>JASCYN010000149.1:15998995-16513277 GCA_030408155.1 Lophura swinhoii | reverse complement strand
AACCCTAACCCTAACCCTAACCCTAACCCTAACCCTAACCCTAACCCTAACCCTAACCCTAACCCTAACCCTAACCCTAACCCTAACCCTAACCCTAACCCTAACCCTAACCCTAACCCTAACCCTAACCCTAACCCTAACCCTAACCCTAACCCTAACCCTAACCCTAACCCTAACCCTAACCCTAACCCTAACCCTAACCCTAACCCTAACCCTAACCCTAACCCTAACCCTAACCCTAACCCTAACCCTAACCCTAACCCTAACCCTAACCCTAACCCTAACCCTAACCCTAACCCTAACCCTAACCCTAACCCTAACCCTAACCCTAACCCTAACCCTAACCCTAACCCTAACCCTAACCCTAACCCTAACCCTAACCCTAACCCTAACCCTAACCCTAACCCTAACCCTAACCCTAACCCTAACCCTAACCCTAACCCTAACCCTAACCCTAACCCTAACCCTAACCCTAACCCTAACCCTAACCCTAACCCTAACCCTAACCCTAACCCTAACCCTAACCCTAACCCTAACCCTAACCCTAACCCTAACCCTAACCCTAACCCTAACCCTAACCCTAACCCTAACCCTAACCCTAACCCTAACCCTAACCCTAACCCTAACCCTAACCCTAACCCTAACCCTAACCCTAACCCTAACCCTAACCCTAACCCTAACCCTAACCCTAACCCTAACCCTAACCCTAACCCTAACCCTAACCCTAACCCTAACCCTAACCCTAACCCTAACCCTAACCCTAACCCTAACCCTAACCCTAACCCTAACCCTAACCCTAACCCTAACCCTAACCCTAACCCTAACCCTAACCCTAACCCTAACCCTAACCCTAACCCTAACCCTAACCCTAACCCTAACCCTAACCCTAACCCTAACCCTAACCCTAACCCTAACCCTAACCCTAACCCTAACCCTAACCCTAACCCTAACCCTAACCCTAACCCTAACCCTAACCCTAACCCTAACCCTAACCCTAACCCTAACCCTAACCCTAACCCTAACCCTAACCCTAACCCTAACCCTAACCCTAACCCTAACCCTAACCCTAACCCTAACCCTAACCCTAACCCTAACCCTAACCCTAACCCTAACCCTAACCCTAACCCTAACCCTAACCCTAACCCTAACCCTAACCCTAACCCTAACCCTAACCCTAACCCTAACCCTAACCCTAACCCTAACCCTAACCCTAACCCTAACCCTAACCCTAACCCTAACCCTAACCCTAACCCTAACCCTAACCCTAACCCTAACCCTAACCCTAACCCTAACCCTAACCCTAACCCTAACCCTAACCCTAACCCTAACCCTAACCCTAACCCTAACCCTAACCCTAACCCTAACCCTAACCCTAACCCTAACCCTAACCCTAACCCTAACCCTAACCCTAACCCTAACCCTAACCCTAACCCTAACCCTAACCCTAACCCTAACCCTAACCCTAACCCTAACCCTAACCCTAACCCTAACCCTAACCCTAACCCTAACCCTAACCCTAACCCTAACCCTAACCCTAACCCTAACCCTAACCCTAACCCTAACCCTAACCCTAACCCTAACCCTAACCCTAACCCTAACCCTAACCCTAACCCTAACCCTAACCCTAACCCTAACCCTAACCCTAACCCTAACCCTAACCCTAACCCTAACCCTAACCCTAACCCTAACCCTAACCCTAACCCTAACCCTAACCCTAACCCTAACCCTAACCCTAACCCTAACCCTAACCCTAACCCTAACCCTAACCCTAACCCTAACCCTAACCCTAACCCTAACCCTAACCCTAACCCTAACCCTAACCCTAACCCTAACCCTAACCCTATCCCTAACCCTAACCCTAACCCTAACCCTAACCCTAACCCTAACCCTAACCCTAACCCTAACCCTAACCCTAACCCTAACCCTAACCCTAACCCTAACCCTAACCCTAACCCTAACCCTAACCCTAACCCTAACCCTAACCCTAACCCTAACCCTAACCCTAACCCTAACCCTAACCCTAACCCTAACCCTAACCCTAACCCTAACCCTAACCCTAACCCTAACCCTAACCCTAACCCTAACCCTAACCCTAACCCTAACCCTAACCCTAACCCTAACCCTAACCCTAACCCTAACCCTAACCCTAACCCTAACCCTAACCCTAACCCTAACCCTAACCCTAACCCTAACCCTAACCCTAACCCTAACCCTAACCCTAACCCTAACCCTAACCCTAACCCTAACCCTAACCCTAACCCTAACCCTAACCCTAACCCTAACCCTAACCCTAACCCTAACCCTAACCCTAACCCTAACCCTAACCCTAACCCTAACCCTAACCCTAACCCTAACCCTAACCCTAACCCTAACCCTAACCCTAACCCTAACCCTAACCCTAACCCTAACCCTAACCCTAACCCTAACCCTAACCCTAACCCTAACCCTAACCCTAACCCTAACCCTAACCCTAACCCTAACCCTAACCCTAACCCTAACCCTAACCCTAACCCTAACCCTAACCCTAACCCTAACCCTAACCCTAACCCTAACCCTAACCCTAACCCTAACCCTAACCCTAACCCTAACCCTAACCCTAACCCTAACCCTAACCCTAACCCTAACCCTAACCCTAACCCTAACCCTAACCCTAACCCTAACCCTAACCCTAACCCTAACCCTAACCCTAACCCTAACCCTAACCCTAACCCTAACCCTAACCCTAACCCTAACCCTAACCCTAACCCTAACCCTAACCCTAACCCTAACCCTAACCCTAACCCTAACCCTAACCCTAACCCTAACCCTAACCCTAACCCTAACCCTAACCCTAACCCTAACCCTAACCCTAACCCTAACCCTAACCCTAACCCTAACCCTAACCCTAACCCTAACCCTAACCCTAACCCTAACCCTAACCCTAACCCTAACCCTAACCCTAACCCTAACCCTAACCCTAACCCTAACCCTAACCCTAACCCTAACCCTAACCCTAACCCTAACCCTAACCCTAACCCTAACCCTAACCCTAACCCTAACCCTAACCCTAACCCTAACCCTAACCCTAACCCTAACCCTAACCCTAACCCTAACCCTAACCCTAACCCTAACCCTAACCCTAACCCTAACCCTAACCCTAACCCTAACCCTAACCCTAACCCTAACCCTAACCCTAACCCTAACCCTAACCCTAACCCTAACCCTAACCCTAACCCTAACCCTAACCCTAACCCTAACCCTAACCCTAACCCTAACCCTAACCCTAACCCTAACCCTAACCCTAACCCTAACCCTAACCCTAACCCTAACCCTAACCCTAACCCTAACCCTAACCCTAACCCTAACCCTAACCCTAACCCTAACCCTAACCCTAACCCTAACCCTAACCCTAACCCTAACCCTAACCCTAACCCTAACCCTAACCCTAACCCTAACCCTAACCCTAACCCTAACCCTAACCCTAACCCTAACCCTAACCCTAACCCTAACCCTAACCCTAACCCTAACCCTAACCCTAACCCTAACCCTAACCCTAACCCTAACCCTAACCCTAACCCTAACCCTAACCCTAACCCTAACCCTAACCCTAACCCTAACCCTAACCCTAACCCTAACCCTAACCCTAACCCTAACCCTAACCCTAACCCTAACCCTAACCCTAACCCTAACCCTAACCCTAACCCTAACCCTAACCCTAACCCTAACCCTAACCCTAACCCTAACCCTAACCCTAACCCTAACCCTAACCCTAACCCTAACCCTAACCCTAACCCTAACCCTAACCCTAACCCTAACCCTAACCCTAACCCTAACCCTAACCCTAACCCTAACCCTAACCCTAACCCTAACCCTAACCCTAACCCTAACCCTAACCCTAACCCTAACCCTAACCCTAACCCTAACCCTAACCCTAACCCTAACCCTAACCCTAACCCTAACCCTAACCCTAACCCTAACCCTAACCCTAACCCTAACCCTAACCCTAACCCTAACCCTAACCCTAACCCTAACCCTAACCCTAACCCTAACCCTAACCCTAACCCTAACCCTAACCCTAACCCTAACCCTAACCCTAACCCTAACCCTAACCCTAACCCTAACCCTAACCCTAACCCTAACCCTAACCCTAACCCTAACCCTAACCCTAACCCTAACCCTAACCCTAACCCTAACCCTAACCCTAACCCTAACCCTAACCCTAACCCTAACCCTAACCCTAACCCTAACCCTAACCCTAACCCTAACCCTAACCCTAACCCTAACCCTAACCCTAACCCTAACCCTAACCCTAACCCTAACCCTAACCCTAACCCTAACCCTAACCCTAACCCTAACCCTAACCCTAACCCTAACCCTAACCCTAACCCTAACCCTAACCCTAACCCTAACCCTAACCCTAACCCTAACCCTAACCCTAACCCTAACCCTAACCCTAACCCTAACCCTAACCCTAACCCTAACCCTAACCCTAACCCTAACCCTAACCCTAACCCTAACCCTAACCCTAACCCTAACCCTAACCCTAACCCTAACCCTAACCCTAACCCTAACCCTAACCCTAACCCTAACCCTAACCCTAACCCTAACCCTAACCCTAACCCTAACCCTAACCCTAACCCTAACCCTAACCCTAACCCTAACCCTAACCCTAACCCTAACCCTAACCCTAACCCTAACCCTAACCCTAACCCTAACCCTAACCCTAACCCTAACCCTAACCCTAACCCTAACCCTAACCCTAACCCTAACCCTAACCCTAACCCTAACCCTAACCCTAACCCTAACCCTAACCCTAACCCTAACCCTAACCCTAACCCTAACCCTAACCCTAACCCTAACCCTAACCCTAACCCTAACCCTAACCCTAACCCTAACCCTAACCCTAACCCTAACCCTAACCCTAACCCTAACCCTAACCCTAACCCTAACCCTAACCCTAACCCTAACCCTAACCCTAACCCTAACCCTAACCCTAACCCTAACCCTAACCCTAACCCTAACCCTAACCCTAACCCTAACCCTAACCCTAACCCTAACCCTAACCCTAACCCTAACCCTAACCCTAACCCTAACCCTAACCCTAACCCTAACCCTAACCCTAACCCTAACCCTAACCCTAACCCTAACCCTAACCCTAACCCTAACCCTAACCCTAACCCTAACCCTAACCCTAACCCTAACCCTAACCCTAACCCTAACCCTAACCCTAACCCTAACCCTAACCCTAACCCTAACCCTAACCCTAACCCTAACCCTAACCCTAACCCTAACCCTAACCCTAACCCTAACCCTAACCCTAACCCTAACCCTAACCCTAACCCTAACCCTAACCCTAACCCTAACCCTAACCCTAACCCTAACCCTAACCCTAACCCTAACCCTAACCCTAACCCTAACCCTAACCCTAACCCTAACCCTAACCCTAACCCTAACCCTAACCCTAACCCTAACCCTAACCCTAACCCTAACCCTAACCCTAACCCTAACCCTAACCCTAACCCTAACCCTAACCCTAACCCTAACCCTAACCCTAACCCTAACCCTAACCCTAACCCTAACCCTAACCCTAACCCTAACCCTAACCCTAACCCTAACCCTAACCCTAACCCTAACCCTAACCCTAACCCTAACCCTAACCCTAACCCTAACCCTAACCCTAACCCTAACCCTAACCCTAACCCTAACCCTAACCCTAACCCTAACCCTAACCCTAACCCTAACCCTAACCCTAACCCTAACCCTAACCCTAACCCTAACCCTAACCCTAACCCTAACCCTAACCCTAACCCTAACCCTAACCCTAACCCTAACCCTAACCCTAACCCTAACCCTAACCCTAACCCTAACCCTAACCCTAACCCTAACCCTAACCCTAACCCTAACCCTAACCCTAACCCTAACCCTAACCCTAACCCTAACCCTAACCCTAACCCTAACCCTAACCCTAACCCTAACCCTAACCCTAACCCTAACCCTAACCCTAACCCTAACCCTAACCCTAACCCTAACCCTAACCCTAACCCTAACCCTAACCCTAACCCTAACCCTAACCCTAACCCTAACCCTAACCCTAACCCTAACCCTAACCCTAACCCTAACCCTAACCCTAACCCTAACCCTAACCCTAACCCTAACCCTAACCCTAACCCTAACCCTAACCCTAACCCTAACCCTAACCCTAACCCTAACCCTAACCCTAACCCTAACCCTAACCCTAACCCTAACCCTAACCCTAACCCTAACCCTAACCCTAACCCTAACCCTAACCCTAACCCTAACCCTAACCCTAACCCTAACCCTAACCCTAACCCTAACCCTAACCCTAACCCTAACCCTAACCCTAACCCTAACCCTAACCCTAACCCTAACCCTAACCCTAACCCTAACCCTAACCCTAACCCTAACCCTAACCCTAACCCTAACCCTAACCCTAACCCTAACCCTAACCCTAACCCTAACCCTAACCCTAACCCTAACCCTAACCCTAACCCTAACCCTAACCCTAACCCTAACCCTAACCCTAACCCTAACCCTAACCCTAACCCTAACCCTAACCCTAACCCTAACCCTAACCCTAACCCTAACCCTAACCCTAACCCTAACCCTAACCCTAACCCTAACCCTAACCCTAACCCTAACCCTAACCCTAACCCTAACCCTAACCCTAACCCTAACCCTAACCCTAACCCTAACCCTAACCCTAACCCTAACCCTAACCCTAACCCTAACCCTAACCCTAACCCTAACCCTAACCCTAACCCTAACCCTAACCCTAACCCTAACCCTAACCCTAACCCTAACCCTAACCCTAACCCTAACCCTAACCCTAACCCTAACCCTAACCCTAACCCTAACCCTAACCCTAACCCTAACCCTAACCCTAACCCTAACCCTAACCCTAACCCTAACCCTAACCCTAACCCTAACCCTAACCCTAACCCTAACCCTAACCCTAACCCTAACCCTAACCCTAACCCTAACCCTAACCCTAACCCTAACCCTAACCCTAACCCTAACCCTAACCCTAACCCTAACCCTAACCCTAACCCTAACCCTAACCCTAACCCTAACCCTAACCCTAACCCTAACCCTAACCCTAACCCTAACCCTAACCCTAACCCTAACCCTAACCCTAACCCTAACCCTAACCCTAACCCTAACCCTAACCCTAACCCTAACCCTAACCCTAACCCTAACCCTAACCCTAACCCTAACCCTAACCCTAACCCTAACCCTAACCCTAACCCTAACCCTAACCCTAACCCTAACCCTAACCCTAACCCTAACCCTAACCCTAACCCTAACCCTAACCCTAACCCTAACCCTAACCCTAACCCTAACCCTAACCCTAACCCTAACCCTAACCCTAACCCTAACCCTAACCCTAACCCTAACCCTAACCCTAACCCTAACCCTAACCCTAACCCTAACCCTAACCCTAACCCTAACCCTAACCCTAACCCTAACCCTAACCCTAACCCTAACCCTAACCCTAACCCTAACCCTAACCCTAACCCTAACCCTAACCCTAACCCTAACCCTAACCCTAACCCTAACCCTAACCCTAACCCTAACCCTAACCCTAACCCTAACCCTAACCCTAACCCTAACCCTAACCCTAACCCTAACCCTAACCCTAACCCTAACCCTAACCCTAACCCTAACCCTAACCCTAACCCTAACCCTAACCCTAACCCTAACCCTAACCCTAACCCTAACCCTAACCCTAACCCTAACCCTAACCCTAACCCTAACCCTAACCCTAACCCTAACCCTAACCCTAACCCTAACCCTAACCCTAACCCTAACCCTAACCCTAACCCTAACCCTAACCCTAACCCTAACCCTAACCCTAACCCTAACCCTAACCCTAACCCTAACCCTAACCCTAACCCTAACCCTAACCCTAACCCTAACCCTAACCCTAACCCTAACCCTAACCCTAACCCTAACCCTAACCCTAACCCTAACCCTAACCCTAACCCTAACCCTAACCCTAACCCTAACCCTAACCCTAACCCTAACCCTAACCCTAACCCTAACCCTAACCCTAACCCTAACCCTAACCCTAACCCTAACCCTAACCCTAACCCTAACCCTAACCCTAACCCTAACCCTAACCCTAACCCTAACCCTAACCCTAACCCTAACCCTAACCCTAACCCTAACCCTAACCCTAACCCTAACCCTAACCCTAACCCTAACCCTAACCCTAACCCTAACCCTAACCCTAACCCTAACCCTAACCCTAACCCTAACCCTAACCCTAACCCTAACCCTAACCCTAACCCTAACCCTAACCCTAACCCTAACCCTAACCCTAACCCTAACCCTAACCCTAACCCTAACCCTAACCCTAACCCTAACCCTAACCCTAACCCTAACCCTAACCCTAACCCTAACCCTAACCCTAACCCTAACCCTAACCCTAACCCTAACCCTAACCCTAACCCTAACCCTAACCCTAACCCTAACCCTAACCCTAACCCTAACCCTAACCCTAACCCTAACCCTAACCCTAACCCTAACCCTAACCCTAACCCTAACCCTAACCCTAACCCTAACCCTAACCCTAACCCTAACCCTAACCCTAACCCTAACCCTAACCCTAACCCTAACCCTAACCCTAACCCTAACCCTAACCCTAACCCTAACCCTAACCCTAACCCTAACCCTAACCCTAACCCTAACCCTAACCCTAACCCTAACCCTAACCCTAACCCTAACCCTAACCCTAACCCTAACCCTAACCCTAACCCTAACCCTAACCCTAACCCTAACCCTAACCCTAACCCTAACCCTAACCCTAACCCTAACCCTAACCCTAACCCTAACCCTAACCCTAACCCTAACCCTAACCCTAACCCTAACCCTAACCCTAACCCTAACCCTAACCCTAACCCTAACCCTAACCCTAACCCTAACCCTAACCCTAACCCTAACCCTAACCCTAACCCTAACCCTAACCCTAACCCTAACCCTAACCCTAACCCTAACCCTAACCCTAACCCTAACCCTAACCCTAACCCTAACCCTAACCCTAACCCTAACCCTAACCCTAACCCTAACCCTAACCCTAACCCTAACCCTAACCCTAACCCTAACCCTAACCCTAACCCTAACCCTAACCCTAACCCTAACCCTAACCCTAACCCTAACCCTAACCCTAACCCTAACCCTAACCCTAACCCTAACCCTAACCCTAACCCTAACCCTAACCCTAACCCTAACCCTAACCCTAACCCTAACCCTAACCCTAACCCTAACCCTAACCCTAACCCTAACCCTAACCCTAACCCTAACCCTAACCCTAACCCTAACCCTAACCCTAACCCTAACCCTAACCCTAACCCTAACCCTAACCCTAACCCTAACCCTAACCCTAACCCTAACCCTAACCCTAACCCTAACCCTAACCCTAACCCTAACCCTAACCCTAACCCTAACCCTAACCCTAACCCTAACCCTAACCCTAACCCTAACCCTAACCCTAACCCTAACCCTAACCCTAACCCTAACCCTAACCCTAACCCTAACCCTAACCCTAACCCTAACCCTAACCCTAACCCTAACCCTAACCCTAACCCTAACCCTAACCCTAACCCTAACCCTAACCCTAACCCTAACCCTAACCCTAACCCTAACCCTAACCCTAACCCTAACCCTAACCCTAACCCTAACCCTAACCCTAACCCTAACCCTAACCCTAACCCTAACCTAACCCTAACCCTAACCCTAACCCTAACCCTAACCCTAACCCTAACCCTAACCCTAACCCTAACCCTAACCCTAACCCTAACCCTAACCCTAACCCTAACCCTAACCCTAACCCTAACCCTAACCCTAACCCTAACCCTAACCCTAACCCTAACCCTAACCCTAACCCTAACCCTAACCCTAACCCTAACCCTAACCCTAACCCTAACCCTAACCCTAACCCTAACCCTAACCCTAACCCTAACCCTAACCCTAACCCTAACCCTAACCCTAACCCTAACCCTAACCCTAACCCTAACCCTAACCCTAACCCTAACCCTAACCCTAACCCTAACCCTAACCCTAACCCTAACCCTAACCCTAACCCTAACCCTAACCCTAACCCTAACCCTAACCCTAACCCTAACCCTAACCCTAACCCTAACCCTAACCCTAACCCTAACCCTAACCCTAACCCTAACCCTAACCCTAACCCTAACCCTAACCCTAACCCTAACCCTAACCCTAACCCTAACCCTAACCCTAACCCTAACCCTAACCCTAACCCTAACCCTAACCCTAACCCTAACCCTAACCCTAACCCTAACCCTAACCCTAACCCTAACCCTAACCCTAACCCTAACCCTAACCCTAACCCTAACCCTAACCCTAACCCTAACCCTAACCCTAACCCTAACCCTAACCCTAACCCTAACCCTAACCCTAACCCTAACCCTAACCCTAACCCTAACCCTAACCCTAACCCTAACCCTAACCCTAACCCTAACCCTAACCCTAACCCTAACCCTAACCCTAACCCTAACCCTAACCCTAACCCTAACCCTAACCCTAACCCTAACCCTAACCCTAACCCTAACCCTAACCCTAACCCTAACCCTAACCCTAACCCTAACCCTAACCCTAACCCTAACCCTAACCCTAACCCTAACCCTAACCCTAACCCTAACCCTAACCCTAACCCTAACCCTAACCCTAACCCTAACCCTAACCCTAACCCTAACCCTAACCCTAACCCTAACCCTAACCCTAACCCTAACCCTAACCCTAACCCTAACCCTAACCCTCACCCTCACCCTCACCCTCACCCTCACCCTCACCCTCACCCTCACCCTCACCCTCACCCTCACCCTCACCCTCACCCTCACCCTCACCCTCACCCTCACCCTCACCCTCACCCTCACCCTCACCCTCACCCTCACCCTCACCCTCACCCTCACCCTCACCCTCACCCTCACCCTCACCCTCACCCTCACCCTCACCCTCACCCTCACCCAACCCTCACCCTAACCCTCACCCTCACCCTCACCCTCACCCTCACCCTCACCCTCACCCTCACCCTCACCCCAACCCTCACCCCACACCCTCACCCTAACCCTCACCCTCACCCCTCACCCTCACCCCACACCCTCACCCCACACCCTCACCCCACACCCTCACCCCACACCCTCACCCCACACCCTCGGAGAAGCAAAACTGGGAAAGATCAAAGCAAGACAAAGTACTAGAAAGCCAAGGAAAGCAAAGCTAAATCCCTTGAAACCCTCACACACACAAGGGCATACGCTTAGGGCAGGAAAAAGTAGTTCAAAGAACAGAAACAGATGGGGAATTAAAATCAACAAAACTGAAAAGAAACCAGTGCACTGCAATGCAGAAGGAGCAGGACACCAAGGCAGAAACAACAGATGAACAACTGGGAAAACAAACAGACGAAACCAACATCAACCCATCCAGAAGCAACAGCAGCAGCAACAACACGAAAAAGCAAAGGAAAATAATACAGCACAATAGCTGTTCTTGTACAAATCTCTGCTCTATGTCCCTTCCTGCACCCCAAAATAAAGTCCGACATAGACCTGTGGTGCAGAAATTGGGTGCTGACGGGAGCACTAGAAGAGCAGAAGAGGGGAAGAGCACATACAGACGAGACAGAAATAAAGGAGGCAGCTTGAAGGAGCTGACCACTGCAAGAGGTGATAATGATTGTGTATGGCAACCTCTATTCATTTGAATTCCAAGACTTAGTTTATAGGCGCAGCATCCATACATTCTGTCCATGGCCCGACGCAATTTACAGGTCCAGCACACACATACTCAGCACAGTTGCAAGACATGGTTTACATATATGTCAGACTAACCAGAGAAAGGTCACGAAGCCTCCATACCCCATTAGTGACATTACATTTTCACAAACATTGTATACTGCCATCCACCTCAAAAGCTGTGCAGATCTCAGCCCATCCAAAAGAAAATGTAATTCTCAGACAGGCCACCATGGGGCACGAGTCTCAGACTGGCCGGGAAGGAACACAAATCGCCTCCAACGGCCCTTAGGTGTTGTTTACGGGGTTGGGTTAGCCCTGCGGTAGAAACAAACTAAGCAAAGCTAACCCAACCCCGTAAGCAAGACAAAGCTAAAGCCAATTTGGTTTACGTAAATTGATTGTAAAGCTAACGCCAATTTGGTTTACATAAATTGAATGCACACACTGAAGTCAGTGCAACTCTCAAAATGTCCACAAAGGGGCACAAGGGTAAAAGTGGCTGGGAAGGAACACAAATCACATCAGAAGGAAGTATTGATTGGCCTGGGAGTAGAAGGGTCCTAAGGAAGGGTGCAGGTGGGTTGGATTGCTAGGCTGAGGCCAATGGGATGAACTATAATGAGACTGAGTGCCGCATCCCCCACATTGCCTGCGGCAACCTTGGGCGGTGGTAGAGGCTTGTGGCAGAGTAAAAGGAAGACTATGGAAAGGGAACGGACAGGGGGATATGGGTAACGGCTCAACCGAACCAAGCTGGTGGTCAGTGTGGGAGGCCTGGAAAGCTAATGGCATCCCAGGGGGGAAGTCATCGACTGGAAGTGCTGAAGACATCTTCACCTGTAATACAGAGAGACACGCTTTAGAAAGAGGAAGGCCAAGACACAAATGACGCTCACCGTAAGTCTGCCCCCACAAAACATGGAAGCCAAACACTACTCCAAGAAATGGAGTAAGATTAAGGTTAGGAGTATTTAACAGGGAAGGTGTAGGATTTTTGTTAGTATTACACAGAAGGTTACAGATGGGTTTAGTGCTCAATTGAAGGGTAGGTTCAGGGTTAATTTGGACAGGTAGTACAGTTATCTATACAGTCATGGTTACACTTAGCACTGCATTTGGGGTTCAGAGTTCATTAGGGTCAGGGTGAAGGTATTAGGGTTAGGTATATTAGGATTATGCTCAGAGTGACCGTTAGGGAAGGCCAAGGCAAAGGCAAGACCAAAAGGCAAGGAGAACACCTGAGAGAACACCAAAACAGAGGGCAAAGGCATAGATGAAACACAATGGAAGGCAACAGCAAAGGCAAAGGGATGGCAAAGGCATGGAGAACACCAAAGAGAAGGCCTCATCAGAGGTCAGGCCCAAAGAAAAGGCCACAGAAAACGCCAAAACAGAGACCAAAGAGAACAACGCAGAGAAGGCCAGAATGGCCTGCAATGGAGGGCAAGGTCCATGAGAATGCTGCACAGAAGGCCAATGCAGAAGGTCAAGGGCAATGGCCAAAGAGAACACGGCACAGAAGGCCAAAACTGAAGGCCAAAGAGAACGCCGTAAGGAATGCCAAAACAAGAGGGCAAAGGGAATGTGGCAAAGAAGGTCAGGAGCAATGGCCAAAGAGAACATCACAGGGAATGCTGGAACAAGGGGCCCAAAGAGAATGCTGTAGGGAATGCAAAAACAAGAGGCCAAAAAGAACATGGCAAAGAAGGCCAAAGGCAATGGCCAAAGAGAATGCAGCCAGGAATGCCAAAACCGAAGGCCAAAGAGAACGTCGCAGGGAACGCTAAAACAGGAGGCCAAAGAGAACGTGGCAAAGAAGGCCAAGGACAAAGGCCAAGAGAGTGTGCCACAGATGGCCAAAGCCAAAGAGAACACAGCAAAGAAGGCAAAGGCAATGGCCAAGAGAATGCCATGAGGAAAAACAAAATGGAAGGGCAAGAGAACACAACAGGGAAAGCCAGGGCAAAGGGAAGGAGAACACTGCAGTGAAAGCCCAGAAGCAAGGAGAATGCAGGAAGAATAAGACAGGCAGCATTTGGTGCACCGTGAAATGTAGAAATGAGCTCTGGAAACCCTACCTTGTGTCTCAGTAAGTAATGCGTAAACACTGGTGGGTGTGCATTGCCCTTACCTGCTGGGCAGACAATTACCAGTCAGCAAAGTGAAGTTCCGGGGCACTCCAGGAAATGCAGGTTCCAGTTCCTTGCCGTTCTCGTGAAGACCCACCCATCTCTCTGTGCAGCTGTTACAGCACTCGGGAAGACCTCAGCTCTCTGTTGCCACCTGTTGAACACAAGACAGTAATGAAGGCACTGCCCCACATATATAGGGCTGCACCCTCCGCATGTTGCTCTAATGATGATGCAAGGGAGCGTTAGGAATATAATTAATGCAAACCTATAAAGGTTTGAAGTTACAGTTAGTTTAACAATAGTATTCTGCACTACAATTACAATTAAGATGACTTGGACAGAAAACATTTGTCAGCATTTAGGGTAAGAGACATTTTTAATATTGGGTTAAGGGTTTGGTTTACAGATACACTGCAGATTAACATAAATTACCGTTAGAACTCCCATTCAGTTATGGGTTCAGGTTAAGGTTAACATTAACGCTGCCTCCCAGCTATTCCCAGAGTGCCAAAGGCAAAGGGAAGCAGAACTCCCATGGAAAGCCAAGGTAAATGCAAAGCAAACAGCCAAGGTTAAGGTAAGGGCAAAAGCAAAGAGAGCACCCAATGGAAAGCCAAGGTGAGGGCAAGGAGAACGCAACAGGAATGGCCAAAATATACAGCCAAAGAGACCACAGCAGAAAAGGCCAAGGGCAAAGGTCAAGAGAACAAAACAAGAAATGCCAAAATGGAAGGGAGCACGGCATGGAATGCCCAGGCAAGGACTAAGAAAAAACATGGCAGGAAGTGCCAAAATAGGAGGCCAAAGAGAACGCGGCAAAGAAGGCCAATGCAGAATGCGGCTGGAACATCAAAACAGGAGGTCAAAGAGAATGCCGCAGGGAATGCCCAGGCAAGGGCCAAGAGAACACAGAAGGAAATGCCAAAATAGGAGGGCAAGAGAATGCTGCCGGGAACGCCAAAACCAAATGCTGAAGAGAATGTGGCAACAGAAAGCCAAGGGCGATGGCCAAGAGAATGTGGCATGGAACACAAAAACAGGAAGGCAAGGGAATGCCCAGGCAAAGGCAAAGGCCAAGAGAACATGGACAGAAATGCAAAGGGCAGTGGCCAAGAGAACACAGAAGGAAATGCCAGAACAGGAGGGCAAGAGAACGTGGCAGGGAATGCCAAAACCGAATGCTGAAGAGAATGCGGCAAAGAAAGCCAAGGGCAATGGCCAAGAGAATGTGGCATGGAACGCAAAAACAGGAGGGCAAGAGAATGTAATAGGAACAGCAAGGGCAAAGGGAAGGAGAACACTGCAGTGAAAGGCCAGAGACAAGGAGAACACAGCAAGAAAAGGACAGGCAGCCTTCTGGGCACCATAAAGTGCAATTAAGAGCTCTGAGAGCACCATGTTGTGCCATGCTATGGAATGGATAAACACTGGTGGGTGTGCATTGCCCTTACCTGTTGGGCAGACAATTACCAGTCAGCAAAGTGAGGTTCCAGGGCATTCCAGGAAATGCAGATTTCAGTTCCTGGCTGCTCTCACAAAGAGCCACTCATCTCTCTGTGCAGTCATTACAGCACTCTGGAGCACCACAGCTCTCTGCTGCCACCTGTTGGACACAAGACAGTAATGAAGGCATTGCCACACATACGTAGGGTAGCGCCTTTTCACAAACATGCGCTGTAGTGCTCCTTTCTCAGAGGAGCGTGGCTGCACACTGTGCCTGATGCTGCTTACCGGCAGCACTGCAGCTGGGAACAACACCTAGGAAAAAGCTCAGATACCCAACACCATTTTTGCTTCCCTCTTCTCTGATAACTGCTCGTTAGACACAGCCCTCACCTTTGGTTTGCTAGGTGGGGATTGAGGAAGCAATGCCAGTCCCACAGACCTCTCCCCATCCCACACTGTGATGGGACATCAGGTTCTGGACCACCTGAGGATCCAAACATGCAGGCATCCAGGAGCCTTTGGGTCCTGGAGAGATGAGTCCCAGAGTTCTGAGGAAATTCACCGCTGCAGTCACCGAGCCACTCTCAATGGTATTTGAGAAGTCAAAGCAGTCAGGTGAAGTCCCTGGTGAGTAGAAAAAAGCAACAGCACACCTGTTATTAAGGATAGGGAACTACCACCATGTCAGTCTTACCTCTGTGCTGGGAAAGATCGCAGAGCAGATCCTCCTGGAAGTGACCCTAAAGCACTTGTTCCAGGGCGTCACCACCCTCTGCGTGAAAAACTTCCTCCTAATAACCAACCTAGGCCACCCCTGGCTCAGTTTAAAACCATTTCCCCTTCTCCTATCACTAGCCACCCTCGTAAACAGCCATTCCCCCTCCTGCTTATGCACTCCCTTTGAGTATTAGAAGGCTGTGATGAGGTCTCTCCGGAGCCTTCTCTTCTCCAAGAGAAACAATCCCAGTTCCCTCAACCTTTCTTCATAGGAGAAAGGTGCTCCAGCCCTCTGATCATCTTAGTGCCCTCCTCTGGACCCGCTCCGAAAGCAAAAGCTCCATGTCCTTCCTGTGCTGGGGCTCCAGGCCTGGACGCAGTACTGCAGATGGGGCCTTACAAGAGCTGAGTAGAGGGGGACGATCACCTCCCTCTCCCTGCTGGCCACCCCTCTTTTAATGCAGCCAAGGATATAGTTGGCCTTCCAGGCTGCAAGCACACTCTGCTGGCTCATCTCCAGCTTCTCATCCACCAGGATCCCCAAGTCCTTCTCCGCAGGGCTGCTCTCAAGGGATTCTACACTCAGCTTCTACAAACATCTGGGATTGCCCCTTCATCAGTGACATCAACAGTAGGATCAAGTGCACCCTAATGACACCAGGCTGTGGAGCGCAGCGACACACCGGAGGGACGAGATGCCATCCAGAAGGACCTCAACAGGCTGAGTAGGGGCACAAATCCAAGTGCAGGGTCAGCAGCTGGGATGAGGGAACACTCACCACCAAAACATGCTGGGGGATGAAAGGACTGAGCGTAGTCCTGCCCCATAAGGCCTGGGGGTACTGGTGGGTGGGAGCTGGACACAAATCAGCAGTGTGCCCTTCCAGCCCAGAAAGCCAACCGTATCCTTAGTTGCATCCAAAGATGCGCAGTCAGCAGGTGAAGGGAGGCGATCCCCGCCCCTCTGCTCCGCGCTGGTGAGGCCTCACCTCGAGTGCTGCATCTGGATGTGGAGTCCTCAGTGCAGGAGAAACATGGAGCTGTGGGAGCACATCCAGAGTACAGCCACAAAGATGAACCGAGGGATGGAACACCTCTCCTATAAGAAGAGAGAGCTGGGCTGTTCAGCCTGGAGAAGTGAAGGCTCCAAGGTGACCTGGTAACAGCCTTTCAATGCCTTAAGGAAAGAAGAAGGGAAAATTGAGGTTAGATATACAAAAAATGTCTTCCACAGTGAGGGTGGTGAGGCAGTGGAACAGGTTGCCAGAGACGTGGTGAATGCGCTATCCTTTTCAAGGTGAAACTGGGTCAGGCTCCGAGCAACTTGATCTAGCTGTGGATGTTCATTGTGGGGGAGTTAGACCACGTGGCAAACCTACCTACGTACAAACAATAGACCAACATGGGGCTCATGATGTTCTATTACCTGCTGCACAGATCTCACACCACCGATTGGAGGAGCCCAGGCAATCCTTAGACCCCACTAAGCTGCAAAATGAAATCAGAAGAGATGCAGAACATCATTTAATATACAGTAACAATTTACAGAATGCTCTTGAACAACTCTGCATGGGTGAAATTAACACATGGCACTATTAATTACAGCCATGAAATAGGATGATGTGGGAGCAGACAAACCACGTTTGGAGCCCCAGATTGGAGATTATGAGGTGAGAACCATTGAAGAAGGAACAACACACATAGAAGATAATAGCTGCTCTAATCCAGCTTGAGATACCCCAGCAGAAAGGTAAAGCTCACAGCTCTGAAATAAAGCAGGAATTGCTCACCCCATTCTAAGGGCTCACCCCACAGGAAGCAGTCTCCAGGTCCAGATACTACCCTTACAGCTACCAGCCCTTAAATGCAGTTAGAAACTCCCAAAAAAGAGAGATCACAGCCCTGAAATAAAAAAGAAACCACTTACCCCATTTCAAGGACCAATACTTAACTACACTCTGAAGTGAAGGAAGCAGCTTCCAGGTATAAACAGCTATCAGCCCTTAAATACAGTCAGGATTCCCCAGAAAAAAGAGAGACTGCAGCCCTGCAATAGAAAAGGAATCACCTGCTCCATCCCAAACAGCAAGCAAATAGCAAGGCACACACCTACACTCTAAAAGAAGCACTCCCCAGGCCCAGATGCTGCCCCTACCCTTCCCAGCCCTTAAATAGGAGCAGGGAGGGGTGGAGACTGGTTCTGCCCCACCCCACAGCCAAACTGCCCCCAGCTGTGCTTGCAGGGCTGCATCCCCCCCCACGTGCTGCATCACAGCTTCAGGCTGTGCCCTTTAAGTGCTGATACAGCCACAGAGCAAAGGGAATGAATAACGTGAATGTCTGCCAAGGGAGGCTAATGGATGACCTGTGATAGTCCACACACTTTGATCCCAGTCTGTCCTCGGTGCTGGTTGGTGACTCTTCTAACGCACTGGGGAGCACAGATCTCAGTGCTGACACAGCAGATGCTGAGATCTGTGTGAGCAGCCCAGACAGCAAAGGGCTGAAATCACTGCTGGCAATGCAGACTGCTGTTTGCACACCCACAGCTCCCAGTGACACACATCTGTCATTTAACGGCCCCTGTGAATGGGAGCTGTTGAACCACTGATTGATCACCTGAGGCAAGCACTGAGTCAGCTGTAGGAGCACAGGTGAAGGTGATTCAGCTGTGTGAATGGAAGGGTGGAGCCTGGCTGCACCTCTCCTAGACCCCATTTAAGGGCTGACTGCCACCAGGGAAGGGTCTCTGCTGTGGTGCTGTGATTTTTGTTGTCAGTGGTCCACATCAGAACATCATGTAAAGCAATAGATCCGGTTCTGCTGACAGCCCTTTTTGGGTATTTGGGGCTTATAGAGAAGAGGAGCATTCCCAGAATACATGGTGCATAAAGGAAGAAGGATGGAGCTGTAGGTAGGACACTAGCCACTCTTCCTCTTGCTGACTCTCTCTCACTTGGTTTGCTGCAGAGAAAAGTATGTGCTTCCCTTTCACGTGCAGGAAATGTCGTATTATTGGGGAGGAAAGGTGGTATTTCTGGGCTGCAAAAAAGAGAAAAGCATATTTTTGGGTAGGAAAGGCAGTATTTTTGAGGGTGGAAAATGGCCTGTTTTGAGGGAGGAAGGGTGGTATTTTTGGGGTGGAAAGTGGTGTATTTCAAGAAAGGGAATTGGGTACTTTTGGGGTGCAAAATAGCATACACAAAGGAAGGAAAGGTGATATTTTTAGATGTAGAAATGGTATATTTTAGGGGTGTGTATGGGAACTGCTGAGTCACGGCCTGAACCTCTGATTAGTCACCTGAGGCGAGCAATGAGTCAGCCCTGGGAGCACAGGTGAAAGCAATTCACCTGTGCTGCAGGAAGGGGTGGAGCCTGGCTCCACCTCTCCTAGACCCATTGAAGAGCTGACTACCAGTGGGGAAGGATCTCTCTCTCTCTTCAGAAGATCCACTCCACTGGAGTTTCCTGAGCGAGCCCACGACACGGGTAAGCCTCCTATTTATTCTCTTTGTCTCGCTGTGCCTAACTCTCTTGCTTCTTTCATTACTATAACATCTTAATATTATTAAATTATATAATATTCCTTTATATAATTTTCATTGATTATACACTTGGTGAGCCAGCCAGGCAAGCCGAATATACTAAAACTTGCACTATGTCCTTTCTTTGGAATTTCTGTAAATGGTTCAAGGGGGAGAACACTACCCCCCTAGATAAAATAATTCCAGGGCAGATCCCAGGATTTGTGGGATCCCCTTATTATGAATTGGCTACTATCACAACTACGTGTTGTGGGAAATGTTTCCCCATATCGCCTAGCGGATTACTTCCAGGGACTAGGCAAAGATATATTAGTCACTAGAGAAAGACAATTAGCTGCTTCTACAGTGGCATGGCCGCTATTAAATGCTTTAAACAATGCCGAAATAAGGAATAATACTTTAGTGAACAAAAACGAACTTCTAAAAGATCGTATTGAAAAGTTAGAACAGGAACTTGGCATACTAACAGGAAAAAAACCAATTCTACATCTTCCAATAGGTCAAGTTCGTAGTATTTCAATAAACAATGACCAGACTCCTGAATCAACGGACTGTGTTGATCAGGAAAATAAACAATCTAAATCGGGTCTTGAATCTCCAATTTTGATGGATGCACTAGAAGTCCGTCCTGTTATAACTCAATAAACGAAAAAGGTACAGGACAGACCAGCAGGGATGCCGCTGAGGAGACCAGCTTCAGAGCAGAGCTGTTTTTGAAGGCAGCACTAGCACGCTGCCAGCGCCGGGGGCTGGCAGCTTGTGGGCGGGCTGCTGAGGCTGCAGGGGCAGCAGGGGGGGGAGCTAGCCCAATCACGGGATAGTTTAAACAGCTTCCTGCCGTGTGTAACGGTCATCGCTGAGGAGACCAGCTTCAGAGCAGGGCTGTTTTTGAAGGCAGCACTAGCACGCTGCCGGCGCCAGGGGCTGGCAGCTTGTGGGCGGGCTGCTGAGGCTGCAGGGGCGGAGCTGGCTCTTATCTCTTGCGCCTGACCTTGACTGCTCATTGGGGAATCAAAACCAGATCTCGGGAGGGCCAAAGCTAGCTTCGGCCCACTTACCATTCCAGGTGAGAACGGAGCGTTACCCTCCTCTGACACCGGGGAGGGAGGTCAGAGTGTGAACACAGCCCGCGCTGCTCATACATTACCGCAGGAGCAGGTGTGGGCGGTGTGTCTTGTGGCAGGGCACGTCAGTGCTTTGTCCTTGTCTTTGTCCAGGAGATCAGCTCTCCTACTGACAGACCTCGAGAGCGCAGGTTCAAACATGGTCTCTACCAGGCGGCGGGCTTGCCCCAAGAGGACTGTGGCGACCCAGACAGAGGGCCTGCCGAGAAACGTAGCGGTTCAGGTCTCTGGCTGTAGGGAGTGCCTGAGCCTGCTGCTGCCGGGGGAGAATGGGAAGGATGCCACTTGTGCAAGGTGCGAGCAGGTGGAGGAGCTGCTCAGCCTGGTGGTGGAGCTTAGGGAGGAGGTAGGGAGATTAAGAGCCATCAGAGAGTGCGAGCGGGAGATTGACTGGTGGTGTGACTCTCTGCGAGAAAGACGCAGAGATTGCAACCCCCAAATGGTAGTGGACCCTCTCCCTTGCCGCGGTCGAACTGAGAGAGCTAACTTGAGGGTGGAGGAGGAATGGCAGCAGGTCCCAGCTCGGCGATGCGGGCGACCCCCATCCCGACCTACCTCGGTTCCCCAGGTGCCTCTATGGAATAGGGTTGAAGCCCTGCAACTGGAGGGTGTGGTGGCTGAGGATGAAGTGGGAGAACTGCCTCCAAGCGTTCCCAAGGAGAGGCGTCCAACTCCACGCTTAAAGACTGCCTCCTCCGGTAAAGAAAGGAGGGTGATAGTCGTAGGAGACTCCCTTCTAGGAGGAACTGAAGGCCCAATATGTTGGCCTGCCCCCACCCGTAGGAAGGTGTGCTGCCTCCCTGGGGCCCGGCTCAGGGATATTTCTAGGAAACTTCCTAGGTTGATCCGCTCCTCTGATTATTATCCCTTATTGATAGTTCAGGCTGGCAGTGATGAGGTCACTGATGGAAGCCTGAGGACTATGAAAAATGACTTTAGGAGACTGGGGAGGCTAGTTGAAGGAGCAGGCGTACAGGTAGTATTTGCCTGTATTCCTACAGTGGCAGGGAAGGATGCTGAGACCACCAGAAGAACACACCTTATAAACGCGTGGCTGAAAGGCTGGTGCAAAAGCAAGAATTTGGGGTTCTTTGATCATGGGGCGGTCTACTCGGCACCTGGCATGGGGTCTGCTGATGGGTCTCACCTGTCTCGAAGGGGGAAACGGATCCTTGCCCAGGGGCTGGCAGGACTTGTGGAGAGGGCTTTAAACTAGATATGAAGGGGGTAGGGGATAAAACCAGGCCTGCTAGAGATGAGCCTGGGGGAGCGGCAATGGGATTAGGGATGAGGCGAGGGGCTCGGCTGAAGTGCATCTACACCAATGCACGCAGCATGGGTAACAAACAGGAAGAGTTGGAAGCCATGGTGCGGCTGGCAAGCTATGACCTAGTCGCCATTACGGAAACATGGTGGGACTGCTCCCATGACTGGAATGCTGCAATGGATGGCTCCAAGCTCTTCAGGAAGGATAGGCAAGGAAGAAGGGGTGGTGGTGTGGCTCTGTATGTTAGAGAGTGCTTTGATGTTACTGAGCTTGTGGCTGGGGATGATAAGGTTGAATCCCTATGGGTAAAGATCAGGGGAAGGGCTGACAAGGCAGACATATTGGTGGGCGTCTGCTATAAACCGCCGAACCAGGATGAAGAGACGGATGAGGTGTTCTATGAGCAGCTGGCAGAAGCTGCGAGATCGCCGGCCCTTGTCCTCATGGGGGACTTCAACTTCCCTGACATATGCTGGGAATACAACGCAGCGCAGAAGAAGCAGTCTAGGAGGTTTCTGGAGTGTATGGAGGATAACTTTCTGATGCAGCTGGTGAGAGAGCCTACGAGAGGAGCTGCCCCGCTAGACCTGCTGTTCGCAAACAGAGAAGGTCTGGTGGAAGATGTGGAGGTCGGGGGCTGTCTTGGACAGAGTGACCATGAGATGGTAGAGTTCTCGATTCTTGGTGGAGCCAGGAGGAAGAACAGCCAAACTGTTACCTTGGACTTCCGGAGGGCGGACTTTGAATTGTTTAGAAGACTAGTAGGGGGAGTCCCCTGGGTTTCGGTCTTAGAGGGTCAAGGGGTCCAAGACAACTGGTTGCTCTTCAAGAAGGTAGTCTTACAGGCGCAGGAGCGGGCTGTCCCCCTGAGCTGCAGAATGAGCCGGCGGGGAAGGAGACCGGCGTGGATGAATAGGGATCTATTCTTGAGGCTCCGGGAGAAAAAGAGAATCTACCTCCTGTGGAAGAAGGGACGGGCGACTCAGAAAGACTACAGAGAAGTTGTGAAGATGTGCAGGGAGAAAATCAGAAAGGCGAAAGCCCAGCTCGAACTCAATCTGGCCGCTGGGATAAAAAGAAACAAGAAACCCTTTTACAAATATATCAACAGTAAGAGGAGAACTAAGGAGAATCTCCACTCTTTACTGGATGAGGCTGGGAATGTGACTACTGAGGATAAGGAAAAGGCAGAGGTCCTGAACGTCTTCTTTACGTCTGTCTTTAAAGGTCAGACCAGTTATCCTCAGGGTACTCCGCTTTTTGACCTGGTAGTCTCGGCTGGGGAGCAAGCTAAACCACCCACGATTCAGGAGGAAACAGTCAGAGACCTGCTACTCCAACTGGACTGTCACAAGTCCATGGGGCCGGATGAGATTCACCCGAGAATGCTGAGGGAACTGGCGGAGGTGATAGCCGAGCCGCTTTCCATCATCTCTCAGCGCTCCTTGTTGACTGGTGAAGTACCAGAAGACTGGAAGCTTGCCAATGTGACTCCCATCTACAAGAAGGGCTGTAAGGAGGACCCGGGGAACTACAGGCCTGTTAGCCTGACCTCGGTGCCGGGGAAGGTTATGGAACAGATTGTCTTGAGGGAGATCACGTGGCAAGTGCGGGACTACCGGGGGATCAGGCCTAGCCAGCATGGGTTCACGAAGGGCAGGTCCTGCTTGACCAACCTGATCTCCTTCTATGATCTAGTGAGCCGCCTGGTGGATGAGGGAAAGGCTGTTGATGTAGTCTACCTAGACTTCAGCAAAGCCTTTGACACTGTCTCCCAAGTATTCTCCTGCAGAAGCTGGCAGTTCGTGGCTTGGACAGGTACACTCTTGGCTGGGTAAGGAAGTGGCTGGAGGGCCGGGCCCAGAGAGTGGTGGTCAATGGAGCCAAATCCGGCTGGCGACCGGTCACGAGTGGGGTTCCCCAGGGGTCGGTGCTGGGGCCTGTCCTCTTCAAGATCTTTATTGATGACCTGGATGAGGGCATTGAGTGCACCCTCAGTAAGTTTGCAGATGACACTAAGTTGGCTGGAAGTGTCGATCTGCCTGAGGGTAGCGAGGCCCTACAGAGGGATCTGGACAGGCTGGATAGCTGGGCTGAAGCCAATGGGATGAGGTTTAATAAGACCAAATGCCGGGTCCTACACTTTGGCCACGGCAACCCCAAGCAACGCTACAGGCTTGGGGCGGAGTGGCTGGAAGACTGTGTAGAGGACATGGACCTGGGGGTGTTGGTTGACGCTCGGCTAAACATGAGCCAGCAATGTGCCCGGGTGGCCAAGAAGGCCAATGGCATCCTGGCTTGTATCAGAAGTAGTGTGACCAGCAGGAGTAGGGAAGTAATTGTCCCCCTGTACTCAGCTCTGGTGAGGCCGCACCTTGAGTACTGTGTCCAGTTCTGGGCCCCTCACTACAAGAAAGACATTGAGGCCCTGGAGCGTGTTCAAAGAAGGGCAACAAAGCTGGTGAAGGGTCTGGAGCACAGGCCTTATGAGGAGCGGCTGAGGGAGCTGGGATTGTTCAGTCTGGAGAAGAGGAGGCTCAGGGGAGACCTTCTTGCTCTCTAGAACTACCTGAAGGGAGGTTGTAGCGAGCTAGGGGTCGGCCTCTTCTCTCGTGTAACTGGTGATAGGACTAGGGGGAATGGTTTCAAGCTGCGCCAGGGAAGATTCAGGCTGGACATTAGGAAATACTACTTCTCTGAAAGAGTGGTCGGGCACTGGAATGGGCTGCCCGGGGAGGTGGTGGAGTCACCGACCCTGGAGGTGTTCAAGGAACGTTTGGATGTTGTGTTGAGGGATATAGTTTAGTGGGAACCATGGGTGATAGGTGGATGGTTGGACTAGATGATCTTATAGGTCTTTTCCAGCCTTGGTGATTCTGTGATCAGTGGCCCCCTGCTCAAACCCACTTGCACGTAACAGCCCGACCATACACGGCAACAGAACCGATAGACTTAGTCCAACGATTCCAGCAGAAACCTAGAGAAAGTGTGCCGGCTTGGTTATTAAGACTATGGGATTCTGGGGCAGAAAGTGTTCTGGTGAATGGCCCCGAAATAGCCAAATTGGCCACAATGACCATCCATCCTGCTCTTAGACAGAGATTATATGCAGGTAATCAATATAATGATGAAAACCATTCTATAATAGAATGGTTAATGGTGGCCTGCCGTATGGTATGGCCCAATAAATCTGATATTCCTTTACATACAGGGATGTGGTCCTCCATGGAGGATCTTCAAAATTACATCCGTGAACTAGGTGTAAGGGAAGCAATTTATGAAGATACCTTTGATGGCCCTGATCTGGTCAAATTCTCAGCGGGGATGAGAGACCTAATTCTACAACAAGCCCCCTCCCATCTGTATGGTACTCTGGTCTCTATATTAAATCCCCTAGTGGCCTCAGAAGCAGTTGTCCAGCAGGCTGCGCAGTTAGTGGCTGACCTAGGAGAAACAGAACGCCTGCGGAATAGCCGCAACGTTAGGACACTAGAAGAAGCCGAGGTCTTGCCGGTGACTAAAACCAAAATGCCGGCTACTTGAGCTGCCCAATCGGGACCCATAAGGGTCTCCCGAAAACAAATGTTTAATGATTTAATTTGGGCTGGGGTCCAATTTGCTGATTGATGGCCAGCCCAAGCATATCCTTCTCCAACTGTGGAAACAATTAAAGGACAACCAAAAATTTCAGACCTACCCTAAGAAACCAAGGGTAAGGGTTATAAATGAAAGAACGCCAACAATGACATGGAACTTAGAGGATTTCCTTGTTCCTAATAGGAAAAAAAAGCCGCCTCAGGTGTCTCGGGCTACAATGCCTGAGCCACCGGAAGCAAAAGAATTGGACATAGCTCAATTTATGGCGTGACGAGGGATGTTAGTCCCCCTAGGGCCTCCAGATGGGACCGGAGGCCCTGTGTAGAATTAACAATTTATTGGTCCCGAAAAAACATTCAAAGAGTTATGGCATTAGTAGACACTGGGGCGGAAACATCAATTGTTTATGGAGATCCAACCAAATTTGATGGAGACAGAATGATGATTGGTAGCTTTGGGGGACAGACCATTCCTGTCACCCAAACATGGTTAAAACTGGGGGTTGGGCGTCTCCCACCCCGGGAGTATAAGGTATCTATTGCCTCAGTCCAGGAGTACATCTTGGGCATAGATATTCTATGGGATCTGACTCTCCGGACAACTGTGGGAGAGTTCAGACTTGGACAGAGATGTATCAGTATCCGGGCGGTGCAGGCAATACTAAGAGGCCATGCGAAACGTGGGCCTATTTGCCTGCCAAAACCGCGCAGGATTACTAATGTAAGACAGTACAGACTCCCGGGTGGGCAAGATGAAATATTGAGAACGGTGCAGGAATTAGAAAAAGTGGGCATTATCAGACCTGCACACAGCCCATATAATTCCCCCATATGGCCAGTGCGGAAGTTGGATGGCACGTGGAGAATGACGGTGGATTACAGAGAATTAAGTAAGGTCACACCGCCTATTCATGCGGCCGTACCCAATATTGCCTTCCTAATGGATACGTTGAGTAGGGAGATAAAAACCTATCATTGTGTCCTAGATTTAGCAAATGCGTTCTTCAGTATCCCAATTGCTGAGGAATCGCAAGATCAATTTGCGTTTACGTGGGGAGGCAGGCAGTGGACCTTTCAGGTCCTGCCACAGGGGTACGTGCATTCACCAACGTATTGTCACAATCTAGTGGCGCGTGACCTGGCTGATTGGAAAAAACCTGATGATGTTAACTTGTATCATTATATTGATGATCTCCTGCTGACATCCGACTCACTGGAGGCAGTAGGGCAGGCGGCAGATTCCTTAACCGCCTATTTACAACAGAGGGGATGGGCTATAAATCCCCAAAAGGTGCAAGGTCCGGGCCTGTCTGTAAAATTCCTGGGGGTGGTTTTGGTCAGTACCAAAGTACTACCCGGTGCTGTCATAGATAAGGTTCAGGCGTTCCCAATCCCTCCAACATTGAAACAGCTGCAAGAGTTTCTAGGTATACTGGGTTACTGGCGTTCCTTTATACCTCACCTAGCGCAGCTGCTAAGGCCACTATATAGACTCACAAAAAAGGGGCAGCTATGGGACTGGGGGAAAACAGAACAGGATGCTTTCCAACAGGCAAAACTGGCAGTTAAACGAGCCCAGGCATTGGGTATATTCGATCCTACCCTCCCAGCTGAATTGGATGTTCACGTTACTCAAGATGGCTTTGGTTGGGGCCTGTGGCAACGCCAGAGTTCTGTTCGGACCCCCACTGGTTTTTGGTCTCAGGTCTGGCATGGAGCAGAAGAAAGATATAGTATGATTGAAAAACAGTTCTTGGCTGCCTATTCAGCATTCCAGGCAGTAGAGCCAATAACCCAGACGGCTGAAGTTATAGTTAAAACCATTCTGCTGATTCAGGGGTGGGTGAACGATCTGACCCACCTTTCTAAGACAGGGGTGGCCCAAGCACAAACAGTGGCACGATGGGTCGCTTACCTCAGCCAAAGGAGCAGTCTGTCTTCATCACCCTTAAAAGAAGAGCTTCAGAAGATCCTAGGCCCAGTGACCTATCATTGTGATGCACCAAAAGAAACACTGGTCGCTCCACCAGAGAAGAGTCCCGTTCAGGAGGGGAAATATCCTATTCCTGAAGATGCCTGGTATACAGATGGGTCCAGCAAGGGCAACCCGAGCAAGTGGAGAGCGATAGCATGCCATCCTTCAACCGAGACAATCTGGTTTGACGAGGGGGATGGTCAGAGCAGCCAATGGGCGGAACTGCGAGCCGTGTGGATGGTTATAACCAAGGAACCCGGTGATGGTATTCTGAATATCTGTACAGACAGTTGGGCTGTGTACTGGGGGCTCACTCTTTGGATTGCACAGTGGGCCACCCAGGAATGGACTATCCACGTCCGACCAATCTGGGGCAAAGACATGTGGTTAGACATATGGAATACAGTCAAACACAGGACTATATGTGTCTACCATGTTTCTGGTCATCGGCCCCTACAGTCACCGGGAAATGATGAAGCTGACACGCTGGCCCGAGTTCGATGGATTGAGAATTCACCATCTGAGAACATCGCCCGTTGGTTACATCAGAAGCTACGGCATGCGGGACAAAAGACAATGTGGGCAGCTGCTAAAGCATGAGGGCTGCCCATACAGCTACCTGACATCATCCAGGCATGCCAGGATTGCGACGCTTGCTCTAAGATGAGACCGAGATCATTGCCCGAAACGACAGCCCATCTTGCTAGAGGACACAATCCTTTCCAACGATGGCAGGTCGATTACATTGGGCCCCTTCCTCGGTCTGAGGGGGCGAGATATGCCCTGACCTGCGTCGACACTGCAAGTGGGCTACTGCAGGCCTATCCAGTACCAAAAGCAAACCAGGCATATACCATCAAGGCACTGACTAAACTGATGTCTGCCTACGGGACACCTCAAGTCATCGAGAGCGACCAAGGGACTCATTTTACTGGTGCAACGATACAGCGCTGGGCAGAAGAAAACAACATCGAATGGCGATTCCACCTGCCATATAATACAACGGGGGCAGGTCTCATTGAACGTTATAATGGTATTCTTAAGGCTGCCCTGAAGACAGACTCCCAGTCCCTGCAGGGGTGGACGAAAAGACTGTATGAAACCTTGCGGGACCTGAATGAAAGACCCCGAGACGGCAGACCCAGTGCCCTGAGAATGCTGCAGACAACATGGGCCACCCCGCTTAGGATCCAAATTATGGGCACTGATTATCAGGTAAGACCCCAGATTGGTAATGAAAATAATCTTCTGCTCCCTGCCCCTGAGAATTTAGAACCAGGCACCCATAGAAGAAAATGGCCTTGGAAGGTGCAGGTAGGACCCAAGTGGTGTGGCCTACTTGCACCTTGGGGGAGATTGTTGGAGGTGGGAGGCTCAGTAGTCCCTCCAGTAATAGGTACATGGCCTACTGATATTGTGGTCAACGCTCCGATCTTCATTGCTAAAGGGACCCCCATCATGTCCCTATGGCAGATCAGGACACCTCCTTTGGTGCCTGATATAGTTATGCAGCCACAGATATCTGGCCAGAAGGTGTGGTACAGGCGGCCGGGACGCGCCCCAGTACAAGCGGAAGTGTTGACCCAAGATAGAAATACGGCCTGTATCTTGCCCTGGAGAGCAGACCTTCCCCTCCTGGTACCTTTGAAACATCTGTATTACTCCCCGTGAGTCTTCGAGCCTTCAGGATCACCGGAAGGAACGAAATGCCATCAAAGCGTTCCAGTGTTACAGTCAGATCACGTGTGACACCCAGTGATGGCCTATATGGGACTGATGGAACAGAAGACGGACCTGCACCTGACGACCGCATGCCTCTAGTAACTTCGTCGAGCACTGGCCCATACAAGAATATCAATGTTCACCAATCGTCACTTGTCTTGAATTGTACCAACATGCGTCGCGATGGAAATTGTGTAAGCGTCGTGATATAGTGGTCTCTGTATTAGGAAAAGCTTACCCATTAGTCAACCTGATCATTGGTTCACGCCATGAAGGGGTGGAGTGTATGGGAACTGCTGAGTCACGGCCTGAACCTCTGATTAGTCACCTGAGGCGAGCAATGAGTCAGCCCTGGGAGCACAGGTGAAAGCAATTCACCTGTGCTGCAGGAAGGGGTGGAGCCTGGCTCCACCTCTCCTAGACCCATTGAAGAGCTGACTACCAGTGGGGAAGGATCTCTCTCTCTCTCTTCAGAAGATCCACTCCACTGGAGTTTCCTGAGCGAGCCCACGACACGGGTAAGCCTCCTATTTATTCTCTTTGTCTCGCTGTGCCTACTCTCTTGCTTCTTTTATTATTATAACATCTTAATATTATTAAATTATATAATATTCCTTTATATAATTTTCATTGATTATGCAACTAGCAACTTAGAATTGCAAGAGAAATTGAATACTCGTAATGAAACACATCAGCCTCCTTTCTTACTGTTGCTGCTGTGCAAACAGTGCTATACTGAGAAGCAAGCATCCTGGTGGGATGCTGTTCATATTCTTATGCAGAAAAAAAACAATGTAAGAATTCTTTAGTTTGGAAATACTTGAAACAAGCCTTTAGACAGCTTCTGAATTGATTCCCATAGATTGTGTAAAACTAGTTTGCTTTGCTGGGCTGTTTTGGACATGAATGTTTTGTTGCTGTAGGGTTTTGAGACCTACTGCATACGAGCTTTTTGTAAATGGGCTTAATGTTTCAAGTACAGCATTTCTAAACTAGAGCTAGTTTAGAACCTACTAGCTATTTGTTTTCGTCAAACAAGTCACGTGAATAGAAGAAAAAGAGAAAATACTAACTGAGGACTGTTTCCTTTGATACTCAAACCAGAATCAGAGACAAAACTAAAGTTTCTTGCACAGCATGGATTAAGTACTCTGCAAGCCTTCGGCCCGCCTTAATTATACACTGGGCAAGAAGCCTGCAAAATATAGCAAGCGAAGATTATTTTTAAAGGTGTACAATCCATTTTTTCTCTCCTTGTGTAAACTGAACACACAAAGTAAACAAAATCAGATGAGAAGGTACTATTGAGAACTGCTGTTAACTTTGTTGGGTAAGTTAGTTTCTCTAGTCAACCGATCAAGTACACTCTTCCTCACTACCTCTTAACATTACAGTGAACTGTAGTGTTGTTTTCTGTCTTTATGTTACTTCAGATAACTCTCGAGAGAGACCTCCTGAAATTTATCACAAGTGTCAGAGAACAATTCTTGAATTTTTCAAGAAAACAACTACACCAGGAAAGAATAAGTGTTAGTAAGACTTGATTTGAATTTGTTGAGGTAGCTTCTATTTCTTCTCAACAGGGCACCAGCCTGAAAATTTTCTGTGATCAGAAGGAATACATTGGAAGAAGTGTCTACTACTGGAAGAAAATCCTGATGAGTTTGGAAACCATCAAGAAGAACAAAAATATTCCTGAACCAACTGATCCTCTCTTCAAATGTTTCCATAATGTGGACATTCAGGTGCAGATTGACCAATCAAAGATTGGAGTAAGGTTATATGTCTTTCTACTAGCTTATGGTTGTGGTTTAACCTGGAAGATGGCTAAGCATGATGTCATACTGCACGGAACACCCCTTTGGCCAGTTTAAGTCAGCTGTCCTAATTCTGTTCCCTCCCAGCTGCTTGGATTATTTGCTGAGAATGGCTTGGTTCTGTACAACATGCTTAGCAGGAACTATAAGCATTGGTGTGTTCTCAACATTGCTTTTCTCCTAGAACCAAAACATCGCATCATACCAGACACGCTGAAGGAAACAGTTCCCAGCTGAAAATAAGACACTTACATTTACATTGGGGTTTTTGTTTAATTAATTAATTTATTTATTGTAGTAGTAGTTGGGTGGTTTTTTTTGTTTGTTTGTTTGTTTGTTTTTGCATTGTGCTAACAGTGACGCTTGGTAGTATTAGAATGCATCTAATAAAGGGGGAAAAATATTTTTTGAGAACTTTTCTTAGTTGTAAAACTACATCTGCTTGGACAACACTGAACTCCCTTAACACCAACTTTCTTGAAAAAGTGTTCTCTTGTCTTAGAGGAAAATGAGTAATGTCATTAACCTCCTCCAACCTGATTACTTCCTGGATGTTGGCATGCACTAGCTGTTCAAGTATCCATCTACATGTTAGGTATGAATTGTCTTTGGCTTTGGTTGTAGGTCTTTCAGGTTGCAGCCTATGAAGAAGAGGCTCATGTAGCATTTGCAGTGATGGATGCAGCTGAAGGCAAAACTGATGGCACTCAGTGAAGAACAGTTGTCCTTTTTGTTACGGTAGGTACTTGGTGATCCTAGCATTGGACAGACATTCTGACTGGACTACTGCATAACTCAGCGAAAACATCTGCTCTAAACATCTCTTAATTGAGTGCGAGAGTAAAACTTGATGCCTATAAACTCTAACTGGGGACTCAAGATGCAGAGGGAACCTTTCTAAGGACTGTGTGAACAGAAAGAGTCCTGCTTTCATCAGCTTGGCTATCATCGTCTTGGTTCTGGTCTTTTTCTGGCTTTGAAGAACACTCTCACAGTTTTGTACATTACGGGCAGATCTTGAATTATTCCAGCAGTTAACTCTTGATTTTTTTCTCAGACCTTAAACATGCTTTTAAACAGCAAGAGAGTAGGGATTATTCCTTAGGTTTTCTTCAAATACCTGTGGAATACCTTTATGTTCTCTTAATTGGAACACTGTCTTTAACAGAATGAAATTCAAGAAATGAAATGTAGTAACTCCAGTGTGAGTGTATCATGTCATTGGTGGTCTGCTAAAAGCTATGGAACAGATGCTATGTCAAACAGTTCTCAGAGAGCACAAAATCTTCGTGAAGCTCCCTTAACAGGTAAGTTGTTGCTCTCCCAAAGAAAACAACTGCAAAGAATTATATTTCATGCCAGAGCCCAAATCCAGCTCCGTGGGAAACACGTGGCTCCCCATTCACTGAATGTACTGCGAGTTTCAAAGCCAGACATAATAATGCACAAGGGAAATTTGGATCTGGCTTTGCTAAAAAGGAAGGTCAGTGGGACTGTAACATCTGTTTGGTGAGAAACGAACCCACTGCCTCCTAGCATGTTGCCTTTCAGAATCCAAGCAAAACTAATACGAAAGCATCTCTTCAACGATTTTCCTTTAAACTTGAAGAAGCGGATGCTCCAAGCATCAGAATTACTTGAGAACTGCTTTTTCTTTAGCTGTTCTGTATGCCAAAACGAGGCAAGTGATGAAAACTGTTGTTCCTGTAAGAATCCGAACTCGCAAAGTCAACCTAGTGCGCTACTATCTGTTGTTCAGGTGGATTATTATATACATAATAAATATGTAATATTTATAATATTTATATAACTGTCTGTTAAATTTCAAAGACTGAGAGCAGTATTCTGGTGATCTCAGGAGCATGGAACTAAAAGATGACTTCTTGAACAGAAGTTGTTTCAGTAACAGCTACCATGGTAATAGGTTGAGATTAGTTAGTAAAAAGCACAGATCTCCCATGAGTGATTTGGAACAAGTCCTCTTCAGTTGCTATTCAACGTCTTCTGTAATTTCAAACACTCAAAGTTATGCAGTAGTACACGTTGCTGCAAACAGCTTTTTTTTTTCTCAGTCCTGCCTGAATTTTGCTACTCCACCTCTGTAGACGACACCTCTATGGCTCTTCTCCGTAATCCTGTATTGTTTGAAGTGAGGATATAACTAACCCTTGTGACAGTATGAAGATGCAGGCTTGTTCCTGATCTGAGCCTTGAATTTCAAAGGCAATAGTATAAGACGTAATTGTGCATGGAGATTGGAGCTTGTTACATTGCAACACGGTCTGTAATTTCTGCCCCGGCATTCTGTAACTTGGACTATTTTTTTTCTGTGGGCAAGGAGAAAGTGCGTAGACTCCAAATCTGTTTCTAACTACCTGGGAATTAATTAGCTCAGTAATAAGGGCATTGTGGGGTTAATGTTGCTGTTGTTCTGGAGTAATTCAGTCTTCATGTTTTGCTCAATTTCTGTCCAAAGCTGTGATGATGACTGCGCCATCAGACGATCCACCATCTGATGATGTTATTATTGCTGATGAGCTAACAGCTACCCCAGAGCCTTTCTGAGTCTTCCAGAGGTCTTTCTGTAGGTAGGCGACTCCACCACCTCCCTGGGCAGCCATTCCAGTGCCTGACCACTCTCTGAGAGAAAAACCTCAGAGAGGTCTAACCTAAACCTCCTCTGGTACAACTTGTGGCCGTTTCCTTGGGTCCTGTTTGTTACCTGGGAGAAGAGGCCAAACCCCTCCTCATCATCACAACCTCCCTTCAGGAAATTGTAGAGTGCAGTAAGATCTCCTCTGAGCCGCCTCTTCTCCAGACTGAACAATCCCAGCTCCCTGAGCCGCTCCACATAAGGTTTGTGCTCCAGACCCCTCATCGTTTCTGTTGCCCTTTTTTGGACATTGAGGCCTCAGTGTCTTTCTTGTAGTGAGGGGCCCAAAACTGGACACAGTGCTTGAGGTGCAGCCTCACCAGAGCTGAGTACAGGGGGATGATTCCCTCCCTGCTGCTGCTGGCCACACTATTTCTAATGCAGGCCAGGATGCTGTTAGCCCTCTTGGCCACCTGGGCACACTGTTGGCTCATGTTCAGCCAAACATCAACCAGTACTCCCAGGTCCCTTCCTCTTCACAGTCATCCAGCTGCTCAGCCCCAAGCCTATAGCACTGCATAGGGTTGTTGCGGCCAAAGTGCAGGACCTGGCACTTGGCCTTGTTGAACCGCAGCCCAGCGATCCAGCTTATCTAGATCCCTCTGAAGTGCCTTCTGCCCTCAGGCAGGTCAGCACCACCTCCCAACTTGGAGTCATCTGCAAACATACTGAGAGTACACTCAATCCCGTCATCTAGGTCATCAGGAAAGATATTAAACAAGATGGGCCCCAGTACCGCCCCCTGGGGTTGCCAGCTGGACTTAGCTCCATTAACCACTACCCGTTGGGTGCAGCCCTCTAGCAGTTCCTTAGCCAAAGAAGGTTATACCTGTCCAGGCCATGGGCAGCCAGTTTCCCCAGGAGAATACTGTGGGAGACCATGTCAAAGGCTTTGCTGAAGTCTAGGCAGACTACATCAATAAATAGCCTTTCCCTCATCTACCAGGCTGGTCACCCAGCCATAGAAGGAGATGAGCTTTGACAAGTATGACCTGCCTTTCATGAACCTGTGCTGGTTGGGCCTGATCCCCTGGATGCCACACACATACCATGTGATCTCACCCAAGATGATTTGCTCCATAACCTTCCCCTGACTGGGGACTGGCTTGTAGTTCCCCAGATCCTCCTTACAGCCCTTCTTGTAGATGGGAATCACAAGAAGTACTGGCACCTCTCCAGTTAACCAGGTGCACTGGTAGATAGTGGAGAGTGGCTCAGCAATCACCCTCACCAGCTCCCTCAGCGCCCTAGGATGGAGCCTGTCCGGTCCCATGGGCTTGTGACAGTCCAGATGGAGGAGGAGCTCTCTGACTGTCTCCACCTGAATCACCAGGGGTGTACTCTGCGTGGCATCCCAGACTTCGGGATCGGGGCACAAAGTGCCCTGATGATAACTGATCTGCCTTTTAAAGGCAGGTGTAAAGAAGGCATTGAGGACCTCAGCCTTCTGCTTATCCTCAGTGGTCACATTCCCCACTGCATCAAGTAAAGGATGGAAATTCTGCTTGGTCCTTCTCTTACCACTGATATATTTATAAGAGAATTTCTTACTCTCTTACTGCGGTGGGCAGTCTGAGTTCAAGTTGGGCTTTTGCCTTCCTAACTTCCTCCCTGCATACCTCAGCAACTTCCTTGCAATCTCCCCAAGTAGCCTGTCCCTTCAACTTTGTCACCTTACTGCTCTTCTTGTCTCCCTAGAGCCCATCTGACAGAAAAACATTATTTGAAGACTCATTTCAACAGGTATTGTACTAAAACATAGTAGTAGTGGGCATGAGAAGTTGAATTGAAGAAATCTGTTCTCTGTATGTCATTCTTAATGCCCTGACACCTTAATAATGTTATTTGAACAGAGACTAACAAAAACTAACAGTTAGCATACAGCCATGCTTGTATATCTAAAGATCATGCAAAAATGTGAAATTCTGTCTCCAAGTGTCACTGTGTCCACGAAACAAATAGAAGTATATATATATATATATATATGTTTGGGGTTTTTTTGCACAAAGACGAGAACTGTGTTGGAAACGTCATAAAAATACTACTTAGAAATAATTTTAAACAGCATTTAGTTTTAAAGCATTGTAGTTCGGTACTAATTTTGTAAGAGCAAGCTTCCAGGGTTGTTATGCACCATTTGTTCTAATAACAGTGGTGATTTTTTTTTTTCCTGACACTTAAAAGCAGGAATTGGGGGCTGAGGAGTAGAAGGGATAAATAGTCAGTTAAAACTTCTACTGCTATAATGATAAATAATAATTCTTTAAAAATCTGAAAACTTAGGCTGGTTTAAGTGTCTAGAGAGGTAAAACGTATTTCACTCAAGAATGATGAAGCGTTTTTTAAAAAGCTTAGGAGATGAATGCATTTTTAAAAAGCAGAAATGTGAAAGACGAAAAGTAGTGCATCTCTGGTGATGAATCTTGGGATTGCTATCATAAGCAAGGAAGAAAGGGTGAAAGAGCTTTTGAGATATTTACAAGTTGAAATAGGAGTTTTGGATCAGTTTTGAAAAGGTAGCATGTTCTGAGCTGGGTAATGTGCTGCTAGAAGGTGCAGTAAGTGAACATTTCATTAGGAAACTTCAGTAGTTGGCATTTGAGTAAAGATGCCATGAAATTGAGACCTGAAAGGGAAAAAAAGATCGAAGGCTTGATTCTTGAGATTAAAGAATCTCAAGTAGGTGTGTATTTTTTTCTTTATCCTTGTTATCCTGTGACTTACTGGATTTTAGAAATCAAGCAAATACAACAGTGAGAGAAAGCTACAGGAAAGAAATTTACACGAATTGGTCTTTAATCGAGGGGCAAGGAACTTGTGAATAAATTCTAATAAGTACCATCTGTAACAAAATTTACCTTAAGAACAATGTCACTCCATTAACGTTCTGTGGAGAGTCTAAGAGTGAAAGAGCAGTATAACCTTTTGTAAACAGTCACCTCTTTGCATTTGTCTGTGTAGTAAAGGTGAGCTGGACACTTGCTCAGCACTATCATTTGCACATTTCAAAACAGTGTTTTGGTTTTTTTAAATAACATCTGATAACCTGAAGGTCTTTTGGTGCAGAAGTGTGTTGTATTTATTCTCTGTATAGTTCTTTTGATGCATGTGTTACTATAATGGATCAAAAGAGAGCACAGAGCCTTCTAAGTACCAGTACTAAGCTGCTTGTCAATGGCATGGAAGAGAACTTGTAGACATTACAGATTACTTTTTCCTCCTCCTCACCTTTACTTCAAAGTGTGCAGCATTGCCAGACAGCATTCAGGTGATAGTTTGTGAGCTTTCCAAGTACAAAAAGTTTGAGTAGGTTTCCAAGTAGGACCAGCAGTCCTACCAGGAGAAGCTTACATAGGAAGTAGGGAAATAAAAAGCTCAGAACTTGTCAAAAACAACTTTTGCATTTCACTCTAAGTGTTATTTTCAAATTTCTCCACTCTGCTGGCTACATACGCTTTTATTAATTTACACTTAGTATTTTGAGGGGGTTTCTTTTTGGCTAGTTTGGCTGTTCGAATTTTTTTTTTAATTTCTAGCTTATTGCCTCAGAAAAAAAAGCAATGAGGAAACTTAGGGCTGTAGCAAGAACTTTTCTGAAAGCTGTCTCTGGAGAAAATACAAACTATATGTCAATTACAGTATCTGTACTGATCCAGAAGTCTTCTAATCTGGAGTCCATGAAAGGCTTTGCCCCTTTTGAGTAAACACGGAAGTACCTGAGCATTTCAGAGAAGAACCTTCAGACCTCTAAGCAGTGTGCACTGAGCTCTAAATGCAGAGGTCAGTAGCTGGACCTGCTTACCAGCACTGCTGAAGGAAATCACTGTAAGTGTGCGGTAAAAAAATCACACCTGGCAGGGAGGATACCATTTTATTAATCACCAAAAAAGCAAATGATGCAAATTCCCAGGAAGCTTTGCAATAATGTTGAATCACTTTCTGGTCCCACTCTCTGAGAAAATGTGCAGAATTACTTTGTTTGGAAAGACCTTGAGAGTTCGTCTAGTGAGGCCCTCTGCTCAAGCTGAGTCAGTCAGAGCAGGTGTCTCATTTGAAAGGAAGAAGTAATTTTATTTTGCCATCCATCAGCTCTCCTGAGGTTTTGTATTATATTTTGGAGAGATCAAATTGAGAAGCACCGTTGCATCACAGCACTAAATACATCACGGTGATGTTTTCAATAATGATGTTTCTATGTTTATAGTTAAGGGCCTTTGCATTTTATGTTGGGGAAATGTTCATCAAGTGGTGGTTTCACACCAGCTAACAGAACACCACCACACCATGCTGTCACTGCCCCTCAAAGGAAGAGGGGGTAGAGAAAATGTGGTTAGAAAATAAATGAACAAAATGCTCATAGGTTGAGATAAGGACAATTTAAAGGAAAAGGAGGAAAAACACCAAGCAAATGTCATACAAGGAGAGAAAACAATTATCCTCTGCTCGTCATAGAATGGCCTGGGTTGGAAGGGACCTCGAAGTCCATCTGGTTCCAGTTCCACTGCTGCCAGCATGGTTGCCAGCCACTAGATCAGCTTGCCCAGGGTGCCATCCAGCCTGGCCTTGGAGACCCCCAGGGATGGGAAATCCACAGCTTCTCTCAGTAGTAAGCAGTGTTTGGCCACCCCTTGGAAAACAAGGCCTCAGTACATGCTGTGGCCCTTCCCCAGCTCCTCATGCTGTGTGTGGCATCATATGGTATGTGATATCCCTTCAATCAGTTTAGATCAGTGCCCTGCTGATGTCCCTTCCCCCTCCTCTTGCCCACGCCCAGCCTGCTGGCTCAGGGGCTGCAGAGTTGATGCTGTGCCAGCACTGCTTGGCAGGAGCCAAAACATGGCTGTGATACCAGTGCTGCTCTAGCAGCAAGTGCAAAGCACAGCACCGTGTGGCTGCCGTGGGAACAGCAACCTTGTCCCTGCCTGCCCCAGTACAGCATATGTGCATCACTGCTATATAGAAGCACATATCAACATAGAAATTGCAATGTTGCACCTGTTATTCTGGCTATTAAACCGTATAGACAGAACAGAGATCTGAGCAATGTTTGTTGAATGAAGGTTCTTCTTATTTTGAAGTTTCTAATGAGAAAATTCCTCTTTCTCAGGAATGTATTATTTTGTTAACTTAGGAGCTTGGAATATTTTGATTTACAAGATAGTCCCATAAATATACTGGAGTTGAAGATAATTCATTAAGCATTCTGAGTCTTTTCCTTCTTATCTGCTATTACTTGACAAGGCAGCAGGTAATGAAACATACAACAATGTCATTACTTCAAAGGTTTTTGTATTCCATAGGCATTCCACTTAGAGGCAGTGGGTAATTTGTCAGCCCAGTGACAGATGAATTTAAGGATACTACTGTACCTAGTGCACAGTTTGCTTAAGCTTATCAGTGAGGTGTAGTCTGTAAATCTTACAAAACCACAGTTCTTGTGTAACGTTTCCTTAACTTGATTCGTGAGCTCTAAACAGTTAAGAAAAGTCCTTATATTCTTCGTACCCATCTCTTCTACTGCGTGCACAGTCTGGACCTGGTTATTTAGAATTACATTTTCTTCCTTGCAGAGAGAATGATATTGAAGAATGTGGCTTGGAAATGTTTTTCTGAGTTGCTAAAGAAATTCTAGGTGAAATCCAAAGCCATGATTTGAAGCCAAATGGTAGCAACATTCTCGTGACGGAAGAAAACAAAGAAGAATATATTAAGTAAGATTAAATGAAGATTTTAAAATACTCTTCTCTCTCCCATTTCTTTTAGCTCAATCAAGAAAATACTGTCACACTATGTAATCTGAAGCATTATTGAAATTCTGTCTATGAATAAGTACTGATGGCAAAATGTGGCAATTGTTCAGATTCCATATTTGAAAGGAAAATATTGATGGAAATATTTAAAATAGGTATATATTACGTTTCTGAAAGGTAATATATATATTACTTTTCCCAAAAGATTCAGTTTAGTAGAAGCTCCGCTTGTTGTGGTTTTTTTCCCAGAGATAATTAAGTTTAGCAGAACATCGTGACAACAAATGTGAACGTCAGGTACTTCACCGTACCATTGCACACATTTATTATTCACATTTTGGCTTTGTAGACTGCTGATATTCTATCCAGCCATTTATGGTGTTGCTTGTTTTTAACCAAAGAACAGTTTGGGATGCTTTTGTGGTAAACTTGAGTTTTTAAAAATGCATAGTTTTGATACTAGTTTCCATGTGAACTGCCCTTCTAGTGCTGTTATGTCTAGGCATTTGTAACAAGGCAGCATTATGAACAATGTAATGTGTTGTACTGTTGTAAATGAGGAATTATGATATAGCAGTAGCAGAATGTTTTAAAGCAAGGACAGGAGCCTATGAGTGATTACAGAAGAAAAACATGAGCGATGAGGTGCCTTGTCTCAAAACATCCCCTTCTTGTCTCGTAATATCCCCAGCGAGCAGCAGTATACAAGCTCTGCTTTATGGTGTGAACTTCAACATCATCTTACATAGAGGATTTGTTCAGAACAAAAAGAAACAAATAAGAAACCACTACACACGTGGCAGCCATGAGGTAAATTGAGTTAGTAGAATTTTCCTCTTATGATATGTTCTGTGAAGGCTTTTTTGTGGGAAAGGTTCAAGGGATGAGGGAGTAGGAATTGCTTTCATCATGAGTCGTCCAAAAACATTTCACAGAAATTGTAACATTTGCAGAAGGAACATATTGGCATTTTGCAGTTGTGCAAGATATTAATTGGGATGAAGAGTAAGGAGTATCTGCAGAAGACCATTCTCTTCTAGTTTTAAGGAACCCAGGCAGAGCTCAGATTGCAGCCTAAGTAATATTCTTCTGCCATAATAGGTCCTGTGTTACGCTCCCCAAAGTTTCATCTCTTCTTTACATTCCAGTTCTCCTGACAGGTTAGGCTTGAATTCAGCATAATAGCTGCTTCTCCCTGGGTTCAGGTTCTTTGGGTCTCCTGCCTGCTTTTCACCTTTTTATTAATGGAGAGTGGAGTTTCTACCACAGAGCAAAGTTTTATGATTAACAGAAACAAATATGGAACTTTCCAAATGGACATCATCGTTTCTTGATAAGCTAGCAGTCCTACTTATCTTCACTAGTATCACCTGACCTAGATTTTACCTTGTTGTGGATAATGACTGAGATTTCTGGGGACAACATTAGATGAATCTAGCTCTGCCTTTTTTTTCCTTTTCCAAATACTTAGGGACTGCTGTGCTCTCATTGATATCATCAGTGAGTAGATGCTGCCTCCTGTTTGAGCCTAAAATGCTTTCCATAGCGGAGTGGTTGGAAACATAGGGTTTTAACTTAAAACTGTTTGCACAGACTGAAGATTGGGTTATCTACCCATAATTATTACATTCTCCTTTCTTTTATAAAACTTGTTGTCATCCATACACTCTTAGTATAGTTCTCCTTTCTGTCTTTTCCTACAAAGGACTCACTCAAATGGCCTTGAAAGCTCTGAAGATGCTGCTTCAAATAAAAACAAGACTGTTAATGGCAGTGATTCCCCACTACTCACCAATGGAAGCTGCAAACCTTCTCGACCTCCCAGGCCTTCTTGACCACCTCCACCCACACCCCGCAGACCCACATCAGTAGCTGGTGCGTATTCTAGGCCCAGACATCCACTTCAAAGCTGTGGATTCTCTGTACAGTCTTAAAATGAATGTAACGTTTTCCGATGCGTGTTTTTAACTACAGTTTTTTTCAGGGTAAATTCTTGGATATATAACTTCTATTTTAACAGCTTGCATTCAATATCGTTGTTCCTCTTATCAGTAATTTCTTGTTTCCACGACAGGTAAGTGATGATTGCAGCGATACTGCTAAATATGTTGGAGCTGGTGCCAAAAGAACATGAGTGAGTGCTACTGTTGCATTCAGTTAACTTTAATGAGACCTGTGAACAAATCTGCTGAAGGACTTACAGAACTGCCTCAAGTAGATAATACTGGAGCTTGAAAGACTAGTAATTTGTTTCTACAGTCCTGGTTAAATTATTTGAAACAGCAGCACTTCAAACACTGATTGCGTGAAAATAAATATGTTTTTTAGTCCATCTTATAATTTAGAAACTACAAAGCTTTAAGACAATGATAGGTGTTTTCAGGTTAGCTCCTCCACATGCATACACTACCATGTGTTTTGGTGATCTTATTGTCACGATTGATAAATACTGAGGCTGGACGGAAAACTAGGCTGCAGTAATTATTTTAAAAGCTAAAGGCAGTGTAGTTTAGTAATAAGACTTGTGTATAGTTATTAATACTGCCTACCAAATGGCCTGCATGGGAAAAAAAATCTGAAAGCGTTTAAAGAATGCATGCATTCTCCCTTCCACAGCCTTAATTTTTCCACGTTGTGTCAAATCTCTTCTTGAAAATGTTATGCACGCTGCCCCTTAAATTGTTGCAAATATTAAATGGGAAATCCATCAATGCAAGCAAGTAGCTTTTTCTTGATAATCATCTAATGTTTAGAAAATGCAGACAAGTTGCTTTGGTTTGCTTCTATTTGGCCTAGTAGACCTTCAAGTGGGTGTGTGTGTGGGTGTGTGTGTGGGTGTGGTTTAATCAAGAAAGGAATTAAATTTTAAGTAGTTTTGATGCTTGTTGTGAGTTGCTAAGTCAGTGAAACAGAGGTTTTAAATAGTGAGACAACTTGCTGTCTTCAAATTAGAAAGAAGTCAAGTAGTAAGAAACTGGTATAAAGAAGTAGAAGGAAAGTTACTGTTGGACATAATCTGCTATATGGCTTTAAATTTCATAGTTCATACATTGCACCTCCTGAGAGCAATGTGGGCACAGTGAGATACTTCATACCCATGTGGAATTTGTCAGGTGATTGGTCTCTTGCCTCAGAGATATTATTTAGATTCTTAACTTCTTCTTAAAAAAATAGAAATTTTTCTGTACTCCGAGTAAGAAGGTGAAAGCAAAAGCTTCTTAATGCGAGTGGTATAATAGTTGAATTATTACCTGCTTTACTGTGCCTGCAGTTAAAGCAATAGGTGGTTGAGGCTTGGATTACCATGCTTACAGGATAACCGTGAAAGCAATTTTGAAAACATCAGTTGTTGCTTTACCATTTTTATTTCATTAGATATGGCAAATTATTGTGCATTTCCTCCATGTTACATCTGATACAAATACAGGAGTAAGTCAGCGTCCCAAATGCTGCATATTTAGAAAATACAACTTCAGTGCCCTTATGATGAACTGCTTCTATGTGATGTGTGGAGAGGGTGAGGGAGGCCCAGGGCCCTTTTCTCGGGTTCTGCTCCTCTGTGCCCTCTTGCTCGCTGGAGAGAAGGGCTGCCCGCTGGGCACAGGGAGCGCCTTCTAGCTCCCGTCCCGTGCCCCGTCCTCCAGCCCCCTCCTTATCCTATGCAGAACGCCACTCCCAGCAGCAGCACAGGTGCCACTGCAGAACCTTCCCCATGTCACAGCTGTCACCTTGGTTGCTGCCGCCCCACCCGGCGCACTGGTCTCCAAGAGTGCTGGGCAGGTGGCAGCCATGTCCAGCACGAAGAGAGCGAGAGAAGAGGATAGCGTGGTTTTAAATGGGAAGAGGGAGCTGGGGGCCCCAGAACCGAAGAGGAGGAGGGGGCCTGCCGTGACCATCAAGTGGAGGAGGGAGAGGAGGAAGAGAGCCCGGTTCCATCGCGCCCGGACCTCCGCTGTGACCGACCATGGGGAGCCCATGGAGGTGGATCCACCTCCAGAGGAGCCCATGGAGGTGGATCCGCCTGCGGCACAGCTGGCCTGGCACCACACCACCGTGCCAGGCCCCGCATCGGCGCGGTCACAGCTCTGCCATCGCTGGTCCGGGCGCTGGGCTCCTTACCCACCACGTGTCCCCCACCCCCAGCATTAGCTGGGTGTCATTGTTTAACATCTACTCCTCCTCCACCTTGTTGCTCCTCTGCGGTTCTGCAGGCCTCCAGTTCCATCTTCCCCTTTTAGGAGTTAGGTCCCCCTTCTGGGTTTTGTTGTTGATTTTAGCGTTAGCATAGTTTTAGTGTTAAGTTTAGTTTTAGCGTTAGGCATAGGTTACTGTTAGTAGTTTAGAGTTAGGCATAGGTTGCTGCTACCAATTGGCAGTAAATGCTGCTCACTCAGTAAGCACTCCCCTGATTTACCATGCAGAGAAATGAGTGCGAGTGCCCTGAGAAGGGAGGTTTGATGACGTCTGCGATGAATTGAATTTCCGTCTTGTGACTTTTCTGTTGCAGAACATCGAGGAAGAGAGCGTGAGTGGCTGAGAAATGGAGTTGGGACTCAGGGGAGCAATAGGTGCCTGTGTTGCCCTTGCAAGGTAGGTGTGCCTTACTGTAAGCGTGCGCTAAGGCAGTGCTGTTCAAACACAGCTTGTGGCACTGTCTGCAACAGATCTGCTTTCTGTTAAGCTTTTCCCTTATTTCATGTCCACCTATCCTTTTCAGCTCCTGCTCCCCTCACCTGCAAGTGGAGCAATGCTCAAGTTGGAGGAATCTTTTCCTCAGCAGGTGGTAAAAGACGATGCAGCTGCAAGTTTCATGCCCTTCTTTGTTATTGGGTCAGTAGACCAAGGATATCTTCAGAACAGCTAAGTCAGCCTGTAGCACCAATGTGCATGAGAGAATGATGACTCTTTTTACCCTCTTGTAGAAAGCAGCCTCCTTGAGAGTGGGAGAGCAGCAGGCTGTCTGCTCTGTGGCTCCTGAAGGGCATTTCTCCCCAGCTGAGATCCCTGAGCCCACGCTGGCGGAGAATGTGCTGCACCATGATCTCTTCTGTGGAGCCACTTTGCAGCTTCTCTGTGCGTCAGTTGTAATCATGCCAGTTTCCATGTGCCATAAGCCAGTAAGTCGTGCTCTCTGAGGCTGATAGAAAGGCACAGATAATAGGCAGGGAGGGAACAATTTGTAGCTGTTGCTTGCGGTAGTGTGTCCTGGCACTGCTGAAAATGGCGTAGTTTGTTCTGTTCCTCCTTCGGTGTGCGTGCTGTACCTGATGCATGCAAGAAGCTTTGAGGTGCAAACTCATCCTGCTGCTGTGCTCTGTGCGCTGCCAGGCAGAGTGTCCAACCCCTGTGCAGGCGCTGCCTTGCAGGAGATGGCTTTGGATTCTAGTTTGTGTGGGTCTTTTGGGATTGAGATAGAGGTGGAGTTTCTAGCGTGCCCTAATGTCGGGAAGGCGGTTTCCAGTACTGGCAGCCAAAGCTGCCTGGGAGGGTGACTTGAGCTCCCAAAGCGAGCTGTCAGCCAGTTGTTAGCTGTGAAGGTTCCCTGACCGTTTCTGAATTGATTCTTGTAGGACTCACAGAGTCCTGGGACTAAGACTTGGGAGACAGTGAAGAAACCCAAGGCAAGTACTGCTCAGCTGAGGAAGAAAGCCAAGATGGAAAGCAAAAAGAACCGATAAGGGCTTGACCGAGAAGGCCCACAGGACACTCGAGTCATCTGGAATGGTTCCTCAGAGGTGGCACCAAAAGCAGCGGATTGAGTCATCCGGTTTTCTGGCGTGACCGTGCTTTCCCTGTCACGGACAGTGCAGAGGAACTAAGGCAACTGGGAGGGAAGGGCTTGTGCTGCGTTCCAAGCAAAGAGGACTTGCCAGAGGCAGGACTTCATCTATGGCAAGAGATGGAGACACTGTCTTCCTTCAGGATGCGTCTCTTCAGGGCCAGAGCCGGTCTGGTATGAGATTGAAATACAGCTAGCCGGACCTGGAGAGAGAGGAGGTGACATAGCCACAGGGTCAGGCTTCTCCTTGTGCCTGACTGGAGGCTGAATGACTCACTGCTAAGCAGAAATCCTGGACACTGGGGTTTCACTTTGGGCTGTGTTGATAAATACAACCCAAATCCTTTTTTATTGAATAAAAGCAAAATCAACTTTTTAAAAACGGTGCTGCCTGTTTCTGTAGCTGGTCAAAAGGTCCCTTGCTTGGGCTGACAATTGCGGGGTGGTGAACCTGTTGGTTCTCCCCTGAAATTCTGCTGGTTTTCCCTCATTTCCTTGTTGGTGTTCCCAATGGGTGGCTTTTCAGCCCAACTGTAACTGCTAGCGATAGGCTGTGAGCATCCCCTTGCTCTCCAAGGACTGCTAGCAAAAGCACAAAGGAGGGGAAGCAGCCTGGGAGGAAGAAAGGTGTCCCTGCACTCAGCCCCTTGAGCTCGCCTCTCTTACCTGATGGCTTTTTCAGCCTTGGGCTGTACTGAGGGTTGCTGTTTGCCCTGGCAAGCCCAGCTGCACACAGGCAGCCATGGCCTGCACATCAGGCTCCCGTTTAGGCACGAAGAGTTGAGGTGTGGGTGGGATGGTGTGAAGAGCAGAGCTGGGAGTGGGGAGGAGGAGAGGGCAGCGGGAGAACGTGCCTCGGGCCCAGAGCTCAGCCTCGAGGAAAAGAGCTGGTTGCAAAGAGAAAACCAGCTTCCACTATTTCTAAGTGGTCATTGCATCTTAGGTCTGGGTCTGGATCCAGCAGGGGGGCCCACGTGCAGCCGTTTGGGAGGAAAGTCCGAGAGCAATTCCACAGCAAAGAAGAGGCAGTTTCGGTTCAAAGACCTGTCTTCCATCTGGACATCGGGGTGCTGTGGCTGCAGGACCTCCAGTCCCCAAAGACATCATCCCTGGCGAGAAGGCAGCAGCCAGCTTTCCCTTCCCACCACACGTCCGGCCGGGTGTGTTATCCCTGCTCTCTGGAAACAGCAGACAGCAGCAGAGAATTATTTGCAAAGCTGAGGGTACAGTGTGAGTTCCTCCAGGAGGAACAACAGCCCAACTACTCCAGCCATGCCGCAGGTGATATACCTTGAAGTCAGTTGGCTTAGCTGGCCCTACCAGTTTTCCCTGAAGGAGAATGTTCTCACTGGGGGTGGCTTTCTGCTTCCCATTTATATCTACAATTCTTCATCAGATCACCGCGGGTTCTGTTAATTTGACCAGACAAAACTGGTCCACAAATGTCTGTGAAATTCTGAATTAGCTGCTCAAGTATAGAACAACGTTCTCTTACTGAAGAGACAGAAGGCAACTGACCCAGGCTATCACCAAGTCTTCTCCAAGGCTTGTAGCTTGGACAAATACAGAGCTTGGGCTTCAAGCCTACTAAGAACCTTTCTTTGTGGTTAGTACAGAGAAGCTTCTCTCCTGTCCACAAACTGGTTACTCAGGGAAACTGATGCCTGCTAGATGTTCTGTGACTCAGAAAAACATATTCCCTTCTGGATTGTTTCTGTTTGTTTGGTTTTTAAATGCAGTAAAGATGAAACAATACCTTTCAAGTGCCTCTCTGCACTGACGGACATCTCCCGAAGCAAATTTCATTTTAATAAAGCTAGAATGAGCCAGTAGATGACTGCTCTTGATAGCTCCCCAATTCTTTGTATTAGGTTCCAAGTCCTGGGCTGATTCGAGGTATTCCTAAAGAATAAAGTTCATCAGAGGATGAGGAACCACCATCTTTCTGTGAAGGCAAGGACATTACTTCTCCAGAACACACTGCTACCTAACTCAGGATCACAGGTGAGGCATTAACATATCCTTCAGCAGTAAAGTTCCAGGAACTCTTTGAACAGTTCTCTCCCTGATGGAGCTGCTATATCTAGCTTAGACTTGAAGTAAGAAAATAAGCAAGGTTTAACTTTAGGAAGAAAATCCCCATTAAACAATTGGCTTCGGTAGACTTTCATTTGGAAAAGTTAAATCACTTGAGCAATAGCTGTCAGTGGAACAAAAATAAGAGACTATGACCAGTTTTGAGGATATGGAAGATTATGACAGGATCAAAACATGGTTAAATACCTCAAGTGTCTTTACGACACAGGAACACCATTCCAAGCTTGTCTCCAGAGGTATTTTCTTCTCTGCCTCCTGAACATGGAGCACAGCATCTCGTAACTTATTGTGTGAGTGGTACAGTGCAACAAGTCTGATGTTAAGATAGACGTCATTAGGTCTCGCACGAAGTTCAGCTTGAGTCACATAAAAGAGCTCATTCCAGCCATCTTCGACTTTATATTCTTGTAACTTCTCCTATTAAACATGAAGGCAACATATTAATATATTTTTTTTCCACATCAGCCTTTTCAACAACCACATTACCTGACAGTTTGCTCACCTCCGCTACACAGACTACAGACTTGCTAAAATTACTCCAACATCGTAGAAACGAGATAACAGGGGAAAAAACTTCACTGTGCCTCTTGTAGATGCCAAGTTAAGACTGTCAGACTGTTTGAGACAGAGACAGCACACCTTGGTACAGAACAGCTGGTCCAAATAAGGCAACAGAAAACCAACAGAAGCCTCTGAGAACTTCAGTGTCGTTGCTGCTGTGCTACATAAAACTAAGTGCCAAAGTGACACTGCATAACTGAAAGCATTTACACAGTAGTTGAAAATGACAGCACTTCCTGCATTCTCCATTTTTAAACTCAAAAAACTAAAAAGCAGCTTAGTCACAACAGATACATCAAGTATTGCCTATCTAAACTCAACTTCTTGGATATTATTGCTGACACAGTCTCCCCACATTTTTGAACGCGTCAACCTTCAAACACATGGGAAAGCCCAGAGCTGCAATTTTCATGCAAGCGAAACAAAAACGTCCAAGAAATTAATATGTAATAGATTTAAGATTCCTGATGCTAACTAATTTAGCCAAGGAAATATGGTGAGAGATGACTAGATGACATGCCAGAAGCACCCAGTCAGATACGGAAAGTTTCTTCAAGGCACAGAGCAGAGATGAGAAGCTGGAATTTACCTTCGATCTGAGAGCAGCAGCATTCCCAGGGAGCAGCCTGGCAGCTTTCTCCACCCAGTATTTTGCTCTTCCATCACTGGTGTCTTTATTGCAGAATAGCTCCGCAATCTTCAGCACCAGATCCTTCTGTATTGGGTTCAGATCCAGAAAACGCTAGTTTTCCCCATGCACAAGCAAGACAAAAAAAGGTTACTGGCAACTTGATCTTGCAATTCATATAGAACAGGAAAAACAATGCTGATGGCCATTCAACAGACCCAGATATTCCAACTACAACTCTCAGTAAATACTTTCTGAATTCACTATGAAAAGGCCACCGCTAGATTACAGCAGTCAGATAACTGCTGGAAAAAAAGAAGTACATCATCAGGGGCAAGAGTGCTTCACTGTGTTAGCAACAGGACTTTCCAGCACATCCTCCCCCTGCCCAAAGCCTGAACAAAGGAATTTTGACTGAGAAGTTCACATTTATGCGCTTGCCTAATCAGCACTTCATTTGCCCTGCACCTCTCTACCTCTGAAACAAAACCACCACCAGGAACAAACAAACAGTGCCACTGAAAAACACCCTCGGTCCAGTCTTCCAGGTGCAACGAGATTACCATCATCCCTGCTTGGCAACTCCACAGCAGGCACAGACCCTTAGTCCAAAGGGCAATGGGAAGACTATCACAGCAGTTACCACAAGGATCAAGTCAGGACACAAAAGAAAGAATCAACTGGGAAAAAATAAATAAATAAAAAAAAAACTGAAGGGAACTTAGTGCCTAGAGAGGATGTTCCACAGTACATCTGCAGGCTTTCTGGACAGCAGGTTTTATCTTGAAATGACTAATTTCCCTCTGCTGAACAGAAATGTCCATTTGTTTCAGAAGTTCTTCAGTTCTACAGAGTTCCCAGAAATCAATGACTGCAGCCCTCCTTTTACTTTGGGTCTTTTACCTCAATCTTTACAGACATCACAGAGACACAAAGCACAGCTGAACAGATTTCATGTTGGATTGCGGTTGGATCTGATGACCTTGGAGCTCTTTTCCAACCTGAGCAATTCTATGGTTCTATGATCCCGTATCCATTCCAAGTCCACCCCGTACCCAGAGCCCATCCCATACACATCCCATTGCCCAATATCCCATCCCATATCCATCCCATATCCATATCCCCACATCCCAATCCCAAATCTCACATTCCAATCCCACATTCAACATCCCAACCCCACGTCCCAACCCCACATCCTACATCTCACATCCCAATTCCAAATCTCATTTCATTATTATTATATTTATTATTATTTCAGAGACTTTAGACGGATGGAAATCTTTGGTGTCATGGTGTCGACCACTGTCATGGTCATGTCAACCACCAAGGTGAACTTCTCCAAAAAGGTGATTGCTCCAGTTGCTGCAGACAACAGAGGTAACAAATAGAGGGGCCCTGCCCCCAGCCAGGGAGGGGAAAGGGATAATAGAGTTTATTGGACTGTGTGGGTTAGATGGCCTGGCACATCAGAATCATGGAAATATAAGGCCCTGGTGGATACCGGTGCACAGTGCACTCTAATGCCCTCGAATCACCAAGGGACAAAATCAATTTATATTCATGGGGTGACTGGGGGTTCCCAAGAGCTGACTATGTTGGAGGCCGAAATCAGCCTCACTGGTAAAGACTGGCAAAAGCACCCTATTGCGACTGGCCCAGGGGCTCCATGTATACTTGGTATTGATTACCTCAGAAGGGGATGTTTGAAGGATCCCAAAGGGTATCGATGGGCCTTTGGAATAGCTGCTGTGGACACAGAAGGTGTTAAGCAGTTGTCTGTTTTGCCTGGCCTATCAGAAGATCCGTCTGTTGTGGGGTTGCTACGAGTGAAAGAGCAACAGGTACCGATTGCTACAAAAGTGGTGCACAGGCGGCAGTACCGCACCAACAGGGATTCCTTGCTCCCCATTCAGAAGTTGATTCGTCAACTAGAGAATCAGGGAGTGATTAGCAAGACTCACTCACCTTTTAACAGCCCCATATGGCCAGTGCGTAAAGCCAGTGGAGAATGGAGGCTGACAGTAGACTACCGTGGCCTGAATGAAGCTACACCCCCACTGAGTGCTGCTGTGCCAGACATGTTAGAACTCCAATATGAACTGGAGTCAAAAGCAGCCAAATGGTATGCCACTGTTGATATTGCTAACGCCTTTTTCTCCATTCCTTTGACCAAAGAATCTAGGCCACAGTTTGCTTTCACCTGGAGGGGCATTCAGTATACCTGGAATCGTTTGCCCCAGGGGTGGAAACATAGCCCAACCATTTGCCATGGGTTGATCCAAGCTGCACTGGAACAGGGAGGTGCTCCTGAGCACTTACAGTACATTGATGCCATCATCGTGTGGGGCAACACAGCAAAGGAAGTTTCTGAGAAAGGAGAGCAAATAATCCAGATCCTTCTGCGTGCTGGTTTCGCTATTAAGCGAAGCAAAGTGAAAGGACCTGCCCAGGAAATTCAATTCCTAGGTGTAAAGTGGCAAGATGGCCGTCGTCACATCCCGACAGATGTGATCGACAAAATCACTGCCATGTCTCCACCAACTAATAAGAAAGAGACACAATCTTTTCTGGGCGTAGTAGGTTTTTGGAGAATGCATGTTCCAAACTACAGCCTCATTATAAGCCCCCTTTATCAGGTGACGCAGAAGAAGAATGATTTTGTGTGGGGCCCTGAGCAGCAGCAGGCTTTTGAGCAGATTAAACAAGAGATAGCCCGTGCTGTGGCCCTGGGGCCAGTACGGATGGAACAGGATGTAAAGAACATCCTCTATACTGCTGCTAGAGAGAAAGGTCCCACTTGGAGTTTGTGGCAAAGAGCCTCAGGAGAGACCCGAGGCCGACCCCTGGGATTTTGGAGTCGGGTGTACAGAGGGTCTGAAGAGGGCTACACTCCAACTGAAAAGGAGATCTTAGCCGCGTATGAGGGGGTTCGGGCTGCTTCTAAGTAATTGGCACTGAAACACAGCTCCTTCTGGCACCTCGACTGCCAGTGCTGAACTGGATGTTCAAGGGAAAGGTTCCCTCAACCCATCATGCTACTGATGCCACTTGGAGTAAGTGGATTGCACTGATCACACAACGAGTGCGGATGGGGAACCTCAGCCGTCCAGGGATCCTAGAGGCGATCATGGACTGGCCCGAAGGCAAGAAGTTTGGAACACCGCCAGCAGAAGAGGTGTCACGTGCTAAAGAGGCCCCACCATACAGTGAACTACCAGAAAATGAAAAGACATATGCCCTGTTCACTGATGGATCGTGTCGTATTGTGGGGAAGCATCGCAGATGGAAAGCTGCTGTGTGGAGCCCCACACGACAAGTTGCAGAGGCCACTGAAGGGAAAGGAGAATCCAGCCAGTTCGCAGAGGTAAAGGCTGTCCAATTGGCCTTGGATGTTGCTGAACGGGAGAGGTGGCCAATGCTTTATCTTTACACTGACTCATGGATGGTGGCAAATGCTCTATGGGGGTGGTTACAGCAGTGGGAACAGAACAACTGGCAAAGAAGGGGTAAATCTATTTGGGCTGCTGAGCTATGGAAAGATATTGCTGGCCGAATAAAGAATATGGTTGTAAAGGTGCGCCATGTAGATGCTCATGTGCCCAAGAGTCAGGCTACTGAAGAACAGAAAAATAACCATCACGTAGATCAAGCTGCAAAAATTGAGGTGGCTCAAATAGACCTGGATTGGCAAAATAAGGGTGAATTATTTCTAGCTCGGTGGGCCCATGAGACCTCGGGCCACCAAGGAAGAGATGCCACATACAAATGGGCTAGAGACCGAGGGGTGGACTTAACCATGGATGCTATTTCACAGGTGATCCATGACTGTGACACATGCGCCACAATTAAACAAGCCAAGAGGATGAAGGTGAAGGGCGTGAAGGGCGATGGCAAAAGTATAAATATGGGGAAGCATGGCAGGTTGATTATATCACCTTGCCACAATCTCGCAATGGTAAGCGTTACGTGCTTACTATGGTAGAGGCAACCACGGGATGGCTTGAAACATATGCAGTACCCCATGCTACCGCCCGAAACACCATCTTAGGTCTTGAGAAACAAGTCCTGTGGCGACATGGCACCCCAGAAAGAATTGAGTCAGATAACGGGACTCATTTCAGAAATTCTCTTGTAAATACTTGGGCCAAAGATCATGGCATTGAGTGGATTTATCACATCCCCTATCATGCACCAGCCTCTGGTAAAATTGAACGCTACAATGGGTTGTTAAAAACCATGTTGAAAGCAATGGGTGGTGGAACATTTAAGCACTGGGAGAAGAATTTGGCAGAAGCCACCTGGTTAGTCAATACCAGAGGATTGATCAATCATGATAGTCCCTCTAGCTCTCTACATACTGTCGAGGGAGATAAGGTCCCTGTTATACATGTAAAGAACATGTTAGGAAAGGCAGTTTGGGTTCTTCCAGCTTCTGGGAAGGGCAAACCTCTTCGCGGAACTGTTTTTGCCCAGGGACCTGGGTCCACTTGGTGGGTGATGCAGAAAAATGGGGATGCTCAATGCATACCACAAGGGAATTTGATGTTGGGGGAATGCAGTCAGTAAGTCCATGTGTTTATACATAGATTTGTATGTGCACGTGTTTATATTTGGTGTGTATATATCTACATTAAGCATGATGTAGTGATATGGAATAAGGGGTGGAATGTCATAGTTTTATGATTTTTGGTTATCTGTATTCCACATCATAACATCATGTAATGTTTGACTGTGGGTGGATGCTCAAGTTCCGAGTGCCTGTCTGGAGGAGAAGAATAACTACATTCCCCAGGGGGCTTTGCGGTCAGCAAGGAGATGTAACTCCCGGCAAGGTCACCTGATGTTCTTCTTCTTCGCCTGCTCCTCTTCGCCTGTGCTTCGCCGTCTGCTCTCCTCCATCTGCTTCTCTTCATCGGCTCAACTGGACTGCGCTTCTCACCTCAGCGTTGTGGTGAGACTTATCCACTTTTCGCGCACACACTCTCTCATTATATTTTGCTGTTACTATATTTAGTAAATTCATTTGTTTCACCTCAGATCGTTGCCGCTGTTTACAATTATTTTGGGTCTCCTGTTTCCTTTCTCCGGAGGCGCGGATCTGCAGATCCCTCCGCCCTGCTACTCACGGGACCGGGCTGAACCAGCTAGTAAACCACTGACATCCCCCAAATAGGACATTTTCTCCCACAAATACCTGCTTTCTCCCCAAATCAGGACATTTTCTCCCAAAAATGCAAGATTGTTTCCCAAATGTAGGACATTTTCTACCAGAAATACCACTTTTCTCCCCCAAAATAGGTCATTTTCTTCAAGGAATACCCGATTTCAACTCAAACATGGGACATTTTCTCCCACACATACCAGGTTTCCCCCCTGAAACAGGACTTTTTCTCCCACAAATTCCAGCTTTCTCCCCCCAAATTGGACTTTTTCTTCCAGAAATGCCAGTTTTCTCCCAAATATATAACATCTTCTCCCAGAAATACCAGGTTTCCCCCTGAATTAGGATATTTTCTCCCACAAATACCTGTTTTATCCCCCAAAACAGGACATTTTCTCCCACAAATAAAACCTTTCTCCCCCAAAATACCTCTTTTTCTCCCACAAATACCAGATTTCTCCCCAAATCAGGACATTTTCTCCCAGAAATGCTAGATTGTTTCCCAAACGCAGGACATTTTCTACCAGAAATACCACTTTTCTCCCCCAAAATAGGTCATTCTGTTCAAGGAATACCCGATTTCAACTCAAAAAAGAGGACATTTTCTCCCACACATACCAGGTTTCCCCCCTGAAAAAGGATCTTTTCTCCCACAAATACCAGCTTTCTCCCCCAAAATACGTCTTTTTCTCCCACAAATACCTGCTTTCTCTCCAAATCAGGACATTTTTTCACAGAAATGCAAGATTGTTTCCCAAACGTAGGACATTTTCTACCAGAAATACCACTTTTCACCCCCAAAATAGGTCATTTTCTTCAAGGAATACCCGATTTCAACTCCAAAAAGAGGACACTTTCTCCCACAAATACCAGCTTTCTCCCCCCAAATTGGACAGTTTCTTCCAGACATGCCAGATTTCTCCCAAATATATCACATCTTCTCCAAGAAATACCAGGTTTCCCCCCTGAAATAGGACCTCTTCTCCCACAAATACCTGTTTTATCCCCCAAATAGGACATTTTCTCCCACAAATACCTGTTTTATCCCCCAAATGAGGACATTTTCTCCCAGAAATACCACTTTTCTCCCCCAAAATATGCCATTTTCTTCAAGGAATACCCGATTTCAACTCAAACATGGGATATTTTACCCACACATACCAGGTTTCCCCCCTGAAATAGGACCTTTTCTCCCACAAATTCCAGCTTTCTCACCCCAAATAGGACTTTTTCCTCCCGAAATGCCAGTTTTCACCAAAATATATAACGTCTTCTCCCACACATACCAGGTTTCCCCCTTGAAATAGGACATTTTCTCCCACAAATTCCAGCTTTCTCACCCCAAATAGGACTTTTTCCTCCCGAAATGCCAGTTTTCACCAAAATATATAACGTCTTCTCCCACACATACCAGGTTTCCCTCCAAAATAGGACATTTTCTCCCACAAATACCTGTTTTATCCCCAAAACAGGACATTTTCTCCCAGAAATACCACCTTTCTCCCCCAAAATACGTTTTTTTATCCCACAAATACCTGCTTTCTCCCCAAATCAGGACATTTTGTCCCTGAAATGCAAGATTGTTTCCCAAATGTAAGACATTTTCTCCAAGAAATAGCACGTTTCTTCCCCAAAATATGTCATTTTCTGCAAGGAATACCCAATTTCAACTCCAAAAAGAGGACATATTCTCCTACACATACCAGGTTTCCCCCCTGAAATTGGACATATTCTCCCACAAACACCAGGTTTCCCCCCTGAAATAGGACCTTTTCTCCAAGAAATAACAGGTTTCCCCCCTGAAATAGGACCTTGTCTCCCACAAATACCAGCTTTCTCCCCCCAAGTTGGACTTTTTTTTCCAGAAATGCCAGTTTTCTCCCAAATATGTAACATCTTCTGCCACAAATGCCAGGTTTGCCCCTTCAAATAGCACATCTTCTCCCACAAATACCTGTTTTATCTCCCAAAACAGGACATTTTCACCCAGAAATACCACCTTACTCCCCCAAAATAGGATAATTTCTCCCCCAAATACCTGCTTTCTCCCCCAAATCAGGTCATTTTCTCCCAAAAAAGCAAGATTGTTTCACAGACATAGGACATTTTCTCCCACAAATACCTGCTTTCTCCCCCAAATACATCTTTTTCACCCACAAATACCTGCTTTCTCCCCAAATCAGAAAATTTTCTCCCAGAAATGCAAGATAGTTTCTCAAACGTAAGACATTTTCTCCAAGAAATAGCACTTTTCTCCCCCAAAATATGTCATACTGATCAAGGAATACCCGATTTCAACTCAAACATGGGAGATTTTCTCCAAGAAATACCAGGTTCCCCCCTGAAATAGAACCTTTTCTCCCACAAATACCAGCTTTCTCCCCCCAAATCGGACATTTTCTGCCAAAAATGCCACATTTCTCCCAAATATATCACATCTTCTCCAAGAAATACCAGGGTTCCCCCTTCAAATAGGACCTATTCACCCACAAATACCTCTTTTATCCCCAAAATAGGACAGTTTCTTCCTGACATGCCAGATTTCTCCCAAATATATCACATATTCTCCAAGAAATACCAGCTTTCCCCCTTGAAATAGGAACTTTTCACCCACAAATACCTGTTTTATCCCCAAAAGAGGACATTTTCTTCCAGAAATGCCACATTACACCCAAAAAGATCACATCTTCTCCAAGAAATACCAGCTTTCCCCCTTCAAATAGGACCTTTTCACCCACAAATACCTCTTTTATCCCCAAAAGAGGACAGTTTCTTCCAGAAATGCCACATTTCTGACAAATATATCACATCTTCTCCAAGAAATACCAGCTTTCCCCCTTGAAATAGGACCTTTTCACCCACAAATACCTGCTTTATCCCCAAAATAGGACATTTTCTTAAAGAAATGCCAGATTTCTCCCAAATATATCTCATCTTCTCCAAGAAATACCAGGGTTCCCCCTTCAAATAGGACCTTTTCACCCACAAATACCATCCTACTCCCCCCAGATTGGCCATTTTCTTCCAGAAATGCCAGATTTCTCCCAAATAGATCAAATCTTCTCCAAGAAATACCAGGGTTCCCCCTTCAAATAGGACCTTTTCTCCCCGAAATACCTCTTTTATCCCCAAAAGAGGACATTTTCTTCAAGAACTGCCAGATTTGTCCCAAATATATCACATCTTCTCCAAGAAATACCAGGATTCCTCCTGAAATACGACCTATTCTCCAAGAAATACCAGCCTTCGCCCCTGAAAATAGGCCATTTTCTTCCAGAAATGCCACATTTCTCCCAAATATATCACATCTTCTCCAAGAAATACCAGCTTTCCCCCTTCAAATTGGACCTTTTCTCCCCGAAATACCTCTTTTATCCCCAAAATAGGACAGTTTCTTCCAGAAATACCAGGTTTCCCCCTTCAAATAGGACCTTTTCTCCCACAAATACCTGCTTTATCCCCAAAATAGGACAGTTTCTTCCAGAAATGCCACATTTCTCCCAAATATATCACAGCTTCTCCAAGAAATACCAGCTTTCCCCCTTGAAATAGGACCTTTACACCCACAGATACCTCTTTTATCCCCAAAATAGGACATTTTCTTCCAGAAATGCCCGATTTCTCCCAAATATATCACATCTTCTCCAAGAAATACCAGGATTCCCCCTTCAAATAGGACCTTTTCTAACACAATTACCAGCCTTCTCCCCCGAAAGTAGGACATTTTCTTCCAGAAATGCCAGATTTCTCCCAAATAGATCACATCTTCTTCAAGAAATACCAGGTTTCCCCCTTCAAATAGGACCTTTTCACCCACAAATACCACTTTTCTCCCCAAAATAGGACATTTTCTTCCAGAAAGGCCAGATTTCTCCCAAATATATCGAATCTTCTACAAGAAATACCAGCTTTCCCCCTTGAAATAGGACCTTTTCACCCACAAGTACCTCTTTTATCCCCAAAATAGGACATTTTCTTCCAGAAATGCCACATTTCCCCCTTCAAATAGGACCTTTTCTCCCACAAATACCTGCTTTATCCGCAAAATAAGACATTTTCTTCCAGAAATGCCAGATTTCTCTGAAATAGATCACATCTTCTCAAAGAAATGCCAGGTTTCCCCCTTCAAATAGGAACTTTTCACCCACAAATACCTCTTTTGTCCCCAAAATAGGACAGTTTCTTCTTCTAGAAATGCCACATTTCTCCCAAATATATCAAATCTTCTCCAAGAAATACCAGCTTTCCCCCTTGAAATAGGACCTTGTCACACACAAATACCTCTTTTATCCCGAAAATAGGACAGTTTCTTCCAGAAATGCCACATTTCTCCCAAATATATCACATCTTCTCCAAGAAATACCAGGTTTCCACCTTCAAATAGGACCTTTTCACCCGCAAATACCTGTTTTAACCCCAAAATAGGACATTTTCTTCCAGAAATGCCACATTTCTCCCAAATATATCACATCCTCTGCAAGAAATACCAGGTTTCCCCCTCGAAATAGGACCTTGTCACCCACAAATACCTCTTTTTTCCCCAAAATAGGACATTTTCTTCCAGAAATGCCCGATTTCTCCCAAACATATCACATCTTCTCCAAGAAATACCAGGTTTCCCCCTTCAAATAGGACCTTTTCACCACAAATACCTGCTTTATCCCCAAAAGAGGACAGTTTCTTCCAGAAATGCCACATTTCTCCCAAATATATCACATCTTCTCCAAGAAATACCAGGGTTCCCCCTTCAAATAGGACCTTTTCTCCCACAAATACCTGCTTTATCCCCAAAATAGGACATTTTCTTCCAGAAATGCCCGATTTCTCCCAAATATATCACAGCTTCTCCAAGAAATACCAGGGTTCCCCCTTCAAATAGGACCTTTTCACCCACAAATACCTCCTTTATCCCCAAAAGAGGACATTTTCTTCCAGAAATGCCACATTTCTCCCAAATATATCACATCTTCTCCAAGAAATACCAGCGTTCCCCCTTCAAATAGGACCTTTTCTCCCCGAAATACCTCTTTTATCCCCAAAATTGGACATTTTCTTCCAGTACTGCCAGATTTCTCCCAAATGTATCACATCTTCTCCAAGAAATACCAGGGTTCCCCCTTCAAATAGGACCTTTTCACCCACAAATACCTCTTTTATCCCCAAAATAGGACAGTTTCTTCCAGACATGCCAGATTTCTCCCAAATATATCACATCTTCTCCAAGAAATACCAGGATTCCTCCTGAAATAGGACCTTATCACCCTCCAATACCAGCCTTCTTCCCCCAGATTGGAAATTTTCTTGCAGAAATGCCAGATTTCTCCCAATTAGATCACATCTTCTTCAAGGAATACCAGCTTTCCCCCTTCAAATAGGACCTTTTCACCCACAAATACCTGTTTTATCCCCACAATAGGACAGTTTCTTCCAGAAATGCCATATTTCTCCCAAATATATCACAGCTTCTCCAAGAACTACCAGATTTCCCCCTTCAAATAGGACCTTTTCACACACAAGTACCTCTTTTATCCCCAAAAGAGGACATTTTCTTCCAGAAATGCCAGATTTCTCCCAAATAGATCACATCTTCTCCAAGAAATACCAGGGTTCCCCCTCGAAATAGGACCTTTTCACCCACAAATTCCTCTTTTTTTCCCAAAATAGGACATTTTCTTCCAGAAAGGCCTGATTTCTCCCAAACATATCACATCTCCAAGAAATACCAGGATTCCTCCTGAAATAGGACCTTTTCACCCACAAATACCAGCCTTCTCCCTCGAAAATAGGACATTTTCTTCCAGAAATGCCACATTTCTCCCAAATATATCACAGCTTCTCCAAGAAATACCCGGTTTTCCCCTTGAAATAGGACCTTTTCACCCACAAATACCTGTTTGATCCCCAAAATAGGACAGTTTCTTCCTGAAATGCCCGATTTCTCCCAAATATATCACATCTTCTCCAAGAAATACCAGCTTTCCCCCTTCAAATAGGACCTTTTCACCCACAAGTACCTCTTTTATTCCCAAAATAGGGCATTTTCTTCCAGAAATGCCACATTTCTTGCAAACATATCACATCTCCAAGAAATACCAGGATTCCTCCTGAAATAGGACCTTTTCTCCCATAAATACCAGCCTTCTCCCCCGAAAATAGGACATTTTTTTTCCAGAAATGCCAGATTTCTCCCAAATATATCACATCTTCTCCAAGAAATACCAGGGTTCCCCCTTCAAATAGGACCTTTTCTCCCACAAATACCTCTTTTATCCCCAAAATAGGACAGTTTCTTCCAGAAATGCCACATTTCTCCCAAATATACCACATCTTCTCCAAGATATACCAGGTTTCCCCCTTCAAATAGGACCTTGTCACCCACAAATACCTGTTTTAACCCCAAAAGAGGACATTTTCTTTCAGAAATGCCACATTTCTCCCAAATATATCACATCTTCTCCAAGAGATACCAGCTTTCCCCCTTCAAATAGGACCTTTTCACCCACAAATACCTGTTTTATCCCCAAAATAGGACATTTTCTTCCAGAAATGCCCGATTTCTCCCAAATATATCACATCTTCTCCAAGAAATACCAGGTTTCCCCCTTCAAATAGGACCTTGTCACCCACAAATACCTCCTTTATCCCCAAAATAGGACATTTTCTTCCAGAAATGCCACATTTCTCCCAAATATATCACATCTTCTCCAAGAACTACCAGATTTCCCCCTTCTAATAGGATCCTTTCACCCACAAATACCTCTTTTATCCCCAAAAGAGGACATTTTCTTCCAGAAATGCCACATTTCTCCCAAATATATCACATCTTCTCCAAGAAATACCAGCTTTCCCCCTTCAAATAGGACCTTTTCTCCCCGAAATACCTCTTTTATCCCCAAAATAGGACATTTTCTTCCAGAACTGCCAGATTTCTCCGAAATGTATCACATCTTCTCCAAGAAATACCAGGGTTCCCCCTTCAAATAGGACCTTTTCACCCACAAATACCTCTTTTATCCCCAAAAGAGGACAGTTTCTTCAAGAAATGCCACATTTCTCCCAAATATATCGCAGCTTCTCCAAGAAATACCAGGATTCCTCCTGAAATAGGACCTTTTCACCCTCCAATACCAGCCTTCTTCCCCCAGATTGGAAACTTTCTTGCAGAAATGCCAGATTTCTCCCAATTAGATCACATCTTCTCCAAGAAATACCAGGGTTCCCCCTTCAAATAGGACCTTTTCACCCACTAATACCTCCTTTATCCCCAAAATTGTACAGTTTCTTCCAGAACTGCCAGATTTCTCCCAAATAGATCACATCTTCTCCAAGAAATACCAGGTTTCCCCCTTCAAATAGGACCTTTTCACCCACAAATACCTGTTTTATCCCCACAATAGGACAGTTTCTTCCAGAAATGCCACATTTCTCCCAAATATATCACATCTTCTCCAAGAAATACCAGCTTTCCCCCTTCAAATAGGACCTTTTCACCCACAAATACCTCTTTTATCCCCAAAATAGGACATTTTCTTCCAGAAAGGCCTGATTTCTCCCAAACATATCACATCTCCAAGAAATACCAGGATTCCTCCTGAAATAGGACCTTTTCAACCACAAATACCAGCCTTCTCCCCCGCAAATAGGACATTTTCTTCCAGAAATGCCAGATTTCTCCCAAATATATCACATCTTCTCCAAGAAATACCAGGTTTCCCCCTTCAAATAGGACCTTTTCACCCACAAGTACCTCTTTTATCCCCAAAATAGGGCATTTTCTTCCAGAAATGCCACATTTCTCCCAAATATATCACATCTTCTCCAAGAAATACCAGAATTCCTCCTCAAATAGGAACTTTTCTAACACAAATACCAGCCTTCTCTCCTGACAATAGGACATTTTCTTCCTGACATGCCAGATTTCTCCCAAATATAGAACATCCACTCCAAGAAATACCAGGGTTCCCTCTTCAAATAGGACCTTTTCAGCCACAAACACCAGCTTTATCCCCAAAATAGGACAGTTTCTTCCAGAAATGCCACATTTCTCCCAAATATATCACATCTTCTCCAAGAAATACCAGCTTTCCCCCTTCAAATAGGACCTTTTCTCCCCGAAATACCTCTTTTATCCCCAAAATAGGACAGTTTCTTCCAGAAATACCAGGTTTCCCCCTTCAAATAGGATCTTTTCTCCCACAAATACCTGCTTTATCCCCAAAATAGGACAGTTTCTTCCAGAAATGCCACATTTCTCCCAAATATATCACATCTTCTCCAAGAAATACCAGCTTTCCCCCTTGAAATAGGACCTTTACACCCACAAATACCTCTTTTATCCCCAAAATAGGACATTTTCTTCCAGAAATGCCCGATTTCTCCGAAATATATCACATCTTCTCCAAGAAATACCAGGATTCCCCCTTCAAATAGGACCTTTTCTAACACAATTACCAGCCTTCTCCCCCGAAAGTAGGACATTTTCTTCCAGAAATGCCAGATTTCTCCCAAATAGATCACATCTTCTTCAAGAAATACCAGGTTTCCCCCTTCAAATAGGAACTTTTCACCCACAAATACCACTTTTCTCCCCAAAATAGGACATTTTCTTCCAGAAATGCTAGATTTCTCCCAAATATATCAAATCTTCTACAAGAAATACCAGCTTTCCCCCTTGAAATAGGACCTTTTCACCCACAAGTACCTCTTTTATCCCCAAAATAGGACATTTTCTTCCAGAAATGCCACATTTCCCCCTTCAAATAGGACCTTTTCTCCCACAAATACCTGCTATATCCGCAAAATAAGACATTTTCTTCCAGAAATGCCACATTTCTCCCAAATATATCACATCTTCTCCAAGAAATACCAGCTTTCCCCCTTCAAATAGGACCTTTACACCCACAAATACCTCTTTTATCCCCACAATAGAACAGTTTCTGCCAGAAATGCCAGATGTCTCCAAAATGTATCACATCTTCTCCAAGAAATACCTGCTTTACCCCTTCAAATAGGACCTTTTCTAACACAAATACCAACCTTCTCCCCGGAAAATAGGACATTTTCTTCCAGAAATGCCACATTTCTCTGTTATAGATCACATCTTCTCAAAGAAATGCCAGGTTTCCCCCTTCAAATAGGACCTTTTCACCCACAAATACCTCTTTTGTCCCCAAAAGAGGACAGTTTCTTCTTATAGAAATGCCACATTTCTCCCAAATATATCAAATCTTCTCCAAGAAATACCAGCTTTCCCCCTTGAAATAGGACCTTGTCACACACAAATACCTCTTTTATCCCGAAAATAGGACATTTTCATCCTGACATGCCAGATTTCTCCCAAATATATCACATCTTCTCCAAGAAATACCAGCTTTCCCCCTTCAAATAGGACCTTTTCACCCGCAAATACCTGTTTTAACCCCAAAATAGGACATTTTCTTCCAGAAATGCCACATTTCTCCCAAATATATCACATCTTCTGCAAGAAATACCAGGTTTCCCCCCGGAAATAGGACCTTGTCACCCACAAATACCTCTTTTTTCCCCAAAATAGGACATTTTCTTCCAGAAATGCCCGATTTCTCCCAAACATATCACATCTTCTCCAAGAAATACCAGGTTTCCCCCTTCAAATAGGACCTTTTCGCCACAAATACCTGCTTTATCCCCAAAAGAGGACAGTTTCTTCCAGAAATGCCACATTTCTCCCAAATATATCACATCTTCTCCAAGAAATACCAGGGTTCCCCCTTCAAATAGGACCTTTTCACCCACAAATACCTACTTTATCCCCAAAAGAGGACAGTTTCTTCCAGAAATGCCAGATTTCTCCCAAATAGATCTCATCTTCTCCAAGAAATACCAGCTTTCCCCCTTCAAATAGGACCTTTTCTCCCACAAATACCTCTTTTATCCCCAAAATAGGACATTTTCTTCCAGAAATGCCACATTTCTCCCAAATATATCACATCTTCTCCAAGAAATACCAGGGTTCCCCCTTCAAATAGGACCTTTTCTCCCACAAATACCTGCTTTATCCCCAAAATAGGACATTTTCTTCCAGAAATGCCACATTTCTCCCAAATAGATCACATCTTCTCCAAGAAATACCAGCTTTCCCCCTTCAAATAGGACCTTTTCTCCCCGAAATACCTCTTTTATCCCCAAAATTGGACATTTTCTTCCAGTACTGCCAGATTTCTCCCAAATGTATCACATCTTCTCCAAGAAATACCAGGGTTCCCCCTTGAAATAGGACCTTTTCACCCACAAATACCTCTTTTATCCCCAAAAGAGGACAGTTTCTTCCAGAAATGCCACATTTCTCCAAAATATATCACAGCTTCTCCTAGAAATACCAGGATTCCTCCTGAAATAGGACATTTTCACCCACAAATACCAGCCTTCTTCCCCAAAATTGGAAATTTTCTTGCAGAAATGCCAGATTTCTCCCAATTAGATCACATCTTCTTCAAGGAATACCAGCTTTCCCCCTTCAAATAGGACCTTTTCACCCACAAATACCTCTTTTATCCCCACAATAGGACAGTTTCTTCCAGAAATGCCATATTTCTCCCAAATAGATCACAGCTTCTCCAAGAACTACCAGATTTCCCCCTTCAAATAGGACCTTTTCACCCACAAGTACCTCTTTTATCCCCAAAAGAGGACACTTTCTTCCAGAAATGCCAGATTTCTCCCAAATAGATCACATCTTCTCCAAGAAATACCAGGGTTCCCCCTCGAAATAGGACCTTTTCTCCCACAAATTCCTCTTTTTTTCCCAAAATAGGACATTTTCTTCCAGAAATGCCACATTTCTCCCAAACATATCACATCTCCAAGAAATACCAGGATTCCTCCTGAAATAGGACCTTTTCACCCACAAATACCTGTTTGATCCCCAAAATAGGACAGTTTCTTCCAGAATTGCCACATTTCTCCCAAATAGATCACATCTTCTCCAAGAAATACCAGCTTTCCCCCTTGAAATAGGACCTTTTCACCCACAAGTACCTCTTTTATCCCCAAAATAGGACATTTTCTTCCAGAAATGCCACATTTCTCCCAAATATATCACATCTTCTCCAAGAAATACCACGTTTCCCCCTACAAATAGAACCTTTTCACCCACAAATACCTCTTTTATCCCCAAAAGAGGACAGTTTCTTCCAGAAATGCCACATTTCTTCCAAACATATCACATCTCCAAGAAATACCAGGATTCCTCCTGAAATAGGACCTTTTCTCCCACAAATACCAGCCTTCTCCCCCGAAAATAGGACATTTTTTTCCAGAAATGCCAGATTTCTCCCAAATATATCACATCTTCTCCAAGAAATACCAGGTTTCCCCCTTCAAATAGGACCTTTTCACCCACAAATACCTGCTTTATCCCCAAAATAGAACAGTTTCTTCCAGAAATGCCACATTTCTCCCAAATATATCACATCTTCTCCAAGATATACCAGGTTTCCCCCTTCAAATAGGACCTTGTCACCCACAAATACCTGTTTTAACCCCAAAATAGAACATTTTCTTTCAGAAATGCTAGATTTCTCCCAAATATATCACATCTTCTCCAAGAAATACCAGGGTTCCCCCTTCAAATAGGACCTTTTCACCCACACATTCCAGCCTTCTCCCCGGAAAATAGGAAATTGTCTTCCAGAAATGCCAGATTTCTCCAAAATATATCACAGCTTCTCCAAGAAATACCAGGGTTCCCCCTTCAAACAGGACATTTTCACCCACAAATACCAGCCTTCTTCCCCCAGATTTGACATTTTCTTCCAGAAATGCCAGATTTCTCCCAAATAGATCACATCTTCTCCAAGAAATACCACGTTTCCCCCTCGAAATAGGACCTTTTCAGCCACAAATACCTGTTTGATCCCCAAAAGAGGACAGTTTCCTCCAGAAATGCCAGATTTCTCCCAAATAGATCACATCTTCTCCAAGAAATACCAGGGTTCCCCCTTCAAATAGGACCTTTTCACCCACAAGTACCTCTTTTATCCCCAAAGTAGGACAGTTTCTCCAGAAATGCCACATTTCTCCCAAATATATCACATCTTCTCCAAGAAATACCAGGGTTCCCCCTTCAAATACGACCTTTTCACCCACAAATACCAGCCTTCTCCCCTGAAAATGGGACATTTTCTTCCAGAAATGCCACATTTCTCCCAAATATATCTCATATTCTCCAAGAAATACCAGGTTTCCACCTTCAAATAGGGCCTTTTCAGCCACAAATACCATCCTACTCCCCCCAAATTGGCCATTTTCTTGCAGAAATGCCACATTTCTCCCAAATAGATCACATCTTCTCCAAGAAATGCCAGCTTTCCCCCTCGAAATAGGACCTTTTCACCCACAAATACCTCTTTTATCCCCAAAAGAGGACAGTTTCTTCAAGAAATGCCACATTTCTCCCAAATATAGCACATCTTCTCCAAGAAATACCAGCTTTCCCCCTTCAAATAGGACCTTTTCACCCACAAATACCTCTTTTATCCCCAAAAGAGGACAGTTTCTTCCAGAAATGCCACATTTCTCCCAAACATATCACATCTCCAAGAAATACCAGGATTCCTCCTGAAATAGGACATTTTCTCCCACAAATACCAGCCTTCTCCCCTGAAAATGGGACATTTTCTTCCAGAAATGCCACATTTCTCCCAAATATATCACATCTTCTCCAAGAAATACCAGGGTTCCCCCTTCAAACAGGACCTTTTCACCCACAAATACCTGTTTGATCCCAAAATAGGACATTTTCTTCAAGAAATGCCCGATTTCTCCCAAATAGATCACATCTTCTCCAAGAAATACCAGATTTCCCCCTTCAAATAGGATCCTTTCACCCACAAATACCTCTTTTATCCCCAAAAGAGGACAGTTTCTTCCAGAAATGCCACATTTCTCCCAAATATATCACATCTTCTCCAAGAACTACCAGATTTCAACCTTCAAATAGGACCTTTTCACCCACAAATACCTGCTTTATCCCCAAAATAGGACAGTTTCTTCCAGAAATGCCACATTTCTCCCAAATATATCACATCTTCTCCAAGAAATACCAGATTTCCCCCTTCAAATAGGACCTTTTCACCCACAAGTACCTCTTTTATCCCCAAAAGAGGACATTTTCTTCCAGAAATGCCAGATTTCTCCCAAATAGATCACATCTTCTCCAAGAAATACCAGCTTTCCCCCTTCAAATAGGACCTTTTCACCCACAAATACCTCTTTTTTTCCCAAAATAGGACTTTTTCTTCCAGAAATGCCACATTTCTCCCAAACATATCACATCTCCAAGAAATACCAGGATTCCTCCTGAAATAGGACCTTTTCACCCACAAATACCAGCCTTCTCCCCCGAAAATAGGACATTTTCTTCCAGAAATGCCACATTTCTCCCAAATATATCACAGCTTCTCCAAGAAATACCAGGTTTTCCCCTTGAAATTGGACCTTTTCACCCACAAGTACCTCTTTTATCCCCAAAAGAGTACATTTTCTACCAGAAATGCCACGTTTCTCCCAAACATATCACATCTCCAAGAAATACCAGGATTCCTCCTCAAAGACGACATTTCTCCCACAAATAACAGCCTTCTCCCCCAAAAGTAGGACATTTTCTCCCAGAAAGGCCAGATTTCTCGCTAATATATCACATCTTCTCCAAGAAATACCAGGGTTCCCCCTTCAAATAGGACCTTTTCACCCACACATTCCAGCCTTCTCCCCGGAAAATAGGAAATTGTCTTCCAGAAATGCCAGATTTCTCCAAAATATATCACAGCTTCTCCAAGAAATACCAGGGTTCCCCCTTCAAACAGGACATTTTCACCCACAAATACCAGCCTTCTTCCCCCAGATTTGACATTTTCTTCCAGAAATGCCAGATTTCTCCCAAATAGATCACATCTTCTCCAAGAAATACCACGTTTCCCCCTCGAAATAGGACCTTTTCAGCCACAAATACCTGTTTGATCCCCAAAAGAGGACAGTTTCCTCCAGAAATGCCAGATTTCTCCCAAATAGATCACATCTTCTCCAAGAAATACCAGGGTTCCCCCTTCAAATAGGACCTTTTCACCCACAAGTACCTCTTTTATCCCCAAAGTAGGACAGTTTCTCCAGAAATGCCACATTTCTCCCAAATATATCACATCTTCTCCAAGAAATACCAGGGTTCCCCCTTCAAATACGACCTTTTCACCCACAAATACCAGCCTTCTCCCCTGAAAATGGGACATTTTCTTCCAGAAATGCCACATTTCTCCCAAGTATATCTCATCTTCTCCAAGAAATACCAGGTTTCCACCTTCAAATAGGGCCTTTTCAGCCACAAATACCATCCTACTCCCCCCAAATTGGCCATTTTCTTGCAGAAATGCCACATTTCTCCCAAATAGATCACATCTTCTCCAAGAAATGCCAGCTTTCCCCCTCGAAATAGGACCTTTTCACCCACAAATACCTCTTTTATCCCCAAAAGAGGACAGTTTCTTCAAGAAATGCCACATTTCTCCCAAATATAGCACATCTTCTCCAAGAAATACCAGCTTTCCCCCTTCAAATAGGACCTTTTCACCCACAAATACCTCTTTTATCCCCAAAAGAGGACAGTTTCTTCCAGAAATGCCACATTTCTCCCAAACATATCACATCTCCAAGAAATACCAGGATTCCTCCTGAAATAGGACATTTTCTCCCACAAATACCAGCCTTCTCCCCTGAAAATGGGACATTTTCTTCCAGAAATGCCACATTTCTCCCAAATATATCACATCTTCTCCAAGAAATACCAGGGTTCCCCCTTCAAACAGGACCTTTTCACCCACAAATACCTGTTTGATCCCAAAATAGGACATTTTCTTCAAGAAATGCCCGATTTCTCCCAAATAGATCACATCTTCTCCAAGAAATACCAGATTTCCCCCTTCAAATAGGATCCTTTCACCCACAAATACCTCTTTTATCCCCAAAAGAGGACAGTTTCTTCCAGAAATGCCACATTTCTCCCAAATATATCACATCTTCTCCAAGAAATACCAGATTTCCCCCTTCAAATAGGACCTTTTCACCCACAAGTACCTCTTTTATCCCCAAAAGAGGACATTTTCTTCCAGAAATGCCAGATTTCTCCCAAATAGATCACATCTTCTCCAAGAAATACCAGCTTTCCCCCTTCAAATAGGACCTTTTCACCCACAAATACCTCTTTTTTTCCCAAAATAGGACTTTTTCTTCCAGAAATGCCACATTTCTCCCAAACATATCACATCTCCAAGAAATACCAGGATTCCTCCTGAAATAGGACCTTTTCACCCACAAATACCAGCCTTCTCCCCCGAAAATAGGACATTTTCTTCCAGAAATGCCACATTTCTCCCAAATATATCACAGCTTCTCCAAGAAATACCAGGTTTTCCCCTTGAAATTGGACCTTTTCACCCACAAGTACCTCTTTTATCCCCAAAAGAGTACATTTTCTACCAGAAATGCCACGTTTCTCCCAAACATATCACATCTCCAAGAAATACCAGGATTCCTCCTCAAAGACGACATTTCTCCCACAAATAACAGCCTTCTCCCCCAAAAGTAGGACATTTTCTACCAGAAAGGCCAGATTTCTCGCTAATATATCACATCTTCTCCAAGAAATACCAGGGTTCCCCCTTCAAATAGGACCTTTTCTCCCACAAATACCTCTTTTATCCCCAAAATAGAACAGTTTCTTCCAGAAATGCCACATTTCTCCCAAATATATCACATCTTCTCCAAGAAATACCAGCTTTCCCCCTTCAAATAGGATCCTTTCACCCACAAATTCCTCTTTTTTTCCCCAAAATAGGACAGTTTCATCCAGAAATGCCACATTTCTCCCAAATATATCACATCTTCTCCAAGAAATACCACGTTTCCCCCTTCAAATAAGACCTTTTAACCCACAAATACCTCTTCTAACCCCAAAATAGAACATTTTCTTCCAGAAATGCCAGATTTCTCCCAAATAGATCACATCTTCTCCAAGAAATACCAGGGTTCCCCCTTCAAATAGGACCTTTTCACCCACACATACCAGCCTTCTCCCCGGAAAATAGGAAATTGTCTTCCAGAAAGGCCAGATTTCTCACAAATAGATCACATCTTCTCCAAGAAATACCAGGGCTCCCCCTTCAAATAGGACCTTTTCTCCAACAAATACCTCTTTTATCCCCAAAATTGGACATTTTCTTCAAGACATGCCACATTTCTCCAAAATATATCACATCTTCTCCAAGAAATACCAGGGTTCCCCCTTCAAATAGGACCTTTTCACCCACAAATACCTCTTTTATCCCCAAAATAGGACAGTTTCTTCCAGAAATGCCACATTTCTCCCAAATATAGAACATCTTCTCCAAGAACTACCAGCTTTCCCCCTCGAAATAGGACCTTTTCACCCACAAGTACCTCTTTTATCCCCAAAATAGGTCAGTTTCTTCCAGAAATGCCACATTTCCCCCTTCAAATAGGACCTTTTCTCCCACAAATACCTGCTTTATCCGCAGAAGACGACATTTTCTTCCAGAAATGCCACATTTCTCCCAAATATATCACAGCTTCTCCAAGAAATACCAGGTTTCCCCCTTCAAATAGGACCTTTTCACCCACAAATACCTGCTTTATCCCTAAAGTAGGACAATTTCTTCCAGAAATGCCTGATTTCTCCAAAATATATCACAGCTTCTCCAAGAAATACCAGGGTTCCCCCTTCAATCAGGACATTTTCACCCACAAATACCAGCCTTCTTTCCCCAGATTTGACATTTTCTTCCAGAAATGCCAGATTTCTCCCAAATATATCACATATTCTCCAAGAAATACCACGTTTCCCCCTCGAAATAGGACCTTTTCAGCCACAAATACCTGTTTGATCCCCAAAAGAGGACAGTTTCCTCCAGAAATGCCAGATTTCTCCCAAATAGATCACATCTTCTCCAAGAAATACCAGGGTTCCCCCTTCAAATAGGACCTTTTCACCCACAAGTACATCTTTTATCCCCAAAGTAGGACAGTTTCTCCAGAAATGCCACATTTCTCCCAAATATATCACATCTTCTCCAAGAAATACCAGGGTTCCCCCTTCAAATACGACCTTTTCACCCACAAATACCAGCCTTCTCCCCTGAAAATGGGACATTTTCTTCCAGAAATGCCACATTTCTCCCAAATATATCTCATATTCTCCAAGAAATACCAGGTTTCCACCTTCAAATAGGGCCTTTTCAGCCACAAATACCATCCTACTCCCCCCAAATTGGCCATTTTCTTGCAGAAATGCCACATTTCTCCCAAATAGATCACATCTTCTCCAAGAAATGCCAGCTTTCCCCCTCGAAATAGGACCGTTTCACCCACAAATACCTGTTTTATCCCCAAAATAGGACAGTTTCTTCAAGAAATGCCACATTTCTCCCAAATATAGCACATCTTCTCCAAGAACTACCAGCTTTCCCCCTTCAAATAGGACCTTTTCACCCACAAATACCTCTTTTATCCCCAAAAGAGGACAGTTTCTTCCAGAAATGCCACATTTCTCCCAAACATATCACATCTCCAAGAAATACCAGGATTCCTCCTGAAATAGGACATTTTCTCCCACAAATACCAGCCTTCTCCCCTGAAAATGGGACTTTTTCTTGCAGAAATGCCACATTTCTCCCAAATATATCACATCTTCTCCAAGAAATACCAGGTTTCCCCCTTCAAATAGGACCTTTTCACCCACAAATACCTGTTTGATCCCAAAATAGGACATTTTCTTCAAGAAATGCCCGATTTCTCCCAAATAGATCACATCTTCTCCAAGAAATACCAGATTTCCCCCTACAAATAGGATCCTTTCACCCACAAATACCTCTTTTATCCCCAAAAGAGGACATTTTCTTCCAGAAATGCCACATTTCTCCCAAATATATCACATCTTCTCCAAGAACTACCAGATTTCCCCCTTCAAATAGGACCTTTTCACCCACAAATACCTGCTTTATCCCCAAAATAGGACAGTTTCTTCCAGAAATGCCACATTTCTCCCAAATATATCACATCTTCTCCAAGAAATACCAGATTTCCCCCTTCAAATAGGACCTTTTCACCCACAAGTACCTCTTTTATCCCCAAAAGAGGACATTTTCTTCCAGAAATGCCAGATTTCTCCCAAATAGATCACATCTTCTCCAAGAAATACCAGCTTTCCCCCTTCAAATAGGACCTTTTCACCCACAAATACCTCTTTTTTTCCCAAAATTGGACTTTTTCTTCCAGAAAGGCCTGATTTCTCCCAAACATATCACATCTCCAAGAAATACCAGGATTCCTCCTGAAATAGGACCTTTTCACCCACAAATACCAGCCTTCTCCCCCGAAAATAGGACATTTTCTTCCAGAAATGCCACATTTCTCCCAAATATATCACAGCTTCTCCAAGAAATACCAGGTTTTCCCCTTAAAATAGGACCTTTTCACCCACAAATACCTGTTTGATCCCCACAATAGGACAGTTTCTTCCAGAAATGCCCGATTTCTCCCAAATATATCACATCTTCTCCAAGAAATACCAGCTTTCCCCCTTCAAATAGGACCTTTTCACCCACAAGTACCTCTTTTATCCCCAAAAGAGTACATTTTCTTCCAGAAATGCCACATTTCTCCCAAACATATCACATCTCCAAGAAATACCAGGATTCCTCCTCAAAGACGACATTTCTCCTACAAATAACAGCCTTCTCCCCCAAAAGTAGGACATTTTCTTCCAGAAAGGCCAGATTTCTCGCTAATATATCACATCTTCTCCAAGAAATACCAGGGTTCCCCCTTCAAATAGGACCTTTTCTCCCACAAATACCTCTTTTATCCCCAAATTAAACAGTTTCTTCCAGAAATGCCACATTTCTCCCAAATATATCACATCTTCTCCAAGAAATACCAGATTTCCCCCTTCAAATAGGATCCTTTCACCCACAAATACCTCTTTTTTCCCCAAAATAGGACAGTTTCATCCAGAAATGCCAGATTTCTCCCAAATATATCACATCTTCTCCAAGAAATACCAGGGTTCCCCCTTCAAATAGGACCTTTTAACCCACAAATACCTCTTCTAACCCCAAAATAGAACATTTTCTTCCAGAAATGCCAGATTTCTCCCAAATAGATCACATCTTCTCCAAGAAATTCCAGCTTTCCCCCTTGAAATTGGAACTTTTCACCCACACATACCAGCCTTCTCCCCGGAAAATAGGAAATTGTCTTCCAGAAAGGCCAGATTTCTCCCAAATAGATCACATCTTCTCCAAGAAATACCAGGGCTCCCCCTTCAAATAGGACCTTTTCTCCAACAAATACCTCTTTTATCCCCAAAATTGGACATTTTCTTCCAGACATGCCACATTTCTCCCAAATATATCACATCTTCTCCAAGAAATACCACCTTTCCCCCTTCAAATAGGACCTTTTCACCCACAAATACCTCTTTTATCCCCAAAAGAGGACAGTTTCTTCCAGAAATGCCACATTTCTCCCAAATATATCACATCTTCTCCTAGAAATACCAGCTTTCCCCCTTCAAATAGGACCTTTTCACCCACAAGTACCTCTTTTATCCCTAAAATAGGACATTTTCTTCCAGAAATGCCACATTTCCCCCTTCAAATAGGACCTTATCAACCACAAATACCTGCTTTATCCGCAGAAGAGGACATTTTCTTCCAGAAATGCCACATTTCTCCCAAATATATCACAGCTTCTCCAAGAAATACCAGGTTTCCCCCTTCAAATAGGACCTTTACACCCACAAATACCTCTTTTATCCCCAAAATAGAACAGTTTCTGCCAGAAATGCCAGATTTCTCCGAAATATATCTAATCTGCTCCAAGAAATACCAGGATTCAACCTTGAAATAGGACCTTTTCACCCACAAATACCAGCCTTCTCCCCCGAAAGTAGGACATTTTCTTCCAGAAATTCCAGATTTCTCCCAAATAGATCACATATTCTTCTAGAAATACCAGGTTTACCCCTTCAAATAGGACCTTTTCACCCACAAATACCTCTTTTATCCCCAAAATAGGACAGTTTCTTCCAGAAATGCCACATTTCTCCCAAATAGATCACATCTTCTCCAAGAAATACCAGCTTTCCCCCTTCAAATTGGACCTTTTCACCCACAAATACCTCTTTGATCCCCAAAAGAGGACAGTTTCTTCCTGACATGCCACATTTCTCCCAAATATATCACATCTTCTCCAAGAAATACCAACTTACCCCCTTGACATAGGACCTTTTCACCCACAAATACCTCTTTGATCCCCAAAATAGAACATTTTCTTCCAGAAATGCCACATTTCTCCCAAATATATCCCAGCTTCTCCAAGAAATACCAGGTTTCCCCCTTCAAATAGGACCTTTTCACCCACAAATACCTGCTTTATCCCTAAAGTAGGACATTTTCCTCCAGAAATGCCAGATTTCTCCCAAATAGATCTCATCTTCTCCACGAAATACCAGGGTTCCCCCTTCAAACAGGACATTTTCACCCACAAATACCAGCCTTCTTCCCCCAGATTTGACATTTTCTTCCAGAAATGCCAGATTTCTCCCAAATAGATCACATCTTCTCCAAGAAATACCAGCTTTCCCCCTTGAAATAGGACCTTTTCAGCCACAAATACCTGTTTGATCCCCAAAAGAGGACAGTTTCCTCCAGAAATGCCAGATTTCTCCCAAATATATCACAGCTTCTCCAAGAACTAACAGATTTCCCCCTTCAAATAGGACCTTTTCACCCACAAGTACCTCTTTTATCCCCAAAAGAGGACATTTTCTTCCAGAAATGCCACATTTCTCCCAAATAGATCACATATTCTCCAAGAAATACCGGGGTTCCCCCTCGAAATAGGACCTTTTCACCCACAAATACCTCTTTTTTTCCCAAAATAGGACATTTTCTTCCAGAAAGTCCTGATTTCTCCCAAACATATCACGTCTCCAAGAAATACCAGGATTCCTCCTGAAATAGGACCTTTTCACCCACAAATACCAGCCTTCTCCCCCGAAAATAGAACATTTTCTTCCAGAAATGCCACATTTCTCCCAAATATATCACAGCTTCTCCAAGAAATACCCGGTCTTCCCCTTGAAATAGGACCTTTTCACCCACAAATACCTGTTTGATCCCCAAAATAGGACAGTTTCTTCCAGAAATGCCAGATTTCTCCCAAATATATCACATCTTCTCCAAGAAATACCAGCTTTCCCCCTTGAAATAGGACCTTTTCACCCACAAGTACCTCTTTTATCCCCAAAATAGGACACTTTCTTCCAGAAATGCCACATTTCTCCCAAACATATCACATCTCCAAGAAATACCAGGATTCCCCCTTGAAATAGGACCTTTCTCCCACAAATACCAGCCTTCTCCCCCGAAAATAGGACATTTTCTTCCAGAAAGTCCAGATTTCTCCCAAATATATCACATCTTCTCCAAGAAATACCAGGGTTCCCCCTTCAAATAGGACCTTTTCTAACACAAATACCTCTTTTATCCCCAAAAGAGGACAGTTTCTTCCAGAAATGCCATATTTCTCCCAAATATATCACATCTTCTCCAAGAAATACCAGCTTTCCCCCTTCAAATAGGATCCTTTCACCCACAAATACCTCTTTTTTCCCCAAAATAGGACAGTTTCTTCCAGAAATGCCACATTTCTCCCAAATATATCACATCTTCTCCAAGAAATACCAGGTTTCCCCCTTCAAATAGGACCTTTTCACCCACAAATACCTGTTTTAACCCCAAAATAGGACATTTTCTTCCAGACATGCCAGATTTCTCCCAAATAAATCACATCTTCTCCAAGAAATACCAGGATTCCCCCTTGAAATAGGACCTTTTCTAACACAATTACCAGCCTTCTCCCCCGAAAGTAGGAGAATTTCTTCCAGAAATGCCTGATTTCTCCCAAATAGATCACATCTTCTCCAAGAAATACCAGGTTTCCCCCTTCAAATAGGACCTTTTCACCCACAAATACCTCTTTTATCCCCAAAATAGGACATATTCTTCCAGAAATGCCAGATTTCTCCCAAATATATCAAATATTCTCCAAGAAATACCAGGTTTCCCCCTTCATATAGGACCTTTTCACCCACAAGTACCTCTTTTATCCCCAAAACAGGACATTTTCTTCCAGAAATGCCAGGTTTCCCCCTTCAAATAGGACCTTTTCTCCCACAAATACCTGCTTTATCCGCAAAATAGGACATTTTCTTGCAGAAATGCCACATTTCTCCCAAATATATCACATCTTCTCCAAGAAATACCAGGGTTCCCCCTTCAAATAGGACCTTTACACCCACAAATACCTCTTTTATCCCCACAATAGAACAGTTTCTGCCAGAAATGCCAGATTTCTTCCAAATATATCACATCTTCTCCAAGAAATACCAGCTTTACCCCTTCAAATAGGACCTTTTATAACACAAATACCAACCTTCTCCCCGGAAAATAGGACATTTTCTTCCAGAAAGTCCAGATTTCTCCCAAATATCTCACATCTTCTCCAAGAAATGCCAGGTTTCCCCCTTCAAATACGACCTTTTCACCCACAAATACCTCTTTTATCCGCAAAAGAGGACAGTTTCTTCTTCTAGAAATGCCACATTTCTCCCAAATATATCAAATCTTCTCCAAGAAATACCAGCTTTCCCCCTTCAAATAGGACCTTTTCACCCACAAATACCTCTTTCATCCCCAAAATAGGACATTTTCATCCTGACATGCCAGATTTCTCCAAATATATCACATCTTCTCCAAGAAATACCAGCTTTCCCCCTTCAAATAGGACCTTTTCACCCACAAATACCTGTTTTATCCCCAAAATAGGACATTTTCTTTCAGAAATGCCACATTTCTCCCAAATAGATCACATCTTCTCCAAGAAATACCAGCTTTCCCCCTTCAAATAGGATCCTTTCACCCACAAATACCTGCTTTATCCGCAGAAGAGGACAGTTTCTTCCAGAACTGCCAGATTTCTCCCAAATATATCACATCTTCTCCAAGAAATACAAGCTTTCCCCCTTCAAATAGGACCTTTTCACCCACAAATACCTCTTTTATCCCCAAAATAGGACAGTTTCTTCCAGAAATGCCACATTTCTCCCAAATATATCACAGCTTCTCCAAGAAATACCAGCTTTCCCCCTTCAAATAGGACCTTTTCACCCACAAGTACCTCTTTTATCCCCAAAACAGGACAGTTTCTTCCAGAAATGCCACATTTCTCCCAAATAGATCACATATTCTCCAAGAAATACCAGGGTTCCCCCTTCAAATAGGACCTTTTCACCCACGAATACCTGTTTGATCACAAAATAGGCATTTTCTTCAAGAAATGCCCGATTTCTCCCAAATATAGAACATCTTCTCCAAGAAATACCAGATTTCCCCCTTCAAATAGGATCCTTTCACCCACAATTACCTCTTTTATCCCCAAAAGAGGACAGTTTCATCCAGAAATGCCAGATTTCTCCCAAATATATCACATCTTCTCCAAGAACTACCAGCTTTCCCCCTTCAAATAGGACCTTTTCACCCACAAATACCTGCTTTATCCCCAAAAGAGGACAGTTTCTTCCAGAAATGCGACATTTCTCCCAAATATATCACATCTTCTCCAAGAAATACCAGCTTTCCCCCTTCAAATAGGACCTTTTCACCCACTAGTACCTCTTTTATCCCCAAAAGAGGACATTTTCTTCCAGAAATGCCAGATTTCTCCCAAATAGATCACATCTTCTCCAAGAAATACCAGCTTTCCCCCTTCAAATAGGACCTTTTCACCCACAAATACCTCTTTTTTTCCCAAAATAGGACTTTTTCTTCCAGAAAGGCCTGATTTCTCCCAAACATATCACATCTCCAAGAAATACCAGGATTCCTCCTGAAATAGGACCTTTTCACCCGCAAATACCAGCCTTCTCCCCCGATAATATGACATTTTCTTCCAGAAATGCCACATTTCTCCCAAATATATCACATCTTCTCCAAGAAATACCAGGTTTTCCCCTTGAAATAGGACCTTTTCACCCACAAATACCTGTTTGATACCCACAATAGGACAGTTTCTTCCAGAAATGCCACATTTCTCCCAAATATATCACATCTTCTCCAAGAAATACCAGCTTTCCCCCTTCAAATAGGACCTTTTCACCCACAAGTACCTCTTTTATCCCCAAAAGAGTACATTTTCTTCCAGAAATGCCACATTTCTCCCAAACATATCACATGTCCAAGAAATACCAGGATTCCTCCTCAAAGACGACATTTCTCCTACAAATAACAGCCTTTTCCCCAAAATAGGACAGTTTCTTCCAGAAATGCCAGATTTCTCCCAAATATACCTCATCTTCTCCAAGAAATACCAGCTTTCCCCCTTCAAATAGGACCTTTTCACCCACAAATACCTGTTCTATCCCCAAAATTGGAAGTTTTCTTACAGAAATGCCATATTTCTTCCAAATATATCACATCTTCTCCAAGGAATACCAGGTTTCCCCCTTCAAATAGGACCTTTTCACCCACAAATACCTCTTTTATCCCCAAAATAGGACACTATCTTCCAGAAATGCCACATTTCTCCCAAATATATCACAGCTTCTCCAAGAAATACCAGATTTCCTCCTTCAAATAGGACCTTTTCACCCACAAATACCTGTTTTATCCCCAAAAGAGGACAGTTTCTTCCAGAAATGCCACATTTCTCCCAAATATATCACATCTTCTCCAAGAAATACCACGTTTCCCCCTTCAAATAGGACCTTTTCACCCACAAATACCTCTTTTATCCCCAAAAGAGGACAGTTTCCTCCAGACATGCCACATTTCTCCGAAATATATCACATCTTCTCCAAGAAATACCAGGGTTCCCCCTTCAAATAGGACCTTTTCACCCACAAATACCTCCTTTATCCCCAAAGTAGATCAGTTACTTCCAGAAATGCCAGATTTCTCCCAAATATATCACAGCTTCTCCAAGAAATACCAGGATTCCTCCTGAAATAGGACCTTTTCACCCACAAATACCTCTTTTATCCCCAAAAGAGGACAGTTTCTTCCAGAAATGCCACATTTCTCCCAAATATATCACATCTTCTCCAAGAAATACCAGCTTTCCCCCTTCAAATAGGACCTTTTCACCCAGAAATACCTGTTTTATCCCCAAAAGAGGACAGTTTCTTCCAGAAATGCCACATTTCTCCCAAATATATCACATCTTCTCCAAGAAATACCAGGGTTCCCCCTTCAAATAGGACCTTTTCAACCACAAATACCTGCTTTATCCCCAAAATAGGACATTTTCTTCCTGACATGCCAGATTTCTCCCAAATATATCACATCTTCTCCATGAAATACCAGCTTTCCCGCTTGAAATAGGACCTTTTCACCCACAAATACCTGTTCTATCCTCAAAATTGGAAATTTTCTTCCAGAAATGCCAGATTTCTCCCAAATATATCACAGCTTCTCCAAGAAATACCAGGGTTCCCCCTTCAAATAGGACCTTTTCACCCACAAATACCTCTTTTATCCCCAAAAGACGAGTTTCTTCCAGAAATGCTACGTTTCTCCCAAATAGATCACATCTTCTCCAAGAAATACCAGGGTTCCCCCTTCAAATAGGACCTTTTCACCCACAAGTACCTGTTCTATCCCCAAAAGAGGACAGTTTCTTCCAGAAAGGCCACATTTCTCCCAAATATATCACATCTTCTCCAAGAAATACCAGGATTCCCCCTTCAAATAGGTCATTTTCACCCACAAATACCTCTTTTATCCCCAAAAGAGGACAGTTTCTTCCAGAAATGCCACATTTCTCCAAAATAGATCACATCTTCTCCAAGAAATACCACGTTTCCCCCTTCAAATAGGACCTTTTCACCCAGAAATACCTCTTTTATCCCCAAAAGAGGACAGTTTCCTCCAGACATGCCACATTTCTCCGAAATATATCACATCTTCTCCAAGAAATACCAGCTTTCCCCCTTCAAATAGGACCTTTTCACCCACAAATACCTCTTTTATCCCCAAAATAGGACAGTTTCATCCAGAAATGCCACATTTCTCCCAAATACATCACATCTTCTCCAAGAAATACCAGGTTTCCCCCTTCAAATAGGACCTTTTCACCCACAAATACCTCTTTTATCCCCAAAAGAGGACATTTTCTTCAAGAAAGGCCAGATTTCTCCCAAATATATCACATCTTCTCCAAGAAATACCAGCTTTCCCCCTTCAAATAGGACCTTTTCACCCACAAATATCTGTTTTATCCCCACAATAGGACAGTTTCTTCCAGAAATGCCCGATTTCTCACAAATATAGAACATCTTCTCCAAGATATACCACGTTTCCCCCTTCAAATAGGACCTTTTCTCCCACAAATACCTCTTTTATCCCCAAAATAGGACAGTTTCTTCAAGAAATGCCACATTTCTCCAAAATATATCACATCTCCAAGAAATAACAGGATTCCTCCTGAAATAGGACATTTTCTCCCACAAATACCAGCCTTCTCCCCAGAAAATAGGACTTTTTCTTCCAGAACGGCCAGATTTCTCCCAAATGTATCACATCTTCTCCAAGAAATACCAGCTTTCCCCCTTCAAATAGGACCTTTTCACGCACAAAAACCTGTTTGATCCCCAAAATAGGAAATTTTCTTCAAGAAATGCCAGATTTCTCCCAAATATACCACATCTTCTCCAAGAAATACCAGATTTCCCCCTTCAAATAGGATCCTTTCACCCACAAATACCTCTTTTATCCCCAAAAGAGGACATTTTCTTCCAGAAATGCCACATTTCTCCCAAATAAATCACAGCTTCTCCAAGAACTACCAGATTTCCTCCTTCAAATAGGACCTTTTCACCCACAAATACCTCTTTTATCCCCAAAAGAGGACATTTTCTTCCAGAAATGCCAGATTTCTCCCAAATAGATCACATCTTCTCCAAGAAATACCAGCTTTCCCCCTTCAAATAGGACCTTTTCACCCACAAATACCTGTTTTATCCCCAATAGAGGACATTTTCTGAAAGACAGGCCAGATTTCTCCCAAACATATCACATCTCCAAGAAATACCAGGATTCCTCCTGAAATAGGACCTTTTCTCCCACAAATACCAGCCTTCTCCCCCGAAAATAGGACATCTTCTACCATAAATGCCACATTTCTCCCAAATATATCACAGCTTCACCAAGAAATACCAGCTTTCCCCCTTGAAATAGGACCTTTTCACCCACAAATACCTGTTTGATCCCCAAAATAGGACAGTTTCTTCCAGAAATGCCCGATTTCTCCCAAATAGATCACATCTTCTCCAAGAAATACCAGGTATCCCCCTTCAAATAGGACCTTTTCACCCACAAATACCTGTTTGATCCCCGAAAGAGGACAGTTTCTTCCAGAAATGCCACATTTCTCCCAAACATATCACATCTCCAAGAAATACCAGGATTCCTCCTGAAATAGAACATTTCTCCCACAAATACCAGCCTTCTCCCCCGAAAATAGGACATTTTCTTCCTGAAAGGTCAGATTTCTCCCAAATATATCACATCTTCTCCAAGAAATACCAGGGTTCCCCCTTCAAATAGGACCTTTTCACCCACAAATGCCTCTTTTATCCCCAAAATAGGACAGTTTCTTCCAGAAATGCCATATTTCTCCCAAATAGATCACATCTTCTCCAAGAAATACCAGGTTTCCCCCTTCAAATAGGACATTTCTCCCACAAATACCTCTTTTATTCCCAAAATAGGACTGTTTCATCCAGAAATGCCACATTTCTCCCAAATATATCACATCTTCTCCAAGAAATACCAGGTTTCCCCCTTCAAATAGGACCTTATCACCCACAAATACCTCTTTTATCCCCAAAATAGAACATTTTCTTCCAGAAATGCCACATTTCTCCCAAATATATCACATCTTCTCCAAGAAATACCAGGGTTCCCCCTTCAAATAGGACCTTTTCACCCACAAATACCAGCCTTCTGCCCCCAGATTGGACATTTTCTTCCAGAAAGGCCAGATTTCTCCCAAATATATCACATATTCTCCAAGAAATACCAGGTTACCCCCTGGAAATAGGACCATTTCACCCACAAATACTTCTTTTATCCACAAAATAGGACAGTTTCTTCCAGAAATACCACATTTCTCCCAAATATATCACATCTTCTCCAAGAAATACCAGCTTTCCCCCTTCAAATAGGACCTTTTCACCCACAAGTACCTGTTCTATCCCCAAAAGAGGACAGTTTCTTCCAGAAAGGCCACATTTCTCCCAAATAGATCACATCTTCTCCTAGAAATACCAGGATTCCCCCTTCAAATAGGACATTTTCACCCACAAATACCTCTTTCATCCCCAAAAGCGGACAGTTTCTTCCAGAAATGCCACATTTCTCCCAAATAGATCACATCTTCTCCGATAAATACCAGGATTCCTCCTGAAATAGGACATTTCTCCCACAAATACCTGTTTTATCCCCAAAAGAGGACAGTTTCTTCCAGAAAGGCCACATTTCTCCCAAATATATCACATCTTCTCCAAGAAATACCAGGTTTCCCCCTTCAAATAGGACCTTTTCACCCACAAATACCATCCTACTCCCCCCAAATTGGCCATTTTCTTGCAGAAATGCCACATTTCTCCCAAATAGATCACATCTTCTCCAAGAAATACCAGGTTTCCCCCTTCAAATAGGACCTTTTCACCCACAAATACCTCTTTTATCCCCAAAAGATGACATTTTCTTCAAGAAAGGCCAGATTTCTCCCAAATATATCACATCTTCTCCAAGAAATACCAGGATTCCCCCTTCAAATAGGACCTTTTCACCCACAAATATCTGTTTTATCCCCACAATAGGACAGTTTCTTCCAGAAATGCCCGATTTCTCCCAAATAGATCACATCTTCTCCAAGAAATACCAGGTATCCCCCTTCAAATAGGACCTTTTCACCCACAAATACCTCTTTGATCCCCAAAAGAGGACAGTTTCTTCCAGAAATGCCACATTTCTCCCAAACATATCACATCTCCAAGAAATACCAGGATTCCTCCTGAAATAGAACATTTCTCCCACAAATACCAGCCTTCTCCCCCGAAAATAGGACATTTTCTTCCAGAAATGCCGCATTTCTCCCAAATATATCACATCTTCTCCAAGAAATACCAGGATTCCTCCTGAAATACGACCTTTTCACCCACAAATACCTGCTTTATCCCCAAAAGAGGACATTTTCTTCCAGAAATGCCACATTTCTCCCAAATATACCACATCTTCTCCAAGAAATACCAGCTTTCCCCCTTCGAATAGGACCTTTTCACCAACAAATACCTCCTTTATACCCAAAGTAGATCAGTTACTTCCAGAAATGCCACATTTCTCCCAAATATATCACAGCTTCTCCAAGAAATACCAGGATTCCTCCTGAAATACGACATTTTCACCCACAAATACCTGCTTTATCCCCAAAATTGGACATTTTCTTCCAGAAATGCCACATTTCTCCCAAATATATCACATCTTCTCCAAGAAATACAAGCTTTCCCCCTTCAAATAGGACCTTTTCACCCACAAATACCTGTTTTATCCCCAATAGAGGACATTTTCTGAAAGACAGGCCAGATTTCTCCCAAACATATCACATCTCCAAGAAATACCAGGATTCCTCCTGAAATAGGACCTTTTCTCCCACAAATACCAGCCTTCTCCCCCGAAAAAAGGACATCTTCTACCATAAATGCCACATTTCTCCCAAATATATCACAGCTTCACCAAGAAATACCAGCTTTCCCCCTTGAAATAGGACCTTTTCACCCACAAATACCTGTTTGATCCCCAAAATAGGACAGTTTCTTCCAGAAATGCCCGATTTCTCCCAAATAGATCACATCTTCTCCAAGAAATACCAGCTTTCCCCCTTCAAATAGGACCTTTTTACCCACAAATAACTCTTTTATCCCCAAAATAGGACAGTTTCTTCCAGACATGCCACATTTCTCCCAAATAGATCACATCTTCTCCAAGAAATACCAGCTTTCCCCCTTCAAATAGGACCTTTTCACCCACAAATGCCTCTTTTATCCCCAAAATAGGACAGTTTCTTCCAGAAATGCCATATTTCTCCCAAATAGATCACATCTTCTCCAAGAAATACCAGGTTTCCCCCTTCAAATAGGACATTTCTCCCACAAATACCTCTTTTATTCCCAAAATAGGACTGTTTAATCCAGAAATGCCACATTTCTCCCAAATAGATCACATCTTCTCCAAGAAATACCAGGTTTCCCCCTTCAAATAGGACCTTATCACCCACAAATACCTCTTTTATCCCCAAAATAGAACATTTTCTTCGAGAAATGCCACATTTCTCCCACATATATCACATCTTCTCCAAGAAATACCAGGGTTCCCCCTTCAAATAGGACCTTTTCACCCACAAATACCAGCCTTCTGCCCCCAGATTGGACATTTTCTTCCAGACATGCCAGATTTCTCCCAAATATATCACATCTTCTCCAAGAAATACCAGCTTTCCCCCTTCAAATAGGACCTTTTCACCCACAAATACTTCTTTTATCCACAAAATAGGACAGTTTCTTCCAGAAATGCCACATTTCTCCCAAATATATCACATCTTCTCCAAGAAATACCAGCTTTCCCCCTTCAAATAGGACCTTTTCACCCACAAATACCTCTTTTATCCCCCAAATTGGAAATTTTCTTCCAGAAATGCCACATTTCTCCCAAATAGATCACAGCTTCTCCAAGAAATACCAGGGTTCCCCCTTCAAATAGGACCTTTTCACCCACAAGTACCTGTTCTATCCCCAAAAGAGGACAGTTTCTTCCAGAAAGGCCACATTTCTCCCAAATAGATCACATCTTCTCCAAGAAATACCAGGATTCCCCCTTCAAATAGGACATTTTCACCCAGAAATACCTCTTTTATCCCCAAAAGCGGACAGTTTCTTCCAGAAATGCCACATTTCTCACAAATAGATCACATCTTCTCCAATAAATACCAGGATTCCTCCTGAAATAGGACATTTCTCCCACAAATACCTGTTTTATCCCCAAAAGAGGACAGTTTCTTCCAGAAAGGCCACATTTCTCCCAAATATATCACATCTTCTCCAAGAAATACCAGGTTTCCCCCTTCAAATAGGACCTTTTCACCCACAAATACCTCTTTTATCCCCAAAATAGGACAGTTTCTGCCAGAAATGCCACATTTCTCCCAAATATATCACATCTTCTCCAAGAAATACCAGGTTTCCCCCTTCAAATAGGACCTTTTCACCCACAAATACCATCCTACTCCCCCCAAATTGGACATTTTCTTCCAGAAATGCCACATTTCTCCCAAATAGATCACAGCTTCTCCAAGAAATACCAGGTTTCCCCCTTCAAATAGGACCTTTTCACCCACAAATACCTCTTTTATCCCCAAAAGATGACATTTTCTGAATGAAAGGCCAGATTTCTCCCAAATATATCACATCTTCTCCAAGAAATACCAGCTTTCCCCCTTCAAATAGGACCTTTTCACCCACAAATATCTGTTTTATCCCCACAATAGGACAGTTTCTTCCAGAAATGCCCGATTTCTCCCAAATAGATCACATCTTCTCCAAGAAATACCAGGTATCCCCCTTCAAATAGGACCTTTTCACCCACAAATACCTTTTTGATCCCCAAAAGAGGACAGTTTCTTCCAGAAATGCCACATTTCTCCCAAACATATCACATCTCCAAGAAATACCAGGATTCCTCCTGAAATAGAACATTTCTCCCACAAATACCAGCCTTCTCCCCCGAAAATAGGACATTTTCTTCCAGAAATGCCACATTTCTCCCAAATATATCACATCTTCTCCAAGAAATACCAGGATTCCTCCTGAAATACGACCTTTTCACCCACAAATACCTGCTTTATCCCCAAAAGAGGACATTTTCTTCCAGAAATGCCACATTTCTCCCAAATATACCACATCTTCTCCCAGAAATACCAGCTTTCCCCCTTCGAATAGGACCTTTTCACCAACAAATACCTCCTTTATACCCAAAGTAGATCAGTTACTTCCAGAAATGCCACATTTCTCCCAAATATATCACATCTTCTCCAAGAAATACCAGGATTCCCCCTTCAAATAGGACCTTTTCACCCACAAATACCTGCTTTATCCCCAAAATTGGACATTTTCTTCCAGAAATGCCACATTTCTCCCAAATACATCACATCTTCTCCAAGAAATACAAGCTTTCCCCCTTCGAATAGGACCTTTTCACCAACAAGTACCTCTTTTAACCCCAGAAGAGGACATTTTCTTCCAGACATGCCACATTTCTCCCAAATATATCACATCTTCTCCATGAAATACCAGCTTTCCCCCTTGAAATACGACCTTTTCACCCACAAATACCTGTTCTATCCTCAAAACTGGAAATTTTCTTACAGAAAGGCCAGATTTCTTCCAAATATATCACATCTTCTCCAAGAAATACCAGGGTTCCCCCTTCAAATAGGACCTTTTCACCCACAAATACCTCTTTTATCCCCCAAAGAGGACAGTTTCTTCCAGAAATGCCACATTTCTCCCAAATAGATCACATCTTCTCCAAGAAATACCAGGGTTCCCCCTTCAAATAGGACCTTTTCACCCACAAGTACCTGTTCTATCCCCAAAAGAGGACAGCTTCTTCCAGAAAGGCCACATTTCTCCCAAATATATCACATCTTCTCCAAGAAATACCAGGATTCCCCCTTCAAATAGGACATTTTCACCCACAAATACCTCTTTTATCCCCAAAATAGGACAGTTTCTTCCAGAAATGCCACATTTCTCCCAAATATATCACATCTTCTCCAAGAAATACCAGGATTCCTCCTGAAATAGGACATTTCTTCCACAAATACCTGTTTTATCCCCAAAAGACGACAGTTTCTTCCAGAAATGCCAGATTTCTCCCAAATATATCACATCTTCTCCAAGAAATACCAGCTTTCCCCCTTCAAATAGGACCTTTTCACCCACAAATACCTCTTTTATCCCCAAAATAGGACAGTTTCTGCCAGAAATGCCACATTTCTCCCAAATACATCACATCTTCTCCAAGAAATACCAGCTTTCCCCCTTCAAATAGGACCTTTTCACCCACAAATACCATCCTACTCCCCCCAAATTGGACATTTTCTTGCAGAAATGCCACATTTCTCCCAAATAGATCACAGCTTCTCCAAGAAATACCAGGTTTCCCCCTTCAAATAGGACCTTTTCACCCACAAATACCTCTTTTATCCCCAAAAGATGACATTTTCTTCAAGAAAGGCCAGATTTCTCCCAAATATATCACATCTTCTCCAAGAAATACCAGGTTTCCCCCTTCAAATAGGACCTTTTCACCCACAAATACCATCCTACTCCCCCCAAATTGGACATTTTCTTCCAGAAATGCCACATTTCTCCCAAATAGATCACAGCTTCTCCAAGAAATACCAGCTTTCCCCCTTCAAATAGGACCTTTTCACCCACAAATACCTCTTTTATCCCCAAAAGAGGACATTTTCTTCCAGATATGCCACATTTCTCCCAAATATATCACATCTTCTCCAAGAAATACCAGCTTTCCCCCTTCAAATAGGACCTTTTCACCCACAAATATCTGTTTTATCCCCACAATAGGACAGTTTCTTCCAGAAATGCCACATTTCTCCCAAATATATCACATCTTCTCCAAGAAATACAAGCTTTCCCCCTTCAAATAGGACCTTTTCACCCACATGTACCTGTTCTATCCCCAAAAGAGGACAGTTTCTTCCAGAAATGCCACATTTCTCCCAAATAGATCACATCTTCTCCTAGAAATACCAGGATTCCCCCTTCAAATAGGACATTTTCACCCACAAATACCTCTTTTATCCCCAAAAGAGGACAGTTTCTTCCAGAAATGCCACATTTCTCCCAAATAGATCACATCTTCTCCAATAAATACCAGGATTCCTCCTGAAATAGGACATTTCTTCCACAAATACCTCTTTTATCCCCAAAAGACGACAGTTTCTTCCAGAAAGGCCAGATTTCTCCCAAATATATCACATCTTCTCCAAGAAATACCAGCTTTCCCCCTTCAAATAGGACCTTTTCACCCACAAATACCTCTTTTATCCCCAAAATAGGACAGTTTCTGCCAGAAATGCCAGATTTCTCCCAAATACATCACATCTTCTCCAAGAAATACCAGCTTTCCCCCTTCAAATAGGACCTTTTCACCCACAAATACCATCCTACTCCCCCCAAATTGGATATTTTCTTCCAGAAATGCCCGATTTCTCCCAAATAGATCACAGCTTCTCCAAGAAATACCAGGTTTCCCCCTTCAAATAGGACCTTTTCACCCACAAATACCTCTTTTATCCCCAAAAGAGGACATTTTCTTCAAGAAAGGCCAGATTTCTCCCAAATATATCACATCTTCTCCAAGAAATACCAGCTTTCCCCCTTCAAATAGGACCTTTTCACCCACAAATATCTGTTTTATCCCCACAATAGGACAGTTTCTTCCAGAAATGCCCGATTTCTCCCAAATATATCTCATCTTCTCCAAGAAATACCAGCTTTCCCCCTTCAAATAGGACCTTTTCACCCACAAATACCTCTTTTATCCCCAAAAGAGGACATTTTCTTGCAGAAATGCCACATTTCTCCCAAACATATCACATCTCCAAGAAATAACAGGATTCCTCCTGAAATAGGACCTTTCCTCCCACAAATACCAGCCTTCTCCCCCGAAAATAGGACTTTTTCTTCCAGAACGGCCAGATTACTCCCAAATAAATAACATCTTCTCCAAGAAATACCAGCTTTCCCCCTTCAAATAGGACCTATTCACGCACAAAAGCTGTTTGATCCCCAAAATAGGAAATTTTCTTCCAGAAATGCCAGATTTCTCCCAAATATATCACATCTTCTCCAAGAAATACCAGGTTTCCCCCTTCAAATAGGACCTTATCACCCACAAATACCATCCTACTCCCCCCAAATTGGACATTTTCTTGCAGAAATGCCACATTTCTCCCAAATAGATCACAGCTTCTCCAAGAAATACCAGCTTTCCCCCTTCAAATAGGACCTTTTCACCCACAAATATCTGTTTTATCCCCACAATAGGACATTTTCTTCCAGAAATGCCCGATTTCTCCCAAATAGATCACAGCTTCTCCAAGAAATACCAGGTTTCCCCCTTCAAATAGGACCTTTTCACCCACAAATACCTCTTTTATCCCCAGAAGAGGACAGTTTCTTCCAGAAATGCCACATTTCTCCCAAACGTATCACATCTTCTCCAAGAAATACCAGGTATCCCCCTTCAAATAGGACCTATTCACCCACAAATACCTGTTTGATCCCCAAAAGAGGACAGTTTCTTCCAGAAATGCCACATTTCTCCCAAATAGATCACATCTTCTCCAAGAAATACCAGGGTTCCCCCTTCAAATAGGACCTTTTCACCCACATGTACCTGTTCTATCCCCAAAAGAGGACAGTTTCTTCCAGAAATGCCACATTTCTCCCAAATAGATCACATCTTCTCCTAGAAATACCAGGATTCCCCCTTCAAATAGGACATTTTCACCCACAAATACCTCTTTTATCCCCAAAAGAGGACAGTTTCTTCCAGAAATGCCACATTTCTCCAAAATAGATCACATCTTCTCCAATAAATACCAGGATTCCTCCTGAAATAGGACATTTCTTCCACAAATACCTCTTTTATCCCCAAAAGACGACAGTTTCTTCCAGAAAGGCCAGATTTCTCCCAAATATATCACATCTTCTCCAAGAAATACCAGCTTTCCCCCTTCAAATAGGACCTTTTCACCCACAAATACCTCTTTTATCCCCAAAATAGGACAGTTTCTGCCAGAAATGCCAGATTTCTCCCAAATACATCACATCTTCTCCAAGAAATACCAGCTTTCCCCCTTCAAATAGGACCTTTTCACCCACAAATACCATCCTACTCCCCCCAAATTGGAAATTTTCTTCCAGAAATGCCACATTTCTCCCAAATAGATCACAGCTTCTCCAAGAAATACCAGGTTTCCCCCTTCAAATAGGACCTTTTCACCCACAAATACCTCTTTTATCCCCAAAAGAGGACATTTTCTTCAAGAAAGGCCAGATTTCTCCCAAATATATCACATCTTCTCCAAGAAATACCAGCTTTCCCCCTTCAAATAGGACCTTTTCACCCACAAATATCTGTTTTATCCCCACAATAGGACAGTTTCTTCCAGAAATGCCCGATTTCTCCCAAATATATCTCATCTTCTCCAAGAAATACCAGCTTTCCCCCTTCAAATAGGACCTTTTCACCCACAAATACCTCTTTTATCCCCAAAAGAGGACATTTTCTTGCAGAAATGCCACATTTCTCCCAAACATATCACATCTCCAAGAAATAACAGGATTCCTCCTGAAATAGGACCTTTCCTCCCACAAATACCAGCCTTCTCCCCCGAAAATAGGACTTTTTCTTCCAGAACGGCCAGATTACTCCCAAATAAATAACATCTTCTCCAAGAAATACCAGCTTTCCCCCTTCAAATAGGACCTATTCACGCACAAAAGCTGTTTGATCCCCAAAATAGGAAATTTTCTTCCAGAAATGCCAGATTTCTCCCAAATATATCACATCTTCTCCAAGAAATACCAGGTTTCCCCCTTCAAATAGGACCTTATCACCCACAAATACCATCCTACTCCCCCCAAATTGGACATTTTCTTGCAGAAATGCCACATTTCTCCCAAATAGATCACATCTTCTCCAAGAAATACCAGCTTTCCCCCTTCAAATAGGACCTTTTCACCCACAAATATCTGTTTTATCCCCACAATAGGACAGTTTCTTCCAGAAATGCCCGATTTCTCCCAAATAGATCACAGCTTCTCCAAGAAATACCAGGTTTCCCCCTTCAAATAGGACCTTTTCACCCACAAATACCTCTTTTATCCCCAGAAGAGGACAGTTTCTTCCAGAAATGCCACATTTCTCCCAAACGTATCACATCTCCAAGAAATAACAGGATTCCTCCTGAAATAGGACCTTTTCTCCCACAAATACCAGCCTTCTCCCCAGAAAATAGCACTTTTTCTTCCAGAACGGCCAGATTTCTCCCAAATATATCACATCTTCTCCAAGAAATACCAGGGTTCCCCCTTCAAATAGGACCTTTTCACGCACAAAAACCTGTTTGATCCCCAAAATAGGAAATTTTCTTCAAGAAATGCCAGATTTCTCCCAAATATATCACATCTTCTCCTAGAAATACCAGCGTTCCCCCTTCAAATAGGATCCTTTCACCCACAAATACCTCATTTATCCCCAAAAGAGGACAGTTTCTTCCAGACATGCCACATTTCTCCCAAATACATCACAGCTCTCCAAGAACTATCAGATTTCCTCCTTCAAATAGGACCTTTTCACCCACAAATACCTCTTTTATCCCCAAAAGAGGACAGTTTCTTCCGGAAATGCCACATTTCTCCCAAATATATCACATCTTCTCCAAGAAATACCAGGTTTCCCCCTTCAAATAGGGCCTTTTCACCCACTAATACCTGTTTTATCCCCAATAGAGGACATTTTCTGAAAGACAGGCCAGATTTCTCCCAAACATATCACATCTCCAAGAAATACCAGGATTCCTCCTGAAATAGGACATTTCTCCCAAAAATACCAGCCTTCTCCCCCGAAAATAGGACATTTTCTTCCTGAAAGGTCAGATTTCTCCCAAATATATCACATCTTCTCCAAGAAATACCAGGGTTCCCCCTGGAAATAGGACCTTTTCACCCACAAATGCCTCTTTTATCCCCAAAATAGGACAGTTTCTTCCAGAAATGCCATATTTCTCCCAAATAGATCACATCTTCTCCTAGAAATACCAGGTTTCCCCCTTCAAATAGGACATTTCTCCCACAAATACCTCTTTTATCCCCAAAAGACAACAGTTTCTTCCAGAAATGCCAGATTTCTCCCAAATATATCACATCTTCTCCAAGAAATACCAGCTTTCCCCCTTGAAATAGGATCCTTTCACCCACAAATACTTCTTTTATCCCCAAAAGAGGACATTTTCTTCCAGAAATGCCACATTTCTCCCAAATAGATCACATCTTCTCCAAGAAATACCAGGTTTCCCCCTTCAAATAGGACCTTATCATCCACAAATACCTCTTTTATCCCCAAAATAGAACATTTTCTTCCAGAAATGCCACATTTCTCCCAAATAGATCACATCTTCTCCAAGAAATACCAGGTTTCCCCCTTCAAATACGACCTTTTCACACACAAATACCAGACTTCTTCCCCCAGATTTGACATTTTCTTCCAGAAATGCCAGATTTCTCCCAAGTATATCTCATCTTCTCCAAGAAATACCAGGTTTCCCCCTTCAAATAGGACCTTTTCTCCCACAAATACCTGTTTTATCCCCAAAATAGGACATTTTCCTCCAGACATGCCACATTTCTCCCAAATATATCACATCTTCTCCAAGAAATACCAGGTTTCCCCCTTCAAATAGGATCTTTTCACCCACAAATACCTGCTTTATCCCCAAAAGAGGACATTTTCTTCCAGAAATGCCACGTTTCTCCCAAATATATCACATCTTCTCCAAGAAATACCACGTTTCCCCCTTCAAATAGGACCTTTTCACCCAGAAATACCTCTTTTATCCCCAAAATAGGACAGTTTCCTCCAGACATGCCACATTTCTCCGAAATATATCACATCTTCTCCAAGAAATACCAGCTTTCCCCCTTCAAATAGGACCTTTTCACCCACAAATACCTCCTTTATCCCCAAAGTAGATCAGTTACTTCCAGAAATGCCAGATTTCTCCCAAATAGATCTCAGCTTCTCCAAGAAATACCAGGATTCCTCCTGAAATACGACCTTTTCACCCACAAATACCTGCTTTATCCCCAAAATAGGACATTTTCTTCCAGAAATGCCACATTTCTCGCAAATATATCACAGCTTCTCCAAGAAATACCAGCTTTCCCCCTTCAAATAGGACCTTTTCACCCACAAATACCTCTTTTATCCCCAGAAGAGGACAGTTTATTCCAGACATGCCACATTTCTCCCAAATAGATCACATCTTCTCCAAGAAATACCAGCTTTCCCCCTTCAAATAGGACCTTTTCACCCACAAATACCTGCTATATCCCCAAAAGAGGACATTTTCTTCCTGACATGCCGGATTTCTCCCAAATAGATCACAGCTTCTCCAAGAAATACCAGCTTTCCCCCTTGAAATAGGACCTTTTCACCCACAAATACCTGTTCTATCCTCAAAACTGGAAATTTTCTTACAGAAATGCCAGATTTCTCCCAAATATAGAACATCTTCTCCAAGAAATACCAGATTTCCCCCTTCAAATAGGACCTTTTCACCCACAAATACCTCTTTTATCCCCAAAAGAGGACAGTTTCTGCCAGAAATGCCACATTTCTCCCAAATAGATCACATCTTCTCCAAGAAATACCAGCTTTCCCCCAGCAAATAGGACCTTTTCACCCGCAAATACCTCTTTTATCCCCAAAAGAGGACAGTTTTTTCCAGAAAGGCCACATTTCTCCCAAATACATCACATCTTCTCCTAGAAATACCAGGATTCCCCCTTCAAATAGGACCTTTTCACCCACAAATACCTGCTTTATCCCCAAAAGAGGACAGTTTCTACCAGAAATGCCACATTTCTCCCAAATATATCACATCTTCTCCAGTAAATACCAGGATTCCTCCTGAAATAGGACATTTCTCCCACAAATACCTGTTTTATCCCCAAAATAGGACAGTTTCTTCCAGAAAGGCCAGATTTCTCCCAAATATATCACATCTTCTCCAAGATATACCAGGATTCCCCCTTCAAATAGGACCTTTTCACCCACAAATACCTCTTTTATCCCCGAAATAGGACAGTTTCTTCCAGAAATGCCACATTTCTCCCAAATAGATCACATCTTCTCCAAGAAATACCAGCTTTCCCCCTTCAAATAGGACCTTTTCACCCACAAATACCATCCTACTCCCCCCAAATTGGACATTTTCTTGCAGAAATGCCAGATTTCTCCCAAATAGATCACAGCTTCTCCAAGAAATACCAGGTTTCCCCCTTCAAATAGGACCTTTTCACCCACAAATATCTGTTTTATCCCCACAATAGGACAGTTTCATCCAGAAATGCCACGTTTCTCCCAAATAGATCACAGCTTCTCCAAGAAATACCAGGTTTCCCCCTTCAAATAGGACCTTTTCACCCACAAATACCTCTTTTATCCCCAAAAGAGGACATTTTCTTCAAGAAAGGCCAGATTTCTCCCAAATAGATCACATCTTCTCCAAGAAATACCAGGATTCCTCCTGAAATAGGACCTTTTCTCCCACAAATACCAGCCTTCTCCCAGAAATTAGGACTTTTTCTTCCAGAACGGCCACATTTCTCCCAAATATATCACATCTTCTCCAAGAAATACCAGCTTTCCCTCTTGAAATAGGACCTTTTCATTCACAAATACCTGTTTGATCCCCAAAATAGGAAATTTTCTTCAAGAAATGCCAGATTTCTCCCAAATATATCACATCTTCTCCAAGAATTACAAGCGTTCCCCCTTCAAATAGGATCCTTTCACGCACAAATACCTCTTTTATCCCCAAAAGAGGACAGTTTCTTCCGGAAATGCCACATTTCTCCCAAATATATCACATCTTCTCCAAGAAATACCAGCTTTCCCCCTTCAAATAGGACCTTTTCACCCACTAATACCTGTTTTATCCCCAATAGAGGACATTTTCTGAAAGACAGGCCAGATTTCTCCCAAACATATCACATCTTCTCCAAGATATACCAGGATTCCTCCTGAAATAGGACCTTTTCTCCCACAAATACCAGCCTTCTCCCCCGAAAATAGGACATCTTCTACCATAAATGCCACATTTCTCCCACATATATCACAGCTTCACCAAGAAATACCAGCTTTCCCCCTTGAAATAGGACCTTTTCACCCACAAATACCTGTTTGATCCCCAAAATAGGACAGTTTCTTCCAGAAATGCCCGATTTCTCCCAAACATATCACATCGTCTCCAAGAAATACCAGGTATCCCCCTTCAAATAGGACCTTTTCACCCACAAATACCTGTTTGATCCTCAAAAGAGGACAGTTTCTTCCAGAAATGCCACATTTCTCCCAAACATATCACATCTCCAAGAAATACCAGGATTCCTCCTGAAATAGAACATTTCTCCCACAAATACCAGCCTTCTCCCCCGAAAATAGGACATTTTTTTCTGAAAGGTCAGATTTCTCCCAAATATATCACATCTTCTCCAAGAAATACCAGGGTTCCCCCTGGAAATAGGACCTTTTCACCCACAAATGCCTCTTTTATCCCCAAAAGAGGACAGTTTCTTCCAGAAATGCCATATTTCTCCAAAATATATCACATCTTCGCCAAGAAATACCAGGGTTCCCCCTTCAAATAGGACATTTCTCACACTAATACCACTTTTATCCCCAAAAGACGACAGTTTCTTCCAGAAATGCCAGATTTCTCCCAAATATATCACATCTTCTCCAAGAAATACCAGCTTTCCCCCTTGAAATAGGATCCTTTCACCCACAAATACCTCTTTTATCCCCAAAAGAGGACAGTTTCATCCAGAAATGCCACATTTCTCCAAAATATATCACATCTTCTCCAAGAAATACCAGGTTTCCCCCTTCAAATAGGACCTTATCACCCACAAATACCTCTTTTATCCCCAAAATAGGACAGTTTCTTGCAGAAATGCCACATTTCTCCCACATATATCACATCTTCTCCAAGAAATACCAGGGTTCCCCTATCAAATAGGACCTTTTCTCCCACAAATACCAGCCTTCTGCCCCCAGATTGGACATTTTCTTCCAGAAATGCCAGATTTCTCCCAAATATATCACATCTTATCCAAGAAATACCAGCTTTCCCCCTTCAAATAGGAGCTTTTCACCCACAAATACCTCTTTTATCCCCAAAATTGGACATTTTCCTCCAGACATGCCACATTTCTCCCAAATAGATCACATCTTCTCCAAGAAATACCACGTTTCCCCCTTCAAATAGGACCTTTTCACCCACAAATACCTGTTTTATCCCCAAAAGAGGACATTTTCTTCCAGAAATGCCAGATTTCTCCCAAATATATCACATCTTCTCCAAGAAATACCACGTTTCCCCCTTCAAATAGGACCTTTTCACCCACAAATACCTCTTTTATCCCCAAAATAGGACATTTTCTTCCTGACATGCCAGATTTCTCCCAAATATATCACATCTTCTCCAAGAAATACCAGGGTTCCCCCTTCAAATAGGACCTTTTCACCCACAAATACCTCCTTTATCCCCAAAGTAGATCAGTTACTTCCAGGAATGCCAGATTTCTCCCAAATATATAACAGCTTCTCCAAGAAATACCAGGATTCCTCCTGAAATACGACCTTTTCACCCACAAATACCTGCTTTATCCCCAAAATTGGACATTTTCTTCATGAAATGCCACATTTCTCCCAAATATATCACAGCTTCTCCAAGAAATACCAGCTTTCCCCCTTCAAATAGGACCTTTTCACCCACAAATACCTCTTTTATCCCCAGAAGAGGACAGTTTATTCCAGACATGCCACATTTCTCCCAAATAGATCACATCTTCTCCAAGAAATTCCAGGGTTCTCCCTTCAAATAGGACCTTTTCACCCACAAATACCTGCTTTATCCCCAAAATAGGACATTTTCTTCCTGACATGCCAGATTTCTCCCAAATATATCACATCTTCTCCAAGAAATACCAGCTTTCCCCCTGCAAATAGGACCTTTTCACCCACAAATACCTGTTCTATCCTCAAAATTGGAAATTTTCTTACAGAAAGGCAAGATTTCTTCCAAATATATCACATCTTCTCCAAGAAATACCAGGGTTCCCCCTTCAAATAGGATCCTTTCACCCACAAATACCTCTTTTATCCGCAAAAGAGGACAGTTTCTTCCAGAAATGCCACATTTCTCCCAGATAGATCACATCTTCTCCAGGAAATACCAGGGTTCCCCCTTCAAAGAGGACCTTTTCACCTACAAGTACCTGTTCTATCCCCAAAAGAGGACAGTTTCTTCCAGAAAGGCCACATTTCTCCCAAATATATCACATCTTCTCCAAGAAATACCAGGTATCCCCCTTCAAATAGGACCTATTCACCCACAAATACCTGTTTGATCCCCAAAAGAGGACAGTTTCTTCCAGAAATACCACATTTCTCCCAAATAGATCACATCTTCTCCAATAAATACCAGGATTCCTCCTGAAATAGGACATTTCTCCCACAAATACCTGTTTTATCCCCAAAAGACGACAGTTTCTTCCAGAAAGGCCACATTTCTCCCAAATAGATCACATCTTCTCCAAGAAATACCAGCTTTCCCCCTTCAAATAGGACCTTTTCACCCAAAAATACCTCTTTTATCCCCAAAATAGGACAGTTTCTTCCGGAAATGCCACATTTCTCCCAAATAGATCACAGCTTCTCCAAGAAATACCAGGTTTCCCCCTTCAAATAGGACCTTTTCACCCACAAATACCTCTTTTATCCCCAAAAGAGGACATTTTCTTCAAGGAAGGCCAGATTTCTCCCAAATATATCACATCTTCTCCAAGAAATACCAGCTTTCCCCCTTCAAATAGGACCTTTTCACCCACAAATATCTGTTTTATTCCCATAAGAGGACAGTTTCTTCCACAAATGCCCGATTTCTCCAAATTTTGAACATCTTCTCCAAGAAATACCAGGTTTCCCCCTTCAAATAGGACCTTTTCACCCACAAATACCTCTTTTATCCCCAAAAGAGGACAGTTTCTTCCGGAAATGCCACATTTCTCCCAAATATATCACAGCTTCTCCAAGAAATACCAGCTTTCCCCCTTCAAATAGGACCTTTTCACCCACAAATACCTGTTTTATCCCCAATAGAGGACATTTTCTGAAAGACAGGCCAGATTTCTCCCAAACATATCACATCTCCAAGAAATACCAGGATTCCTCCTGAAATAGGACATTTCTCCCACAAATACCAGCCTTCTCCCCCGAAAATAGGACATTTTCTTCCTGAAAGGTCAGATTTCTCCCAAATAGATCACATCTTCTCCAAGAAATACCAGGGTTCCCCCTGGAAATAGGACCTTTTCACCCACAAATGCCTCTTTTATCCCCAAAATAGGACAGTTTCTTCCAGAAATGCCATATTTCTCCCAAATAGATCACATCTTCTCCTAGAAATACCAGGTTTCCCCCTTCAAATAGGACATTTCTCCCACAAATACCTCTTTTATCCCCAAAAGACAACCGTTTCTTCCAGAAATGCCACATTTCTCCCACATATATCACATCTTCTCCAAGAAATTCCAGCTTTCCCCCTTCAAATAGAATCCTTTCACCCACAAATACCTCTTTTATCCCCAAAAGAGGACAGTTTCTTCCAGAAATGCCACATTTCTCCCAAATAGATCACATCTTCTCCAAGAAATACCAGGTTTCCCCCTTCAAATAGGACCTTATCACCCACAAATACCTCTTTTATCCCCAAAATAGAACATTTTCTTCCAGAAATGCCACATTTCTCCCAAATATATCACAGCTTCTCCAAGAAATACCAGGTTTCCCCCTTCAAATACGACCTTTTCACCCACAAATACCAGACTTCTTCCCCCAGATTTGACATTTTCTTCCAGAAATGCCAGATTTCTCCCAAGTATATCTCATCTTCTCCAAGAAATACCAGGGTTCCGCCTTCAAATAGGACCTTTTCTCCCACAAATACCTGTTTTATCCCCAAAAGAGGACATTTTCCTCCAGACATGCCACATTTCTCCCAAATATATCACATCTTCTCCAAGAAATACCAGGTTTCCCCCTTCAAATAGGACCTTTTCACCCACAAATACCTGCTTTATCCCCAAAAGAGGACATTTTCTTCCAGAAATGCCACATTTCTCCCAAATATATCACATCTTCTCCAAGAAATACCACGTTTCCCCCTTCAAATAGGACCTTTTCACCCAGAAATACCTCTTTTATCCCCAAAATAGGACAGTTTCCTCCAGACATGCCACATTTCTCCGAAATATATCACATCTTCTCCAAGAAATACCAGCTTTCCCCCTTCAAATAGGACCTTTTCACCCACTAATACCTGTTTTATCCCCAATAGAGGACATTTTCTGAAAGACAGGCCAGATTTCTCCCAAACATATCACATCTTCTCCAAGATATACCAGGATTCCTCCTGAAATAGGACCTTTTCTCCCACAAATACCAGCCTTCTCCCCCGAAAATAGGACATCTTCTACCATAAATGCCACATTTCTCCCACATATATCACAGCTTCACCAAGAAATACCAGCTTTCCCCCTTCAAATAGGACCTTTTCACCCACAAATACCTGTTTGATCCCCAAAATAGGACAGTTTCTTCCAGAAATGCCCGATTTCTCCCAAACATATCACATCGTCTCCAAGAAATACCAGGTATCCCCCTTCAAATAGGACCTTTTCACCCACAAATACCTGTTTGATCCTCAAAAGAGGACAGTTTCTTCCAGAAATGCCACATTTCTCCCAAACATATCACATCTCCAAGAAATACCAGGATTCCTCCTGAAATAGAACATTTCTCCCACAAATACCAGCCTTCTCCCCCGAAAATAGGACATTTTTTTCTGAAAGGTCAGATTTCTCCCAAATATATCACATCTTCTCCAAGAAATACCAGGGTTCCCCCTGGAAATAGGACCTTTTCACCCACAAATGCCTCTTTTATCCCCAAAAGAGGACAGTTTCTTCCAGAAATGCCATATTTCTCCAAAATATATCACATCTTCGCCAAGAAATACCAGGGTTCCCCCTTCAAATAGGACATTTCTCACACTAATACCACTTTTATCCCCAAAAGACGACAGTTTCTTCCAGAAATGCCAGATTTCTCCCAAATATATCACATCTTCTCCAAGAAATACCAGCTTTCCCCCTTGAAATAGGATCCTTTCACCCACAAATACCTCTTTTATCCCCAAAAGAGGACAGTTTCTTCCAGAAATGCCACATTTCTCCAAAATATATCACATCTTCTCCAAGAAATACCAGGTTTCCCCCTTCAAATAGGACCTTATCACCCACAAATACCTCTTTTATCCCCAAAATAGGACAGTTTCTTGCAGAAATGCCACATTTCTCCCACATATATCACATCTTCTCCAAGAAATACCAGGGTTCCCCTATCAAATAGGACCTTTTCTCCCACAAATACCAGCCTTCTGCCCCCAGATTGGACATTTTCTTCCAGAAATGCCAGATTTCTCCCAAATATATCACATCTTATCCAAGAAATACCAGCTTTCCCCCTTCAAATCGGAGCTTTTCACCCACAAATACCTCTTTTATCCCCAAAATTGGACATTTTCCTCCAGACATGCCACATTTCTCCCAAATAGATCACATCTTCTCCAAGAAATACCACGTTTCCCCCTTCAAATAGGACCTTTTCACCCACAAATACCTGTTTTATCCCCAAAAGAGGACATTTTCTTCCAGAAATGCCAGATTTCTCCCAAATATATCACATCTTCTCCAAGAAATACCACGTTTCCCCCTTCAAATAGGACCTTTTCACCCACAAATACCTCTTTTATCCCCAAAATAGGACATTTTCTTCCTGACATGCCAGATTTCTCCCAAATATATCACATCTTCTCCAAGAAATACCAGGGTTCCCCCTTCAAATAGGACCTTTTCACCCACTAATACCTCCTTTATCCCCAAAGTAGATCAGTTACTTCCAGGAATGCCACATTTCTCCCAAATATATCACATTTTCTCCAAGAAATACCAGGATTCCTCCTGAAATACGACCTTTTCACCCACAAATACCTGCTTTATCCCCAAAATTGGACATTTTCTTCATGAAATGCCACATTTCTCCCAAATATATCACAGCTTCTCCAAGAAATACCAGCTTTCCCCCTTCAAATAGGACCTATTCACCCACAAATACCTCTTTTATCCCCAGAAGAGGACAGTTTATTCCAGACATGCCACATTTCTCCCAAATAGATCACATCTTCTCCAAGAAATTCCAGGGTTCTCCCTTCAAATAGGACCTTTTCACCCACAAATACCTGCTTTATCCCCAAAATAGGACATTTTCTTCCTGACATGCCAGATTTCTCCCAAATATATCACATCTTCTCCAAGAAATACCAGCTTTCCCCCTGCAAATAGGACCTTTTCACCCACAAATACCTGTTCTATCCTCAAAATTGGAAATTTTCTTACAGAAAGGCAAGATTTCTTCCAAATATATCACATCTTCTCCAAGAAATACCAGGGTTCCCCCTTCAAATAGGATCCTTTCACCCACAAATACCTCTTTTATCCGCAAAAGAGGACAGTTTCTTCCAGAAATGCCACATTTCTCCCAGATAGATCACATCTTCTCCAGGAAATACCAGGGTTCCCCCTTCAAAGAGGACCTTTTCACCTACAAGTACCTGTTCTATCCCCAAAAGAGGACAGTTTCTTCCAGAAAGGCCACATTTCTCCCAAATATATCACATCTTCTCCAAGAAATACCAGGTATCCCCCTTCAAATAGGACCTATTCACCCACAAATACCTGTTTGATCCCCAAAAGAGGACAGTTTCTTCCAGAAATACCACATTTCTCCCAAATAGATCACATCTTCTCCAATAAATACCAGGATTCCTCCTGAAATAGGACATTTCTCCCACAAATACCTGTTTTATCCCCAAAAGACGACAGTTTCTTCCAGAAAGGCCACATTTCTCCCAAATAGATCACATCTTCTCCAAGAAATACCAGCTTTCCCCCTTCAAATAGGACCTTTTCACCCAAAAATACCTCTTTTATCCCCAAAATAGGACAGTTTCTTCCGGAAATGCCACATTTCTCCCAAATAGATCACAGCTTCTCCAAGAAATACCAGGTTTCCCCCTTCAAATAGGACCTTTTCACCCACAAATACCTCTTTTATCCCCAAAAGAGGACATTTTCTTCAAGGAAGGCCAGATTTCTCCCAAATATATCACATCTTCTCCAAGAAATACCAGCTTTCCCCCTTCAAATAGGACCTTTTCACCCACAAATATCTGTTTTATTCCCATAAGAGGACAGTTTCTTCCACAAATGCCCGATTTCTCCAAATTTTGAACATCTTCTCCAAGAAATACCAGGTTTCCCCCTTCAAATAGGACCTTTTCACCCACAAATACCTCTTTTATCCCCAAAAGAGGACAGTTTCTTCCGGAAATGCCACATTTCTCCCAAATATATCACAGCTTCTCCAAGAAATACCAGCTTTCCCCCTTCAAATAGGACCTTTTCACCCACAAATACCTGTTTTATCCCCAATAGAGGACATTTTCTGAAAGACAGGCCAGATTTCTCCCAAACATATCACATCTCCAAGAAATACCAGGATTCCTCCTGAAATAGGACATTTCTCCCACAAATACCAGCCTTCTCCCCCGAAAATAGGACATTTTCTTCCTGAAAGGTCAGATTTCTCCCAAATAGATCACATCTTCTCCAAGAAATACCAGGGTTCCCCCTGGAAATAGGACCTTTTCACCCACAAATGCCTCTTTTATCCCCAAAATAGGACAGTTTCTTCCAGAAATGCCATATTTCTCCCAAATAGATCACATCTTCTCCTAGAAATACCAGGTTTCCCCCTTCAAATAGGACATTTCTCCCACAAATACCTCTTTTATCCCCAAAAGACAACCGTTTCTTCCAGAAATGCCACATTTCTCCCACATATATCACATCTTCTCGAAGAAATTCCAGCTTTCCCCCTTCAAATAGAATCCTTTCACCCACAAATACCTCTTTTATCCCCAAAAGAGGACAGTTTCATCCAGAAATGCCACATTTCTCCCAAATAGATCACATCTTCTCCAAGAAATACCAGGTTTCCCCCTTCAAATAGGACCTTATCACCCACAAATACCTCTTTTATCCCCAAAATAGAACATTTTCTTCCAGAAATGCCACATTTCTCCCAAATATATCACAGCTTCTCCAAGAAATACCAGGTTTCCCCCTTCAAATACGACCTTTTCACCCACAAATACCAGACTTCTTCCCCCAGATTTGACATTTTCTTCCAGAAATGCCAGATTTCTCCCAAGTATATCTCATCTTCTCCAAGAAATACCAGGGTTCCGCCTTCAAATAGGACCTTTTCTCCCACAAATACCTGTTTTATCCCCAAAAGAGGACATTTTCCTCCAGACATGCCACATTTCTCCCAAATATATCACATCTTCTCCAAGAAATACCAGGTTTCCCCCTTCAAATAGGACCTTTTCACCCACAAATACCTGCTTTATCCCCAAAAGAGGACATTTTCTTCCAGAAATGCCACATTTCTCCCAAATATATCACATCTTCTCCAAGAAATACCACGTTTCCCCCTTCAAATAGGACCTTTTCACCCAGAAATACCTCTTTTATCCCCAAAATAGGACAGTTTCCTCCAGACATGCCACATTTCTCCGAAATATATCACATCTTCTCCAAGAAATACCAGGTTTCCCCCTTCAAATAGGACCTTTTCACCCACAAATACCTCCTTTATCCCCAAAGTAGATCAGTTACTTTCAGAAATGCCAGATTTCTCCCAAATAGATCACAGCTTCACCAAGAAATACCAGGATTCCTCCTGAAATACGACCTTTTCACCCACAAATACCTGCTTTATCCCCAAAATTGGACATTTTCTTCCAGAAATGCCACATTTCTCCCAAATATATCACAGCTTCTCCAAGAAATACCAGCTTTCCCCCTTCAAATAGGACCTTTTCACCCACAAATACCTCTTTTATCCCCGGAAGAGGACAGTTTATTCCAGACATGCCAAATTTCTCCCAAATAGATCACATCTTCTCCAAGAAATACCAGCTTTCCCCCTTCAAATAGGACCTTTTCACCCACAAATACCTGCTATATCCCCAAAAGAGGACATTTTCTTCCTGACATGCCGGATTTCTCCCAAATATATCACATCTTCTCCAAGAAATACCAGCTTTCCCCCTTGAAATAGGACCTTTTCACCCACAAATACCTGTTCTATCCTCAAAACTGGAAATTTTCTTACAGAAATGCCACATTTCTCCCAAATATATCACATCTTCTCCAAGAAATACCAGCTTTCCCCCTTCGAATAGGACCTTTTCACCCACAAATACCTCTTTTATCCCCAAAAGAGGACAGTTTCTTCCAGAAATGCCAGATTTCTCCCAAATAGATCACATCTGCTCCAAGAAATACCAGGTTTCCCCCATCAAATAGGACCTTTTCACCCACAAATACCTCTTTGATCCCCAAAATAGGACAGTTTCTTCCAGAAAGGCCACATTTCTCCCAAATAGATCACATCTTCTCCTAGAAATACCAGGATTCCCCCTTCAAATAGGAACTTTTCACACACAAATACCTCTTTTATCCCCAAAAGAGGACAGTTTCTACCAGAAATGCCACATTTCTCCCAAATATATCACATCTTCTCCAGTAAATACCAGGATTCCTCCTGAAATAGGACATTTCTCCCACAAATACCTGTTTTATCCCCAAAAGAGGACAGTTTCTTCCAGAAAGGCCAGATTTCTCCCAAATATATCACATCTTCTCCAAGAAATACCAGGATTCCCCCTTCAAATAGGACCTTTTCACCCACAAATACCTCTTTTATCCCCGAAATAGGACAGTTTCTTCCGGAAATGCCACATTTCTCCCAAATAGATCACATCTTCTCCAAGAAATACCAGCTTTCCCCCTTCAAATAGGACCTTTTCACCCACAAATACCATCCTACTCCCCCCAAATTGGACATTTTCTTGCAGAAATGCCAGATTTCTCCCAAATAGATCACAGCTTCTCCAAGAAATACCAGCTTTCCCCCTTCAAATAGGACCTTTTCACCCACAAATATCTGTTTTATCCCCACAATAGGACAGTTTCTTCCAGAAATGCCACATTTCTCCCAAATAGATCACATCTTCTCCAAGAAATACCAGGTTTCCCCCTTCAAATAGGACCTTTTCACCCACAAATACCTCTTTTATCCCCAAAAGAGGACATTTTCTTCAAGAAAGGCCAGATTTCTCCCAAATAGATCACATCTTCTCCAAGAAATACCAGGATTCCTCCTGAAATAGGACATTTCTCCCACAAATACCTCTTTTATCCCCAAAATAGGACAGTTTCTTCCAGAAATGCCACATTTCTCCCAAACATATCACATCTCCAAGATATAACAGGATTCCTCCTGCAATAGGACCTTTTCTCCCACAAATACCAGCCTTCTCCCAGAAATTAGGACTTTTTCTTCCAGAACGGCCAGATTTCTCCCAAATATATCACATCTTCTCCAAGAAATACCAGCTTTCCCCCTTGAAATAGGACCTTTTCATTCACAAAAACCTGTTTGATCCCCAAAATAGGAAATTTTCTTCAAGAAATGCCAGATTTCTCCCAAATATATCACATATTCTCCAAGAATTACCAGCGTTCCCCCTTCAAATAGGATCCTTTCACGCACAAATACCTCTTTTATCCCCAAAAGAGGACAGTTTCTTCCGGAAATGCCACATTTCTCCCAAATATATCACATCTTCTCCAAGAAATACCAGCTTTCCCCCTTCAAATAGGACCTTTTCACCCACTAATACCTCTTTTATCCCCAATAGAGGACATTTTCTGAAAGACAGGCCAGATTTCTCCCAAACATATCACATCTCCAAGAAATACCAGGATTCCTCCTGAAATAGGACCTTTTCTCCCACAAATACCAGCCTTCTCCCCCGAAAATAGGACATTTTCTTCCAGAAATGCCATATTTCTCCCAAATAGATCACAGCTTCACCAAGAAATACCAGCTTTCCCCCTTGAAATAGGACCTTTTCACCCACAAATACCTGTTTGATCCCCAAAAGAGGACAGTTTCTTCCAGAAATACCACATTTCTCCCAAATATATCACATCTTCTCCAAGAAATACCAGGTTTCCCCCTTCAAATAGGACCTTTTGACCCACAAATACCTGTTTGATCCCCAAAAGAGGACTGTTTCTTCCAGAAAAGCCACATTTCTCCCAAACATATCACATCTTCAAGAAATACCAGGATTCCTCCTGAAATAGAACTTTTCTCCCACAAATACCAGCCTTCTCCCCCGAAAATAGGACATTTTCTTCCTGAAAGGTCAGATTTCTCCCAAATATATCACATCTTCTCCAAGAAATACCAGGGTTCCCCCTTCAAATAGGACCTTTTCACCCACAAATGCCTCTTTTATCCCCAAAATAGGACAGTTTCTTCCGGAAATGCCACATTTCTCCCAAATATATCACATCTTCTCCAAGAAATACCAGCTTTCCCCCTTCAAATAGGACCTTTTCACCCACAAATACCTCCTTTATCCCCAAAGTAGATCAGTTACTTCCAGAAATGCCAGATTTCTCCCAAATATATCACAGCTTCTCCAAGAAATACCAGGATTCCTCCTGAAATACGACCTTTTCACCCACAAATACCTGCTTTTTCCCCAAAATTGGACATTTTCTTCCAGAAATGCCACATTTCTCCCAAATAGATCACAGCTTCTCCAAGAAATACCAGCTTTCCCCCTTCGAATAGGACCTTTTCACCAACAAATACCTCTTTTATCCCCAGAAGAGGACAGTTTCTTCCGGACATGCCACATTTCTCCCAAATAGATCACATCTTCTCCAAGAAATACCAGGGTTCCCCCTTCAAATAGGACCTTTTCACCCACAAATACCTGCTTTATCCCCAAAATAGGACTTTTTCATCCTGACATTGCAGATTTCTCCCAAATATATCACATCTTCTCCAAGAAATACCAGCTTTCCCCCTTCAAATAGGACCTTTTCACCCACAAATACCTGTTCTATCCTCAAAATTGGAAATTTTCTTACAGAAATGCCAGATTTCTCCAAATATATCACATCTTCTCCAAGAAATACCAGCTTTCCCCCTTCAAATAGGACCTTTTCACCCACAAATACCTCTTTTATCCCCAAAAGAGGACAGTTTCTTTCAGAAATGCCACATTTCTCCCAAATAGATCACATCTTCTCCAAGAAATACCAGGGTTCCCCCTTCAAAGAGGACCTTTTCACCCACAAGTACCTGTTCTATCCCCAAAAGAGGACAGTTTCTTCCAGAAATGCCACATTTCTCCCAAATATATCACATCTTCTCCAAGAAATACCAGCTTTCCCCCTTCAAATAGGACCTTTTCACCCACAAATACCTCTTTTATCCCCAAAAGAGGACATTTTCTTCAAGAAAGGCCAGATTTCTCCCAAATAGATCACATCTTCTCCAAGAAATACCAGCTTTCCCCCTCAAATAGGACCATTTCACCCACAAATATCTCTTTTATCCCCACAATAGGACAGTTTCTTCCAGAAATGCCCGATTTCTCCCAAATATATCACATCTTCTCCAAGAAATACCAGCTTTCCCCCTTCAAACAGGACCTTTTCACCCACAAATACCTCTTTTATCCCCAAAATAGGACATTTTCTTCCAGAAATGCCACATTTCTCCCAAACATATCACATCTCCAAGAAATAACAGGATTCCTCCTGAAATACGACCTTTTCTCCCACAAATACCAGCCTTCTCCCCAGAAAATAGGACTTTTTCTTCCAGAACGGCCAGATTTCTCCCAAATATATCACATCTTCTCCAAGAAATACCAGCTTTCCCCCTTCAAATAGGACCTTTTCACGCACAAAAACCTGTTTGATCCCCAAAATAGGAAATTTTCTTCAAGAAATGCCAGATTTCTCCCAAATATATCACATCTTCTCCAAGAAATACCAGCGTTCCCCCTTCAAATAGGATCCTTTCACCCACAAATACCTCTTTCATCCCCAAAATAGGACAGTTTCTTCCAGAAATGCCACATTTCTCCCAAATATATCACAGCTTCTCCAAGAACTACCAGATTTCCTTTTTCAAATAGGACCTTTTCACCCACAAATACCTCTTTTATCCCCAAAATAGGACATTTTCTTCCAGAAATGCCAGATTTCTCCCAAATATATCACATCTTCTCCAAGAAATACCAGCTTTCCCCCTTCAAATAGGACTTTTCACCCATAAATACCTGTTTTATCCCCAATAGAGGACATTTTCTGAAAGACAGGCCAGATTTCTCCCTAACATATCACATCTCCAAGAAATACCAGGATTCCTCCTGAAATAGGACCTTTTTTCCACAAATACCAGCCTTCTCCCCCCAAAATAGGACAGTTTCTTCCAGAAATGCCACATTTCTCCCAAATATATCACATCTTCTCCAAGAACTACCAGATTTCCTTTTTCAAATAGGACCTTTTCACCCACAAATACCTCTTTTATCCCCAAAATAGGAAGTTTTCTTCCTGACATGCCAGATTTCTCCCAAATAGATCACATCTTCTCCAAGAAATACCAGGGTTCCACCTTCAAATACGACCTTTTCACGCACAAATACCTGTTCTATCCTCAAAATTGGATATTTTCTTCCAGAAATGCCACATTTCTCCAAATATATCACATCTTCTCCAAGAAATACCAGCTTTCCCCCTTCAAATAGGACCTTTTCACCCACAAATACCTCTTTTATCCCCAAAATAGGACAGTTTCTTCCAGAAATGCCACATTTCTCCCAAATATATCACATCTTCTCCAAGAAATAACAGCTTTCCCCCTTCAAATAGGACCTTTTCACCCACAAGTACCTGTTCTATCCCCAAAAGAGGACAGTTTCTTCCAGAAATGCGAGATTTCTCCCAAATATATCACATCTTCTCCAAGAAATACCAGGGTTCCCCCTTCAAATAGGACCTTTTCACCCACAAGTATCTGTTTTATCCCCAAAACAGGTCATTTTCTTCCAGAAATGCCACATTTCTCCCAAATATATCACAGCTTCTCCAAGAAATACCAGGATTCCTCCTGAAATAGGACATTTCTCCCACAAATACCTGTTTTATCCCCAAAATAGGACAGTTTCTTCCAGAAATGCCAGATTTCTCCCAAATATATCACATCTTCTCCAAGAAATACCAGGTTTCCCCCTTCAAATAGGACCTTTTCACCGACAAATACCTCTTTTATCCCCGAAATAGGACAGTTTCTTCCGGAAATGCAGATTTCTCCCAAATAGATCACATCTTCTCCAAGAAATACCAGGGTTCCCCCTTCAAATAGGACCTTTTCACACAGAAGTACCTCTATCAAACCCAAAAGAGGACAGTTTCTTCCAGAAATGCCACATTTCTCCCAAATATATCACATCTTCTCCAAGAAATACCAGGTTTCCCCCTTCAAATAGGACCTTTTCACCCACAAGTACCTCTTTTATCACCAAAATAGGACATTTTCTTCCAGAAATGCCCGATTTCTCCCAAATATATCACATCTTCTCCAGGAAATACCAGGTTTCCCCCTTGAAATAGGACCTTTTCACCCACAAATACCTCTTTTATCCCCAAAAGAGGACAGTTTCTGCCAGAAATGCCACATTTCTCCCAAACATATCACATCTCCAAGAAATACCAGGATTCCTCCTGAAATAGGACATTTCTCCCACAAATACCAGCCTTCTCCCACGAAAATAGGACATTTTCTTCCAGAAATGCCAGATTTCTCCCAAATAGAACACATCTTCTCCAAGAAATACCAGCTTTCCCCCTTCAAACAGGACCTTTTCACCCACAAATACCCCTTTTATCCCCAAGAGAGGACAGTTTCTTCCAGACATGCCACATTTCTCCCAAATAAATCACATCTTCTCCAAGAAATACCAGCTTTCCCCCTTCAAATAGGATCCTTTCACCCACAAATACCTATTTTTTCCCCAAAAAAAGGACAGTTTCATCCAGAAATGCCACATTTCTCCCAAACATATCACATCTTCTCCAAGAAATACCAGGGTTCCCCCTTCAAATGGAACTTTTCACCCACAAATACCTCTTTCATCCCCAAAATAGGACAGTTTCTTCCAGAAAGGCCACATTTCTCCCAAATAGATCACATCTTCTCCAAGAAATACCAGCTTTCCCCCTTCAAATAGGACATTTTTACCCACAAATAACTCTTTTATCCCCAAAAGAGGACAGTTTCTTCCAGACATGCCACATTTCTCCCAAATATATCACATCTTCTCCAAGAAATACCACGTTTCCCCCTTCAAATAGGACCTTTTCACCCACAAGTACCTGTTTGATCCCCAAAATAGGACAGTTTCTTCCAAAAATACCACATTTCTCCCAAATATATCACATCTTCTCCAAGAAATACCACATTTCCCCCTTCAAATAGGACCTTTTCACCCACAAATACCTCTTTTATCCCCAAAATAGGACATTTTCTACCAGAAATGCCACATTTCTCCCAAATATATCACATCTTCTCCAAGAAATACCACATTTCCCCCTTCAAATAGGACATTTTTACCCACAAATAACTCTTTTATCCCCAAAATAGGACAGTTTCTTCCAGACATGCCACATTTCTCCCAAATAGATCACATCTGCTCCAAGAAATACCAGCTTTCCCCCTTCAAATAGGACCTTTTCACCAACAAATACCTGTTTGATCCCCAAAAGAGGACAGTTTCTTCCAGAAATACCACATTTCTCCCAAATATATCACATCTTCTCCAAGAAATACCAGGGTTCCCCCTTCAAATAGGACCTTTTCACCCACAAATACCTCTTTTATCACCAAAATAGGACATTTTCATCCTGACATTGCAGATTTCTCCCAAATATATCACATCTTCTCCAAGAAATACCAGGGTTCCCCCTTCAAATAGGACCTTTTCACCCACAAATACCTGTTCTATCCTCAAAATTGGAAATTTTCTTCCAGAAATGCCACATTTCTCCAAATATATCACATCTTCTCCAAGAAATACCAGGGTTCCCCCTTCAAATAGGACCTTTTCACCCACAAATACCTCTTTTATCCCCAAAAGAGGACAGTTTCTTCCAGAAATGCCACATTTCTCCCAAATATATCACATCTTCTCCAAGAAATACCAGCTTTCCCCCTTCAAATAGGACCTTTTCACCCACAAGTACCTGTTCTATCCCCAAAATTGGACAGTTTCTTCCAGAACTGCCAGATTTCTCCCAAATATATCACAGCTTCTCCAAGAAATACCAGGGTTCCCCCTTCAAATAGGACCTTTTCACCCACAAATATCTGTTTTATCCCCAAAACAGGTCATTTTCTTCCAGAAATGCCAGATTTCTCCCAAATATATCACAGCTTCACCAAGAAATTCTAGGATTCCTCCTGAAATAGGACATTTCTCCCACAAATACCTGTTTTATCCCCAAAAGTCGACAGTTTCTTCCAGACATGCGAGATTTCTCCCAAATATATCACATCTTCTCCAAGAAATACCACGTTTCCCCCTTCAAATAGGACCTTTTCAACCACAAATACCTCTTTTATCCCCGAAATAGGACAGTTTCTTCCGGAAATGCCAGATTTCTCCCAAATAGATCACATCTTATCCAAGAAATACCAGCTTTCCCCCTTCAAATAGGAGCTTTTCACCCAGAAGTACCTCTTTCAAACCCTAAAGAGGACAGTTTCTTCCAGAAATGCCACATTTCTCCCAAATATATCACATCTTCTCCAAGAAATACCAGGTTTCCCCCTTCAAATAGGACCTTTTCACCCACAAATACCTCTTTTATCACCAAAATAGGACATTTTCTTCCAGAAATGCCAGATTTCTCCCAAATATATCACATCTTCTCCAAGAAATACCAGCTTTCCCCCTTCAAATAGGACCTTTTCACCCACAAATACCTCTTTTATCCCCAAAAGAGGACATTTTCTTCAAGAAAGGCCAGATTTCTCCCAAATAGATCACATCTTCTCCAAGAAATACCAGCTTTCCCCCTCAAATAGGACCTTTTCACCCACAAATATCTCTTTTATCCCTCGAAATAGGACAGTTTCTTCCAGAAATGCCCGATTTCTCCCAAATATATCACATCTTCTCCAAGAAATACCAGCTTTCCCCCTTCAAATAGGACCTTTTCACCCACAAATACCTCTTTTATCCCCAAAATAGGACAGTTTCTTCCAGAAATGCCACATTTCTCCCAAACATATCACATCTCCAAGAAATACCAGGATTCCTCCTGAAATACGACCTTTTCTCCCACAAATACCAGCCTTCTCCCCAGAAAATAGGACTTTTTCTTCCAGAACGGCCAGATTTCTCCCAAATATATCACATCTTCTCCAAGAAATACCAGCTTTCCCCCTTCAAATAGGACCTTTTCACGCACAAAAACCTGTTTGATCCCCAAAATAGGAAATTTTCTTCAAGAAATGCCAGATTTCTCCCAAATATTTCACATCTTCTCCAAGAAATACCAGCTTTCCCCCTCAAATAGGAAATTTTAACCCACAAATACCTGTTTGATCCCCAAAAGAGGACATTTTCTTCCAGAAATGCCCGATTTCTCCCAAATATATCACATTTTCTCCAGGAAATACCAGGTTTCCCCCTTCAAATAGGACCTTTTCACCCACAAATACCTCTTTTATCCCAAAAAGAGGACAGTTTCTGCCAGAAATGCTACATTACTCCCAAACATATCACATCTCCAAGAAATACCAGGATTCCTCCTGAAATAGGACATTTCTCCCACAAATACCAGCCTTCTCCCCCGAAGATAGGACATTTTCTTCCAGAAAGGCCAGATTTCTCCCAAATATATCACAGCTTCTCCAAGAAATACCAGCTTTCCCCTTTCAAATAGGACCTTTTCACCCACAAATACCTGTTTTATCCCCAAAATAGGACATTTTCTTCCAGACATGCCACATTTCTCCCAAATAGATCACATCTTCTCCAAGAAATACCAGCTTTCCCCCTTCAAATAGGACCTTTTCACCCACAAATACCTCTTTTATCCCCAAAATAGGACAGTTTCTTCCAGAAATGCCACATTTCTCCCAAACATATCACATCTCCAAGAAATACCAGGATTCCTCCTGAAATACGACCTTTTCTCCCACAAATACCAGCCTTCTCCCCAGAAAATAGGACTTTTTCTTCCAGAACGGCCAGATTTCTCCCAAATATATCACATCTTCTCCAAGAAATACCAGCTTTCCCCCTTCAAATAGGACCTTTTCACGCACAAAAACCTGTTTGATCCCCAAAATAGGAAATTTTCTTCAAGAAATGCCAGATTTCTCCCAAATATTTCACATCTTCTCCAAGAAATACCAGCTTTCCCCCTCAAATAGGAAATTTTAACCCACAAATACCTGTTTGATCCCCAAAAGAGGACATTTTCTTCCAGAAATGCCCGATTTCTCCCAAATATATCACATTTTCTCCAGGAAATACCAGGTTTCCCCCTTCAAATAGGACCTTTTCACCCACAAATACCTCTTTTATCCCAAAAAGAGGACAGTTTCTGCCAGAAATGCTACATTACTCCCAAACATATCACATCTCCAAGAAATACCAGGATTCCTCCTGAAATAGGACATTTCTCCCACAAATACCAGCCTTCTCCCCCGAAGATAGGACATTTTCTTCCAGAAAGGCCAGATTTCTCCCAAATATATCACAGCTTCTCCAAGAAATACCAGCTTTCCCCTTTCAAATAGGACCTTTTCACCCACAAATACCTGTTTTATCCCCAAAATAGGACATTTTCTTCCAGACATGCCACATTTCTCCCAAATAGATCACATCTTCTCAAAGAAATACCAGCTTTCCCCCTTCAAATAGGATCCTTTCACCCACAAATACCTCTTTTTTCCCCAAAATAGGACAGTTTCTTCCAGAAATGCCACATTTCTTCCAAATATATCACATCTTCTCCAAGAAATACCAGGATTCCTCCTGAAATAGGACCTTTTCACCCACAAATACATCTTTCATCCCCAAAAGAGGACAGTTTCTTCCAGAAAGGCCACATTTCTCCCAAATATATCACATCTTCTCCAAGAAATACCAGCTTTCCCCCTTCAAACAGGACATTTTTACCCACAAATAACTCTTTTATCCCCAAAATAGGACAGTTTCTTCCAGACATGCCACATTTCTCCCAAATAGATCACATCTTCTCCAAGAAATACCAGCTTTCCCCCTTCAAATAGGACCTTTTCACCCACAAATACCTGTTTGATCCCCAAAAGAGGACAGTTTCTTCCAGAAATACCACATTTCTCCCAAATATATCACATCTTCTCCAAGAAATACCAGGGTTCCCCCTTCAAATAGGACCTTTTCACCCACAAATACCTCTTTTATCACCAAAATAGGACATTTTCATCCTGACATTGCAGATTTCTCCCAAATATATCACATCTTCTCCAAGAAATACCAGGGTTCCCCCTTCAAATAGGACCTTTTCACCCACAAATACCTGTTCTATCCTCAAAATTGGAAATTTTCTTACAGAAATGCCACATTTCTCCGAAATATATCACATCTTCTCCAAGAAATACCAGGGTTCCCCCTTCAAATAGGACCTTTTCACCCACAAATACCTCTTTTATCCCCAAAAGAGGACAGTTTCTTCCAGAAATGCCACATTTCTCCCAAATAGATCACAGCTTCTCCAAGAAATACCAGCTTTCCCCCTTCAAATAGGACATTTTCACCCACAAGTACCTGTTCTATCCCCAAAAGAGGACAGTTTCTTCCAGAAATGCCACATTTCTCCCAAATATATCACATCTTCTCCAAGAAATACCACGTTTCCCCCTTCAAATAGGACCTTTTCAACCACAAATACCAGCCTTCTCCCCGGAAAATAGGATATTGTCTTCCAGAAATGCCAGATTTCTCCCAAATATATCACAGGTTCACCAAGAAATTCCAGGATTCCTCCTGAAATAGGACATTTCTCCCACAAATACCTGTTTTATCCCCAAAAGTCGACAGTTTCTTCCAGACATGCGAGATTTCTCCCAAATATATCACATCTTCTCCAAGAAATACCACGTTTCCCCCTTCAAATAGGACCTTTTCACCCACAAATACCTCTTTTATCCCCGAAATAGGACAGTTTCTTCCGGAAATGCCAGATTTCTCCCAAATAGATCACATCTTCTCCAAGAAATACCAGTTTTCCCCCTTCAAATGGGACCTTTTCACCCAGAAGTACCTCTTTCAAACCCTAAAGAGGACAGTTTCTTCCAGAAATGCCACATTTCTCCCAAATATATCACATCTGCTCCAAGAAATACCAGGTTTCCCCCTTCAAATAGGACCTTTTCACCCACAAATACCTGTTTTATCACCAAAATAGGACATTTTCTTCCTGACATGCCACATTTCTCCCAAATATATCACATCTTCTCCAAGAAATACCAGGTTTCCCCCTTCAAATAGGACCTTTTCACCCACAAATACCTCTTTTATCCCCAAAAGAGGACATTTTCTTCAAGAAAGGCCAGATTTCTCCCAAATAGATCACATCTTCTCCAAGAAATACCAGCTTTCCCCCTCAAATAGGACCTTTTCACCCACAGATATCTCTTTTATCCCCACAATAGGACAGTTTCTTCCAGAAATGCCCGATTTCTCCCAAATATATCACATCTTCTCCAAGAAATACCAGGGTTCCCCCTTCAAATAGGACCTTTTCACCCACAAATACCTCTTTTATCCCCAAAAGAGGACAGTTTCTTCCAGAAATGCCACATTTCTCCCAAACATATCACATCTCCAAGAAATAACAGGATTCCTCCTGAAATACGACCTTTTCTCCCACAAATACCAGCCTTCTCCCCAGAAAATAGGACTTTTTCTTCCAGAACGGCCAGATTTCTCCCAAATATATCACATCTTCTCCAAGAAATACCAGCTTTCCCCCTTCAAATAGGACCTTTTCACGCACAAAAACCTGTTTGATCCCCAAAATAGGACATTTTCTTCAAGAAATGCCACATTTCTCCCAAATAGATCACATCTTCTCCAAGAAATACCAGCGTTCCCCCTTCAAATAGGATCTTTTCACCCACAAATACCTCTTTTATCCCCAAAATAGGACAGTTTCTTCCAGAAATGCCACATTTCTCCCAAATATATCACAGCTTCACCAAGAAATACCAGATTTCCTTTTTCAAATAGGACCTTTTCACCCACAAATACCTCTTTTATCCCCAAAATAGGACATTTTCTTCCAGAAATGCCAGATTTCTCCCAAATATATCACATCTTCTCCAAGAAATACCAGCTTTCCCCCTTCAAATAGGACCTTTTCACCCACAAATACCTCTTTTATCCCCAATAGAGGACATTTTCTGAAAGACAGGCCAGATTTCTCCCTAACATATCACATCTCCAAGAAATACCAGGATTCCTCCTGAAATAGGACCTTTTCTCCAACAAATACCAGCCTTCTCCCCCGAAAATAGGACATTTTCTTCCAGAAATGCCACATTTCTCCCACATATATCACAGCTTCACGAAGAAATACCAGCTTTCCCCCTTGAAATAGGACATTTTCACCCACAAATACCTGTTTTATCCCCAAAATAGGACAGTTTCTTACAGAAATGCCCGATTTCTCCCAAATAGATCACATCTTCTCCAAGAAATACCAGCTTTCCCCCTTCAAATAGGACCTTTTCACCCACAAATGCCTCTTTTATCCCCAAAATAGGACAGTTTCTTCCGGAAATGCCACATTTCTCCCAAATATATCACATCTTCTCCAAGAAATACCAGCTTTCCCCCTTCAAATAGGACCTTTTCACCCACAAATACCTCCTTTATCCCCAAAGTAGATCAGTTACTTCCAGAAATGCCAGATTTCTCCCAAATATATCACATCTTCTCCAAGAAATACCAGGATTCCTCCTGAAATACGACCTTTTCTCCCACAAATACCTGCTTTATCCCCAAAATTGGACATTATCTTCCAGAAATGCCACATTTCTCCAAATATATCACAGCTTCTCCATGAAATACCAGCTTTCCCCCTTCGAATAGGAACTTTTCACCCACAAATACCTCTTTTATCCCCAGAAGAGGACAGTGTATTCCAGACATGCCACATTTCTCCCAAATATATCACATTTTCTCCAAGAAATACCAGGGTTCCCCCTTCAAATAGGACCTTTTCACCCACAAATACCTGCTTTATCCCCAAAATAGGACGTTTTCATCCTGACATGCCAGATTTCTCCCAAATATATCACATCTTCTCCAAGAAATACCAGGGTTCCCCCTTCAAATAGGACCTTTTCACCCACAAATACGTGTTTTATCCCCAAAAGAGGACAGTTTCTTCCAGAAATGCCACATTTCTCCCAAATATATCACATCTTCTCCAAGAAATACCAGCGTTCCCCCTTCAAATAGGACCTTTTCACCCACAAGTACCTGTTCTATCCCCAAAAGAGGACATTTTCTTGCAGAAATGCCACATTTCTCCCAAATATATCACATCTTCTCCAAGAAATACCAGGGTTCCCCCTTCAAATAGGACCTTTTCACCCACAAATACCTGTTCTATCCCCAAAACAGGTCATTTTCTTCCAGAAATGCCAGATTTCTCCCAAATATATCACAGCTTCTCCAAGAAATACCAGGATTCCTCCTGAAATAGGACATTTCTCCCACAAATACCTCTTTTATCCCCAAAAGACGACAGTTTCTTCCAGAAATGCCAGATTCCTCCCAAATATATCACATCTTCTCCAAGAAATACCAGGTTTCCCCCTTCAAATAGGACCTTTTCACCCAGAAATACCTCTTTTATCCCCAAAATAGGACAGATTCTTCCGGAAATGCAGATTTCTCCCAAATAGATCACATCTTCTCCAAGAAATACCAGGTTTCCCCCTTCAAATAGGACCTTTTCACCCAGAAGTACCTCTTTCAAACCCAAAAGAGGAGAGTTTCTTCCAGAAATGCCACATTTCTCCCAAATAGATCACATCTTCTCCAAGAAATACCAGGTTTCCCCCTTCAAATAGGACCTTTTCACCCACAAATACCTGTTTTATCACCAAAATAGGACATTTTCTTCCAGAAATGCCCGATTTCTCCCAAATATATCACATCTTCTCCAGGAAATACCAGGTTTCCCCCTTGAAATAGGACCTTTTCACCCACAAATACCTCTTTTATCCCCAAAAGAGGACAGTTTCTGCCAGAAATGCCACATTTCTCCCAAACATATCACATCTCCAAGAAATACCAGGATTCCTCCTGAAATAGGACATTTCTCCCACAAATACCAGCCTTCTCCCCCGAAAATAGGACATTTTCTTCCAGAAATGCCAGATTTCTCCCAAATAGAACACATCTTCTCCAAGAAATACCAGCTTTCCCCCTTCAAACAGGACCTTTTCACCCACAAATACCTCTTTTATCCCCAAGAGAGGACAGTTTCTTCCAGACATGCCACATTTCTCCCAAATAAATCACATCTTCTCCAAGAAATACCAGCTTTCCCCCTTCAAATAGGATCCTTTCACCCACAAATACCTCTTTTTTCCCCAAAAAAGGACAGTTTCATCCAGAAATGCCACATTTCTCCCAAACATATCACATCTTCTCCAAGAAGTACCAGGGTTCCCCCTTCAAATAGGACCTTTTCACCCACAAGTACCTCTTTCATCCCCAAAATAGGACAGTTTCTTCCAGAAAGGCCACATTTCTCCCAAATATATCACATCTTCTCCAAGAAATACCAGCTTTCCCCCTTCAAATAGGACCTTTTCACCCACAAATTCCTCCTTTATCCCCAAAGTAGATCAGTTACTTCCAGAAATGCCACATTTCTCCAAATATATCACAGCTTCTCCAAGAAATACCAGGATTCCTCCTGAAATACGACCTTTTCTCCCACAAATACCTGCTTTATCCCCAAAATTGGACATTATCTTCCAGAAATGCCTCATTTCTCCAAATATATCACAGCTTCTCCAAGAAATACCAGCTTTCCCCCTTCAAAGAGGACCTTTTCACCCACAAATACCTCTTTTATCCCCAGAAGAGGACAGTGTATTCCAGACATGCCACATTTCTCCCAAATATATCACATCTTCTCCAAGAAATACCAGGGTTCCCCCTTCAAATACGACCTTTTCACCCACAAATACCTGCTTTATCCCCAAAATAGGACATTTTCATCCTGACATGCCAGATTTCTCCCAAATATATCACATCTTCTCCAAGAAATACCACGTTTCCCCCTTCAAATAGGACATTTTCACCCACAAATACCTGTTCTATCCTCAAAATTGGAAATTTTCTTCCAGAAATGCCACATTTCTCCAAATATATCACATCTTCTCCAAGAAATACCAGGGTTCCCCCTTCAAATACGACCTTTTCACCCACAAATACCTCTTTTATCCCCAAAAGAGGACAGTTTCTTCCAGAAATGCCACATTTCTCCCAAATATATCACATCTTCTCCAAGAAATACCAGTGTTCCCCCTTCAAATAGGACCTTTTCACCCGCAAGTACCTGTTCTATCCCCAAAAGAGGACAGTTTCTTCCAGAAAGGCCACATTTCTCCCAAATATATCACATCTTATCCAAGAAATACCAGCTTTCCCCCTTCAAATAGGACCTTTTCACCCACAAATACCTCTTTTATCCCCAAAATTGGACATTTTCCTCCAGACATGCCACATTTCTGCCAAATAGATCACATCTTCTCCAAGAAATACCACGTTTCCCCCTTCAAATAGGACCTTTTCACCCAGAAATACCTGTTTTATCCCCAAAAGAGGACATTTTCTTCCAGAAATGCCAGATTTCTCCCAAATATATCACAGCTTCTCCAAGAAATACCAGGATTCCTCCTGAAATAGGACATTTCTCCCACAAATACCTGTTTTATCCCCAAAAGACGACAGTTTCTTCCAGACATGCCAGATTTCTCCCAAATAGATCACATCTTCTCCAAGAAATACCAGGTTTCCCCCTTCAAATAGGACCTTTTCACCCACAAATACCTCTTTTATCCCCGAAATAGGACAGTTTCTTCCGGAAATGCAGATTTCTCCCAAATAGGTCACATCTTCTCCAAGAAATACCAGGTTTCCCCCTTCAAATAGGACCTTTTCACCCAGAAGTACCTCTTTCAAACCCAAAAGAGGACAGTTTCTTCCAGAAAGGCCACATTTCTCCCAAATATATCACATCTTCTCCAAGAAATACCAGCTTTCCCCCTTCAAATAGGACCTTTTCACCCACAAATACCTCTTTTATCACCAAAATAGGACATTTTCTTCCAGAAATGCCCGATTTCTCCCAAATATATCACATCTTCTCCAAGAAATACCAGGTTTCCCCCTTGAAATAGGACCTTTTCACCCACAAATACCTCTTTTATCCCCAAAAGGGGACAGATTCCTCCAGAAATGCCACATTTCTCCCAAACATATCACATCTCCAAGAAATACCAGGATTCCTCCTGAAATAGGACATTTCTCCCACAAATACCAGCCTTCTCCCCCGAAAATAGGACATTTTCTTCCAGAAATGCCAGATTTCTCCCAAATAGAACACATCTTCTCCAAGAAATACCAGCTTTCCCCCTTCAAATAGGTCCTTTTCACCCACAAATACCTCTTTTATCCCCAAGAGAGGACAGTTTCTTCCAGACATGCCACATTTCTCCCAAATAAATCACATCTTCTCCAAGAAATACCAGCTTTCCCCCTTCAAATAGGATCCTTTCACCCACAAATACCTCTTTTTTCCCAAAAAATAGGACAGTTTCATCCAGAAATGCCACATTTCTCCCAAACACATCACATCTTCTCCAAGAAATACCAGGGTTCCCCCTTCAAATAGGACCTTTTCACCCACAAATACCTCTTTCATCCCCAAAAGAGGACAGTTTCTTCCAGAAAGGCCACATTTCTCCCAAATATATCACATCTTCTCCAAGAAATACCAGCTTTCCCCCTTCAAATAGGACATTTTTACCCACAAATAACTCTTTTATCCCCAAAATAGGACAGTTTCTTCCAGACATGCCACATTTCTCCCAAATATATCACATCTGCTCCAAGAAATACCAGCTTTCCCCGATGAAATAGGACCTTTTCACAAACAAATACCTGTTTGATCACCAAAAGAGGACATTTTCTACCAGAAATGCCACATTTCTCCCAAATAGATCACAGCTTCTCCAAGAAATACCAGCTTTCCCCCTTCAAATAGGACCTTTTCACCCACAAATACCTCTTTTATCCCCAAAAGAGGACATTTTCTACCAGAAATGCCACATTTCTCCCAAATAGATCACAGCTTCTCCAAGAAATACCAGCTTTCCCCCTTGAAATAGGACCTTTTCTCCCAAAAATACCTCTTTTATCCCCAAAAGAGGACCTTTTCTTCCAGAAATGCCAGATTTCTCCCAAATATATCACAGCTTCTCCAGGGAATACCAGCTTTCCCCCTTCAAATAGGACCTTTTCTCCCCGAAATACCTGTTTTATCCCCAAAATAGGACAGTTTCTTCCGGAAATGCCAGATTTCTCCCAAATAGATCACATCTTCTCCAAGAAATACCAGGATTCCTCCTGAAATACGACCTTTTCACCCACAAATACCAGCCTTCTTCCCCCAGATTGGACATTTTCTTCCAGAAATCCCAGATTTCTCCCAAATAGATCACATCTTCTCCAAGAAATACCAGCTTTCCCCCTAAAAATAGGACCTTTTCACCCACAAATACTTCTTTTATCCCCAAAATAGTACAGTTTCTTCCAGAAATGCCACATTTCTCCCAAATAGATCACATCTTCTCCAAGAAATACCAGGGTTACTCCTGAAATAGGACCTTTTCTCCCACAAATACCAGCCTTCTCCCCCCAGATTGGACATTTTCTTCCAGAAATGCCCGATTTCTCCCAAATATATCACATCTTCTCCAAGAAATACCACGTTTCCCCCTTCAAATAGGACCTTTTCACCCACAAATACCTCTTTTATCCCCGAAATAGGACAGTTTCTTCTGGAAATGCCAGATTTCTCCCAAATAGATCACATCTTCTCCAAGAAATACCAGGTTTCCCCCTTCAAAGGACCTTTTCACACAGAAATACCTCTTTCAAACCCAAAAGAGGACAGTTTCTTCCAGAAATGCCACATTTCTCCCAAATAGATCACATCTTCTCCAAGAAATACCAGGGTTCCCCCTTCAAATAGGAAATTTTCACCCACAAATACCTGTTTGATCCCCAAAAGAGGACATTTTCTTCCAGAAATGCCCGATTTCTCCCAAATATATCACATTTTCTCCAGGAAATACCAGGTTTCCCCCTTGAAATAGGACCTTTTCACCCACAAATACCTCTTTTATCCCCAAAATAGGACATTTTCATTCTGACATTGCAGATTTCTCCCAAATATATCACATCTTCTCCAAGAAATACCAGGGTTCCCCCTTCAAATAGGACCTTTTCACCCACAAATACCTGTTCTATCCTCAAAATTGGAAATTTTCTTACAGAAATGCCACATTTCTCCAAATATATCACATCTTCTCCAAGAAATACCAGGGTTCCCCCTTCAAATAGGACCTTTTCACCCACAAATACCTCTTTTATCCCCAAAAGAGGACAGTTTCTTCCAGAAATGCCACATTTCTCCCAAATAGATCACATCTTCTCCAAGAAATACCAGCTTTCCCCCTTCAAATAGGACATTTTCACCCACAAGTACCTATTCTATCCCCAAAAGAGGACAGTTTCTTCCAGAAATGCCACATTTCTCCCAAATATATCACATCTTCTCCAAGAAATACCAGGGTTCCCCCTTCAAATAGGACCTTTTCACCCACAAATATCTGTTTTATCCCCAAAACAGGTCATTTTCTTCCAGAAATGCCCGATTTCTCCCAAATATATCACAGCTTCACCAAGAAATTCCAGGATTCCTCCTGAAATAGGACATTTCTCCCACAAATACCTGTTTTATCCCCAAAAGTCGACAGTTTCTTCCAGACATGCGAGATTTCTCCCAAATATATCACATCTTCTCCAAGAAATACCACGTTTCCCACTTCAAATAGGACCTTTTCACCCACAAATAACTCTTTTATCCCCGAAATAGGACAGTTTCTTCCGGAAATGCCAGATTTCTCCCAAATAGATCACATCTTCTCCAAGAAATACCAGGGTTCCCCCTTCAAATAGGACCTTTTCACCCAGAAGTACCTCTTTCAAACCCTAAAGAGGACAGTTTCTTCCAGAAAGGCCACATTTCTCCCAAATATATCACATCTGCTCCAAGAAATACCAGGTTTCCCCCTTCAAATAGGACCTTTTCACCCACAAATACCTCTTTTATCCCCAAAATAGGACAGTTTCTTCAAGAAATGCCACATTTCTCCCAAATACATCACATCTTCTCCAGGAAATACCAGGTTTCCCCCTTCAAATAGGACCTTTTCACCCACAAATACCTCTTTTATCCCCAAAAGAGGATAGTTTCTGCCAGAAATGCCACATTACTCCCAAACATATCACATCTCCAAGAAATACCAGGATTCCTCCTGAAATAGGACATTTCTCCCACAAATACCAGCCTTCTCCCCCGAAAATAGGACATTTTCTTCCAGAAAGGCCAGATTTCTCCCGAATAGATCTCATCTTCTCCAAGAAATACCAGCTTTCCCCCTTCAAACAGGACCTTTTCACCCACAAATACCTGTTTTATCCCCAAAATAGGACATTTTCTTCCAGACATGCCACATTCCTCCCAAATAAATCACATCTTCTCCAAGAAATACCAGCTTTCCCCCTTCAAATAGGATCCTTTCACCCACAAATACCTCTTTTTTCCCCAAAAAAGGACAGTTTCATCCAGAAATGCCACATTTCTCCCAAACATATCACATCTTCTCCAAGAAATACCACATTTCTCCCTTCAAATAGGACCTTTTCACCGACAAATACCTGTTTGATCCCCAAAATAGGACATTTTCTTCCAGACATGCCACATTTCTCCCAAATAGATCACATCTGCTCCAAGAAATACCAGCTTTCCCCCTTCAAATAGGACCTTTTCACCCACAAATACCTGTTTGATCCCCAAAAGAGGACAGTTTCTTCCAGAAATACCACATTTCTCCCAAATATATCACATCTTCTCCAAGAAATACCAGGGTTCCCCCTTCAAATAGGAACTTTTTACCCACAAATACCTGTTTGATCCCCAAAAGAGGACAGTTTCTTCCAGAAATAACACATTTCTCCCAAATATAGAACATCTTCTCCAAGAAACACCAGGGTTCCCCCTTCAAATAGGACCTTTTCACCCAGAAATACCTCTTTTATCCCCAAAATAGGACATTTCCTTCCAGAAATGCCACATTTCTCCCAAATATATCACATCTTCTCCATGAAATACCAGGATTCCTCCTTCAAATAGGACCTTTTCACCCGCTAATACCAGCCTTCTTCCCCCAGATTGGACATTTTCTTCCAGAAATGCCAGATTTCTCCCAAATGGATCACATCTTCTCCAAGAAATACCAGCTTTCCCCCTAAAAATAGGACCTTTTCACCCACAAGTACCTGTTTTATCCCCAAAAGAGGACAGTTTCTTCCAGAAATGCCACATTTCTCCCAAACTTATCACATCTCCAAGAAATAACAGGATTCCTCCTGAAATAGGACCTTTTCACCCACAAATACCTGCCTTCTGCCCCCAGATTGGACATTTTCTTCCAGACATGCCAGATTTCTCCCAAATATATCACATCTTCTCCAAGAAATACCAGCTTTCGCGCTGGAAATAGGACCTTTTCACCCACAAATACTTCTTTTATCCCCAAAATAGTACAGTTTCTTCCAGAAATGCCACATTTCTCCCAAATAGATCACATCTTGTCCAAGAAATATCAGGGTTCCTCATGAAAAAGAACCTTTTCACCCACAAATACCAGCCTTCTCCCCCCAGATTGGACATTTTCTTCCAGAAATGCCAGATTTCTCCCAAATATATCACATCTTCTCCAAGAAATACCACGTTTCCACCTTCAAATAGGACCTTTTCACCCAGAAATACCTCTTTCAAACCCAAAAGAGGACAGTTTCTTCTGGAAATGCCAGATTTCTCCCAAATAGATCACATCTTCTCCAAGAAATACCACGTTTCCCCCTTCAAATAGGACCTTTTCACCCAGAAATACCTCTTTCAAACCCAAAAGAGGACAGTTTCTTCCAGAAATGCTACGTTTCTCCCTAATAGATCACATCTTCTCCAAGAAATACCACGTTTCCCCCTTCAAATAGGACTTTTTCACCCACAAATACCTGTTTGATCCCCAAAAGAGGACATTTTCTTCCAGAAATGCCAGATTTCTCCCAAATATATCACATCTTCTCCAGGAAATACCAGGTTTCCCCCTTGAAATAGGACCTTTTCACCCACAAATACCTCTTTTATCCCCAAAAGAGGACAGTTTCTGCCAGAAATGCCACATTACTCCCAAACATATCACATCTCCAAGAAATACCAGGATTCCTCCTGAAATAGGACATTTCTCCCACAAATACAAGCCTTCTCCCCTGAAAATAGGACATTTTCTTCCAGAAAGGCCAGATTTCTCCCAAATATATCACAGCTTCTCCAAGAAATACCAGCTTTCCCCCTTCAAACAGGACCTTTTCACCCACAAATACCTGTTTTATCCCCAAAATAGGACATTTTCTTCCAGACATGCCACATTTCTCCCAAATAAATCTCATCTTCTCCAAGAAATACCAGCTTTCCCCCTTCAAATAGGATCCTTTCACCCACAAATACCTCTTTTTTCCCCAAAATAGGACAGTTTCATCCAGAAATGCCAGATTTCTCCCAAATATATCACATCTTCTCCAAGAAATACCACGTTTCCCCCTTCAAATAGGACCTTTTCACCCACAAATACCTCTTTCATCCCCAAAAGAGGACAGTTTCTTCCAGAAAGGCCACATTTCTCCCAAATATATCACATCTTCTCCAAGAAATACCAGCTTTCCCCCTTCAAATAGGACATTTTTACCCACAACTAACTCTTTTATCCCCAAAATAGGACAGTTTCTTCCAGACATGCCACATTTCTCCCAAATATATCACATCTGCTCCAAGAAATACCAGGTTTCCCCCTTCAAATAGGACCTTTTCACCCACAAATACCTGCTTTATCCCCAAAATAGGACAGTTTCTTCCAGAAATACCACATTTCTCCCAAATATATCACATCTTCTTCAAGAAATACCAGGGTTCCCCCTTCAAATAGGACCTTTTCACCCACAAATACCTCTTTTATCCCCAAAATAGGACATTTTCTTCCAGAAATGCCCAATTTCTCCCAAATATATCACAGCTTCTCCAAGAAATACCAGCTTTCCCCCTTCAAATAGGAACTTTTCACCCACAAATACCTCTTTTATCCCCAAAAGAGGACAGTTTCTTCCAGACATGCCACATTTCTCCCAAATACATCACATCTTCTCCAAGAAATACCAGATTACCCCTTCTAATAGGACCTTATCAGCCAGAAATACTTGTTTTAAACCCAAAAGAGGGCATTTTCTTCCAGAAATGCCAGATTTCTCCCAAATATATCACATCTTCTCCAAGAAATAACAGGTTTCCCCCTTCAAATAGGACCTTTTCACCCACAAATACCTCTTTTATCCCCAAAATAGGACATTTTCTTCCAGAAATGCCAGATTTCTCCCAAATATATCACATCTTCTCCAAGAAATACCAGGTTTCACCCTTCAAATAGGACCTTTTCACCCAGAAATACCTCTTTTATCCCCAAAATAGGACAGTTTCTTGCAGAAATGCCTCATTTCACCCAAATACATCACATCTTCTCCAAGAAATACCAGGATTCCTCCTGAAATACGACCTTTTCACCCACAAATACCAGCCTTCTTCCCCCAGATTGGACATTTTCTTCCAGAAATGCCAGATTTCTCCCAAATATATCACATCTTCTCCAAGAAATACCAGCTTTCCCCCTTCAAATAGGACCTTTTCTTCCCGAAATACCTCTTTTATCCCCAAAATACGACATTTTCTTCAAGAAATGCCACATTTCTCCCAAATATATCACATCTTCTCCAAGAAATACCAGGGTTCCCCCTTCTAATAGGACCTTTTCACCCACAAATGCCTCTTTTATCCCCAAAATAGGACAGTTTCTTCCAGACATGCCACATTTCTCCCAAATATATCACATCTTCTCCAAGAAATACCAGGATTCCTCCTGAAATACGACCTTTTCACCCACAAATACCAGCCTTCTTCCCCCAGATTGGACATTTTCTTCCAGAAATGCCAGATTTCTCCCAAATAGATCACATCTTCTCCAAGAAATACCAGCTTTCCCCCTAAAAATAGGACCTTTTCACCCACAAATACCTCTTTTATCCCCAAAATTGGACAGTTTCTTCGAGAACTGCCAGATTTCTCCCAATTATATCACGTATTCTCCAAGAAATACCAGGGTTCCCCCTTCAAATAGGATCTTTTCACCCACAAATACCAGCCTTCTGCCCCCAGATTGGACATTTTCTTCCAGACATGCCAGATTTCTCCCAAATATATCACATCTTCTCCAAGAAATACCAGGTTTCGCCCTGGAAATAGGACCTTTTCACCAACAAATACTTCTTTTATCCCCAAAATAGTACAGTTTCTTCCAGAAATGCCACATTTCTCCCAAATAGATCACATCTTGTCCAAGAAATACCAGGGTTCCTCCGGAAATAGGACCTTTTCTCCCACAAATACCAGCCTTCTCCCCCCAGATTGGACATTTTCTTCCAGAAATGCCCGATTTCTCCCAAATATATCACATCTTCTCCAAGAAATACCACGTTTCCCCCTTCAAATAGGACCTTTTCACCCACAAATACCTCTTTTATCCCCAAAAGAGGGCATTTTCTTCCAGAAAGGCCAGATTTCTCCCAAACATATCACATCTCCAAGAAATACCAGGATTCCTCGTGAAATAGGACCTTTTCAACCACAAATACCAGCCTTCTCCCCGGAAAATAGGATATTGTCTTCCAGAAAGGCCACATATCACCCAAATAGATCACATCTTCTCGAAGAAATACCAGCTTTCCCCCTTCAAATAGAAACTTTTCACCCACAAATACCTCTTTTATCCCCAAAATTGGACAGTTTCTTCCAGAAATGCCACATTTCTCCCAAATAGATCACATCTTCTCCAAGAAATACCAGCTTTCCCCCTTCAAATAGGACCTTTTCACCCACAAATACCTCTTTAATTCCCAAAATAGGACAGTTTCTTCTGGAAATGCCAGATTTCTCCCAAATATATCACATCTTCTCCAAGAAATACCACGTTTCACCCTTCAAATAGGAACTTTTCACCCACAAATACCTCTTTCATCCCCAAAATAGGACAGTTTCTTCCAGAAATGCCACATTTCTCCCAAATATATCACATCTTCTCCAAGAAATACCAGCTTTCCCCCTTCAAATAGGACATTTTTACCCACAAATAACTCTTTTATCCCCAAAATAGGACAGTTTCTTCCAGACATGCCACATTTCTCCCAAATATATCACATCTTCTCCAAGAAATACCAGGTTTCCCCCTTCAAATAGGACCTTTTCACCCACAAATACCTCTTTTAACCCCAAAACAGGACACTTTCTTCCAGAAATACCACATTTCTCCCAAATAGATCACATCTTCTCCAAGAAATACCAGCTTTCCCCCTAAAAATAGGACCTTTTCACCCACAAATACCTCTTTTATCCCCAAAAGAGGACAGTTTCTTCCAGAAATAACATATTTCTCCCAAATATAGAACATCTTCTCCAAGAAATACCAGGGTTCCCCCTTCAAATAGGACCTTTTCACCCACAAATACCTCTTTTATCCCCACAATAGGACATTTCCTTCCAGAAATGCCACATTTCTCCCAAATATATCACATCTTCTCCAAGAAATACCAGGGTTCCCCCTTCAAATAGGACCTTTTCACCCACAAATACCTCTTTTATCCCCAAAATAGGACAGTTTCTTCCAAAAAGGCCACATTTCTCCCAAATAGATCACATCTTCTCCAAGAAATACCAGCTATCCCCCTTCAAATAGGACCTTTTCTCCCACAAATACCTCTTTTATCCCCAAAATTGGACAGTTTCTTCCAGACATGCCACATTTCTCCCAAATAGATCACATCTTCTCCAAGAAATACCAGGATTCCCCCTTCAAATAGGACATTTTCACCCACAAATACCTGCTTTATCCCCAAAATAGGACAGTTTCTTCCAGGAATGCCACATTTCTCCCAAATATATCACATCTTCTCCAAGAAATACCATCTTTCCCCCTTGAAATAGGACCTTTTCACCCACAAATACCTGCTTTATCCCCAAAATAGGACATTTTCTTGCAGAAATGCCAGATTTCTCCCAAATAGATCACATCTGCTCCAAGAAATACCAGGGTTCCCCCTTCAAATAGGACCTTTTCTCCCTCAAATACCTGCTTTATCCCCAAAATAGGACATTTTCTTCCAGAAATGCCCAATTTCTCCCAAATATATCACAGCTTCTCCAAGAAATACCAGCTTTCCCCCTTCAAATAGGACCTTTTCACCCACAAATACCTCTTTTATCCCCAAAAGAGAACATTTTCTTCCAGAAATGCCACATTTCTCCCAAATATACCACATCTTCTCCAAGAAATACCATATTTCCCCCTTCTAATAGGACCTTATCAGCCAGAAATACCTGTTTTATCCCCAAAAGAGGGCATTTTCTTCCAGAAATGCCAGATTTCTCCCAAATATATCACATCTTCTCCAAGAAATACCAGCTTTCCCCCTTCAAATAGGAACTTTTCACCCAGAAATACCTCTTTTATCCCCAAAAGAGGACAGTTTCTTCCAGAAATGCCACATTTCTCCCAAATATATCACATCTTCTCCAAGAAATACCAGGATTCCTCCTGAAATACGACCTTTTCACCCACTAATACCAGCCTTCTTCCCCCAGATTGGACATTTTCTTCCAGAAATGCCAGATTTCTCCCAAATATATCACATCTTCTCCAAGAAATACCAGCTTTCCCCCTAAAAATAGGACCTTTTCACCCACAAATACCTCTTTTATCCCCAAAATTGGACAGTTTCTTCCAGAAATGCCAGATTTCTCCCAATTATATCACATCTTCTCCAAGAAATACCAGGGTTCCCCCTTCAAATAGGACCTTTTCACCCACAAATACCAGCCTTCTGCCCCCAGATTGGACATTTTCTTCCAGACATGCCAGATTTCTCCCAAATATATCACATCTTCTCCAAGCAATACCAGGTTTCGCCCTGGAAATAGGACCTTTTCACCCACAAATACTTCTTTTATCCCCAAAATAGTACAGTTTCTTCCAGAAATGCCACATTTCTCCCAAATAGATCACAGCTTCTCCAAGAAATACCACGTTTCCCCCTTCAAATAGGACCTTTTCACCCACAAATACCTGTTTTATCCCCAAAATAGGACAGTTTCTTCCAGAAATGCCACATTTCTCCCAAATATATCACATCTTCTCCAATAAATACCACGTTTCCCCCTTGAAATAGGACCTTTTCACCCACAAATACCTCTTTTATCCCCAAAAGAGGACAGTTTCTTCCAGACATGCCAGATTTCTCCCAAATATATCACATCTTCTCCAAGAAATACCAGAATTCCTCCTAAAATAGTAACTTTTCTCCCACAAATATCAGCCTTCTCCCCCCAAATTTGACTTTTTCTTCCAGACATGCCAGATTTCTCCCAAATATATCACATCTTCTCCAAGAAATACCAGGATTCCCCCTTCAAATAGGACCTTTTCACCCACAAATACCTCTTTTATCCCCAAAATAGGACAGGTTCATCCGGACATGCCAGATTTCTCCCAAATAGATCACATCTTCTCCAAGAAATACCAGCTTTCCCCCTTCAAATAGGACCTTTTCACCCACAAATACCTCTTTTATCCCCAAAATTGGACAGTTTCTTCCAGAACTGCCAGATTTCTCCCAGTCATATCACATCTTCTCCAAGAAATACCAGGGTTCCCCCTTCAAATAGGACCTTTTCACCCACAAATACCAGCCTTCTGCCCCCAGATTGGTCATTTTCTTCCAGACATGCCAGATTTCTCCCAAATATATCACATCTTCTCCAAGAAATACCAGGTTTCGCCCTTCAAATAGGACCTTTTCAACCACAAATACCTGCTTTATCCCCAAAATAGGACATTTTCTTCCAGAAATGCCCAATTTCTCCCAAATATATCTTAGCTTCTCCAAGAAATACCAGCGTTCCCCCTTCAAATAGGACCTTTTCACCCACAAATACCTCTTTTATCCCCAAAAGAGAACATTTTCTGCCAGAAATGCCACATTTCTCCCAAATAGATCACATCTTCTCCAAGAAATACCATATTTCCCCCTTCTAATAGGACCTTATCAGCCAGAAATACCTGTTTTATCCCCAAAAGAGGGCATTTTCTTCCAGAAATGCCAGATTTCTCCCAAATATATCACATCTTATCCAAGAAATACCAGCTTTCCCCCTTCAAATAGGACCCTTTCTCCCAGAAATACCTCTTTTATCCCCAAAATAGGACATTTTCTTCCAGAAATGCCAGATTTCTCCCAAATATATCACATCTTCTCCAAGAAATACCAGGGTTCCCCCTTCAAATAGGACCTTTTCACCCAGAAATACCTCTTTTATCCCCAAAATAGGACAGTTTCTTCCAGAAATGCCACATTTCTCCCAAATAGATCACATCTTCTCCAAGAAATACCAGGATTCCTCCTGAAATACGACCTTTTCACCCACAAATACCAGCCTTCTTCCCCCAGATTGGACATTTTCTTCCAGAAATGGCACATTTCTCCCAAATAGATCACATCTTCTCCAAGAAATACCAGCTTTCCCCCTAAAAATAGGACCTTTTCACCCACAAATACCTCTTTTATCCCCAAAATTGGACAGTTTCTTCCAGAACTGCCAGATTTCTCCCAATTATATCACATCTTCTCCAAGAAATACCAGGGTTCCCCCTTCAAATAGGACCTTTTCACCCACAAATACCAGCCTTCTGCCCCCAGATTGGACATTTTCTTCCAGACATGCCAGATTTCTCCCAAATATATCACATCTACTCCAAGAAATACCAGGTTTTGCCCTTCAAATAGGACCTTTTCACCCACAAATACTTCTTTTATCCCCAAAATAGTACAGTTTCTTCCAGAAATGCCACATTTCTCCCAAATAGATCACATCTTGTCCAAGAAATACCAGGGTTCCTCCTGAAATAGGACCTTTTCTCCCACAAATACCAGCCTTCTCCCCCCAGATTGGACATTTTCTTCCAGAAATGCCCGATTTCTCCCAAATATATCACATCTTCTCCAAGAAATACCACGTTTCCCCCTTCAAATAGGACCTTTTCACCCACAAATACCTCTTTTATCCCCAAAAGAGGACATTTTCTTCCAGAAAGGACAGATTTCTCCCAAACATATCACATCTCCAAGAAATACCAGGATTCCTCGTGAAATAGGACCTTTTCAACCACAAATACCAGCCTTCTCCCCGGAAAATAGGATATTGTCTTCCAGAAAGGCCACATTTCACCCAAATAGATCACATCTCCTTCAAGAAATACCAGCTTTCCCCCTTGAAATAGAAACTTTTCACCCACAAATACCTCTTTTATCCCCAAAATTGGACAGTTTCTTCCAGAAATGCCACATTTCTCCCAAATATATCACATCTTCTCCAAGAAATACCAGGTTTCACCCTTCAAATAGGACCTTTTCAACCACAAATACCTGTTTTATCCCCAAAATAGGACAGTTTCTTCCAGAAATGCCACATTTCTCCCAAATATATCACATCTTCTCCAAGAAATACCACGTTTCCCCCTTCAAATAGGACCTTTTCACCCACAAATACCTCTTTCATCCCCGGAAAATAGGACAGTTTCTTCCAGAAAGGCCACATTTCTCCCAAATATATCACATCTTCTCCAAGAAATACCAGGATTCCCCCTTCAAATAGGACATTTTTACCCACAAATAACTCTTTTATCCCCAAAATAGGACAGTTTCTTCCAGACATGCCACATTTCTCCCAAATATATCACATCTTCTCCAAGAAATACCAGCTTTCCCCCTTCAAATAGGACCTTTTCACCCACAAATACCTGCTTTATCCCCAAAATAGGACAGTTTCTTCCAGGAATGCCAGATTTCTCCCAAATATATCACATCTTCTCCAAGAAATACCAGGTTTCCCCCTTCAAATAGGACCTTTTCACCCACAAATACCCGTTTTATCCCCACAATAGGACATTTCCTTCCAGAAATGCCACATTTCTCCCAAATATATCACATCTTCTCCAAGAAATACCAGGGTTCGCCCTTCAAATAGGACCTTTTCACCCACAAATACCTCTTTTATCCCCAAAATAGGACAGTTTCTTCCAAAAAGGCCACATTTCTCCCAAATAGATCACATCTTCTCCAAGAAATACCAGGGTTCCCCCTTCAAATAGGACCTTTTCACCCACAAATACCTCTTTCATCCCCAAAAGAGGACAGTTTCTTCCAAAAAGGCCACATTTCTCCCAAATAGATCACATCTTCTCCAAGAAATACCAGCTATCCCCCTTCAAATAGGACCTTTTCTCCCACAAATACCTCTTTTATCCCCAAAATTGGACAGTTTCTTCCGGACATGCCAGATTTCTCCCAAATATATCACATCTTCTCCAAGAAATACAACGTTTCCCCCTTCAAATAGGACCTTTTCACCCACAAATACCTGCTTTATCCCCAAAATAGGACAGTTTCTTCCAGGAATGCCAGATTTCTCCCAAATATATCAGATCTTCTCCAAGAAATACCAGCTTTCCCCCTTTAAATAGGACCTTTTCACCCACAAATATCTGCTTTATCCCCAAAATAGGAAATTTTCTTGCAGAAATGCCAGATTTCTCCCAAATATATCACATCTTCTCCAAGAAATACCAGGGTTCCCCCTTCAAATAGGACCTTTTCTCCCTCAAATACCTGCTTTATCCCCAAAATAGGACATTTTCTTCCAGAAATGCCCAATTTCTCCCAAATATATCATAGCTTCTCCAAGAAATACCAGCTTTCCCCCTTCAAATAGGACCTTTTCACCCACAAATACCTGTTTTATCCCCAAATATATCACATTTTCTGCCAGAAAGGCCACATTTCTCCCAAATAGATCACATCTTCTCTAAGAACTACCAGATTTCCCCCTTCTAATAGGACCTTATCAGCCAGAAATACCTGTTTTATCCCCAAAAGAGGGCATTTTCTTCCAGAAATGCCACATTTCTCCCAAATATATCACATCTTCTCCAAGAAATACCAGCTTTCCCCCTTCAAATAGGACCTTTTCACCCACAAATACCTCTTTCATCCCCAAAATAGGACAGTTTCTTCCAGAAAGGCCAAATTTCTCCGAAATAGATCACATCTTCTCCAAGAAATACCAGCTTTCACCCTTCAAATAGGACATTTTTACCCACAAATAACTCTTTTATCCCCAAAATAGGACATTTTCTTCCAGTACTGCCACATTTCTCCCAAATATATCACATCTTCTCCAAGAAATACCAGGTTTCCCCCTTCAAATAGGACTTTTTCACCCACAAATACCTCTTTTAACCCCAAAACAGGACACTTTCTTCCAGAAATACCACATTTCTCCCAAATATATCACATCTTCTCCAAGAAATACCAGGATTTCCCCTTCAAATAGGATCTTTTCACCCACAAATACCTGTTTGATCCCCAAAAGAGGACAGTTTCTTCCAGAAATAACATATTTCTCCCAATTATAGAACATCTTCTACAAGAAATACCAGGGTTCCCCCTTCAAATAGGACTTTTTCACCCACAAATACCTCTTTTATCCCCAAAAGAGGACAGTTTCTTCCAGAAATGCCACATTTCTCCCAAATATATCACATCTTCTCCAAGAAATACCAGGGTTCCCCCTTCAAATAGGACCTTTTCACCCACAAATACCTCTTTTATCCCCAAAATTGGACAGTTTCTTCCAGAAATGCCACATTTCTCCCAAATATATCACATCTTCTCCAAGAAATACCAGGATTCCCCCTTCAAATAGGACCTTTTCACCCACAAATACCTGCTTTATCCCCAAAATAGGACAGTTTCTTCCAGGAATGCCAGATTTCTCCCAAATATATCCCAGCTTCTCCAAGAAATACCAGCTTTCCCCCTTCAAATAGGACCTTTTCACCCACAAATACCTGCTTTATCCCCAAAATAGGACATTTTCTTGCAGAAATGCCAGATTTCTCCCAAATATATCACATCTTCTCCAAGAAATACCAGGGTTCCCCCTTCAAATAGGACCTTTTCTCCCTCAAATACCTGCTTTATCCCCAAAATAGGACATTTTCTTGCAGAAATGCCAGATTTCTCCCAAATATATCACAGCTTCTCCAAGAAATACCAGCTTTCCCCCTTCAAATAGGACCTTTTCACCCACAAATACCTCTTTTATCCCCAAAAGAGAACATTTTCTGCCAGAAATGCCACATTTCTCCCAAATAGATCACATCTTCTCTAAGAAATACCAGATTTCCCCCTTCTAATAGGACCTTATCAGCCAGAAATACCTGTTTTATCCCCAAAAGAGGGCATTTTCTTCCAGAAATGCCAGATTTCTCCCAAATATATCACATCTTCTCCAAGAAATACCAGGTTTCCCCCTTCAAATAGGACCTTTTCTTCCCGAAATACCTCTTTTATCCCCAAAATAGGACATTTTCTTCCAGAAATGCCAGATTTCTCCCAAATATATCACATCTTCTCCAAGAAATACCAGGGTTCCCCCTTCAAATAGGACCTTTTCACCCAGAAATACCTCTTTTATCCCCAAAATAGGACAGTTTCTTCCAGAAATGCCACATTTCTCCCAAATATATCACATCTTCTCCAAGAAATACCAGGATTCCTCCTGAAATACGGCCTTTTCACCCACAAATACCAGCCTTCTTCCCCCAGATTGGACATTTTCTTCCAGAAATGCCAGATTTCTCCCAAATAGATCACATCTTCTCCAAGAAATACCAGCTTTCCCCCTTCAAATAGGACCTTTTCACCCAGAAATACCTCTTTAATCCCCAAAATTGGACAGTTTCTTCGAGAACTGCCACATTTCTCCCAATTATATCACGTCTTCTCCAAGAAATACCAGAGTTCCCCCTTCAAATAGGACCTTTTCACCCACAAATACCAGCCTTCTGCCCCCAGATTGGACATTTTCTTCCAGACATGCCCAATTTCTCCCAAATATATCACATCTTCTCCAAGAAATACCAGGTTTCCACCTTCAAATAGGACCTTTTCACCCACAAATACTTCTTTTATCCCCAAAATAGTACAGTTTCTTCCAGAAATGCCACATTTCTCCCAAATAGATCACATCTTGTCCAAGAAATACCAGGGTTCCTCCTGAAATAGGACCTTTTCTCCCACAAATACCAGCCTTCTCCCCCCAGATTGGACATTTTCTTCCAGAAATGCCAGATTTCTCCCAAATATATCACATCTTCTCCAAGAAATACCACGTTTCCCCTTTCAAATAAAACATTTTCACCCACAAATACCTCTTTTATCCCCAAAAGAGGACATTTTCTTCCAGAAAGGCCAGATTTCTCCCAAACATATCACATCTCCAAGAAATACCAGGATTCCTCCTGAAATAGGACCTTTTCAACCACAAATACCAGCCTTCTCCCCGGAAAATAGGATATTGTCTTCCAGAAAGGCCACATTTCACCCAATTAGATTACATCTTCTCCAAGAAATACCAGCTTTCCCCCTTGAAATAGAAACTTTTCACCCACAAATACCTCTTTTATCCCCAAAATTGGACAGTTTCTTCCAAAAATGCCACATTTCTCCCAAACACATCACATCTTCTCCAAGAAATACCAGCTTTCCCCCTTCAAATAGGACCTTTTCACCCACAAATACCTCTTTAATTCCCAAAATAGTATATTTTCTTCCAGAAAGGCCAGATTTCTCCCAAATATATCACATCTTCTCCAAGAAATACCACGTTTCCCCCTTCAAATAGGACCTTTTCACCCACAAATACCTGTTTTATCCCCAAAATAGGACATTTTCTTCCTGAAATGCCACATTTCTCCCAAATATATCACATCTTCTCCAATAAATACCACGTTTCCCCCTTGAAATAGGACCTTTTCACCCACTAATACCTCTTTTATCCCCAAAAGAGGACAGTTTCTTCCAGACATGCCAGATTTCTCCCAAATATATCACATCTTCTCCAAGAAATACCAGAATTCCTCCTAAAATAGGAACTTTTCTCCCACAAATATCAGCCTTCTCCCCCCAAATTTGACTTTTTCTTCCAGAAATGCCAGATTTCTCCCAAATATATCACATCTTCTCCAAGAAATACAACGTTTCCCCCTTCAAATAGGACCCTTTCACCCACAAATACCTCTTTTATCCCCAAAATAGGACAGGTTCATCCGGACACGCTAGATTTCTCCCAAATAGATCACATCTTCTCCAAGAAATACCACGTTTCCCCCTTCAAATAGGACCTTTTCACCCACAAATACCTCTTTTATCCCCAAGATTGGACATTTTCTTCCAGACATGCCAGATTTCTCCCAAATATATCACATCTTCTCCAAGAAATACCAGGTTTCGCCCTGGAAATAGGACCTTTTCACCCACAAATACTTCTTTTATCCCCAAAATAGTACGGTTTCTTCCAGAAATGCCACATTTCTCCCAAATAGATCACATCTTGTCCAAGAAATACCAGGGTTCCCCCTTCAAATAGGACCTTTTCTCCCTCAAATACCTGCTTTATCCCCAAAAGAGGACATTTTCTTCCAGAAATGCCCACTTTCTCCCAAATATATCACAGCTTCTCCAAGAAATACCAGCTTTCCCCCTTGAAATAGGAACTTTTCACCAACAAATACCTCTTTTATCCCCAAAAGAGGACAGTTTCTTCCAGAAATGCCACATTTCTCCCAAATAGATCACATCTTCTCCAAGAAATACCAGATTTCCCCCTTCTAATAGGACCTTATCAGCCAGAAATACCTGTTTTATCCCCAAAAGAGGGCATTATCTTCCAGAAATGCCAGATTTCTCCCAAATATATCACATCTTCTCCAAGAAATACCAGCTTTCCCCCTTCAAATAGAACCTTTTCTCCCACAAATACCTCTTTTATCCCCAAAAGAGGACATTTTCTTCCAGAAATGCCAGATTTCTCCCAAATATATCACATCTTCTCCAAGACATACCAGGTTTCACCCTTCAAATAGGACCTTTTCACCCAGAAATACCTCTTTTATCCCCAAAATAGGACAGTTTCTTCCAGAAATGCCAGATTTCTCCCAAATACATCACATCTTCTCCAAGAAATACCAGGATTCCTCCTGAAATACGACCTTTTCACCCACAAATACCAGCCTTCTTCCCCCAGATTGGACATTTTCTTCCAGAAATGCCAGATTTCTCCCAAATAGATCACATCTTCTCCAAGAAATACCAGGGTTCCCCCTTCAAATAGGACCTTTTCACCCACAAATACCTCTTTTATCCCCAAAATTGGACAGTTTCTTCCAGAAATGCCCGATTTCTCCCAAACATATCACATCTTCTCCAAGAAATACCAGGGTTCCCCCTTCAAATAGGACCTTTTCTGCCACAAATACCAGCCTTCTGCCCCCAGATTGCACATTTTCTTCCAGAAATGCCAGATTTCTCCCAAATATATCACATCTTCTCCTAGAAATACCAGGTTTCCCCCACGAAATAGGACCTTTTCACCCACAAATACTTCTTTTATCCCCAAAATAGGACATTTTCTTCCAGAAATGCCCTATTTCTCCCAAATATATCACAGCTTCTCCAAGAAATACCAGCTTTCCCCCTTCAAATAGGACCTTTTCACCCACAAATACCTCTTTTATCCCCAAAAGAGGACATTTTCTTCCAGAAAGGCCAGATTTCTCCCAAACATATCACATCTCCAAGAAATACCAGGATTCCTCGTGAAATAGGACCTTTTCAACCACAAATACCAGCCTTCTCCCCGGAAAATAGGATATTGTCTTCCAGAAAGGCCACATTTCACCCAAATAGATCACATCTTCTCCAAGAAATACCAGCTTTCCCCCTTGAAATAGAAACTTTTCACCCACAAATACCTCTTTAATCCCCAAAATTGGACAGTTTCTTCCAGAAATGCCACATTTCTCCCAAATAGATCACATCTTCTCCAAGAAATACCAGCTTTCCCCCTTCAAATAGGACCTTTTCACCCACAAATACCTCTTTAATTCCCAAAATAGGACAGTTTCTTCCGGAAATGCCAGATTTCTCCCAAATATATCACATCTTCTCCAAGAAATACCAGGTTTCACCCTTCAAATAGGACCTTTTCACCCACAAATACCTGTTCTATCCCCAAAATAGGACAGTTTCTTCCAGAAATGCCACATTTCTCCCAAATATATCACATCTTCTCCAAGAAATACCAGCGTTCCCCCTTCAAATAGGAACTTTTCACCCACAAATACCTCTTTCATCCCCAAAATAGGACAGTTTCTTCCAGAAATGCCACATTTCTCCCAAATATATCACATCTTCTCCAAGAAATACCAGCTTTCCCCCTTCAAATAGGACATTTTTACCCACAAATAACTCTTTTATCCCCAAAATAGGACAGTTTCTTCCAGACATGCCACATTTCTCCCAAATAGATCACATCTTCTCCAAGAAATACCAGGTTTCCCCCTTCAAATAGGACCTTTTCACCCACAAATACCTCTTTTAACCCCAAAACAGGGCACTTTCTTCCAGAAATACCACATTTCTCCCAAATAGATCACATCTTCTCCAAGAAATACCAGCTTTCCCCCTAAAAATAGGACCTTTTCACCCACAAATACCTCTTTTATCCCCAAAATAGGACAGTTTCTTCCAGAAATGCCACATTTCTCCCAAATATATCACATCTTCTCCAAGAAATACCAGCTTTCCCCCTTCAAATAGGACCTTTTCACCCACAAATACCTCTTTTATCCCCACAATAGGACATTTCCTTCCAGAAATGCCAGATTTCTCCCAAATATATCACATCTTCTCCAAGAAATACCAGGGTTCCCCCTTCAAATAGGACCTTTTCACCCACAAATACCTCTTTTATCCCCAAAATAGGACAGTTTCTTCCAAAAAGGCCACATTTCTCCCAAATAGCTCACATCTTCTCCAAGAAATACCAGCTATCCCCCTTCAAATAGGACCTTTTCTCCCACAAATACCTCTTTTATCCCCAAAATTGGACAGTTTCTTCCAGACATGCCACATTTCTCCCAAATAGATCACATCTTCTCCAAGAAATACCAGGATTCCCCCTTCAAATAGGACATTTTCACCCACAAATACCTGCTTTATCCCCAAAATAGGACAGTTTCTTCCAGGAATGCCACATTTCTCCCAAATATATCACATCTTCTCCAAGAAATACCAGCTTTCCCCCTTCAAATAGGACCTTTTCACCCACAAATACCTGCTTTATCCCCAAAATAGGACATTTTCTTGCAGAAATGCCAGATTTCTCCCAAATATATCACATCTTCTCCAAGAAATACCAGGGTTCCCCCTTCAAATAGGACCTTTTCTCCCTCAAATACCTGCTTTATCCCCAAAATAGGACATTTTCTTCCAGAAATGCCCAATTTCTCCCAAATATATCACAGCTTCTCCAAGAAATACCAGCTTTCCCCCTTCAAATAGGACCTTTTCACCCACAAATACCTCTTTTATCCCCAAAAGAGAACATTTTCTGCCAGAAATGCCACATTTCTCCGAAATATATCACATCTTCTCCAAGAAATACCAGCTTTCCCCCTTCAAATAGGACCTTTTCACCCACAAATATCTGCTTTATCCCCAAAATAGGAAATTTTCTTGCAGAAATGCCAGATTTCTCCCAAATATATCACATCTTCTCCAAGAAATACCAGGGTTCCCCCTTCAAATACGACCTTTTCTCCCTCAAATACCTGCTTTATCCCCAAAATAGGACATTTTCTTCCAGAAATGCCCAATTTCTCCCAAATATATCATAGCTTCTCCAAGAAATACCAGCTTTCCCCCTTCAAATAGGACCTTTTCACCCACAAATACCTCTTTTATCCCCAAAAGAGAACATTTTCTGCCAGAAATGCCACATTTCTCCCAAATAGATCACATCTTCTCCAAGAACTACCAGATTTCCCCCTTCTAATAGGACCTTATCAGCCAGAAATACCTGTTTTATCCCCAAAAGAGGGCATTTTCTTCCAGAAATGCCACATTTCTCCCAAATATATCACATCTTCTCCAAGAAATACCAGGGTTCCCCCTTCAAATAGGACCTTTTCTCCGCGAAATACCTCTTTTATCCCCAAAATAGGACATTTTCTTCCAGAAATGCCAGATTTCTCCCAAATATATCACATCTTCTCCAAGAAATACCAGGTTTCGCCCTGGAAATAGGACCTTTTCACCCACAAATACCTCTTTTATCCCCAAAAGAGGACAGTTTCTTCCAGAAATGCCACATTTCTCCCAAATAGATCACATCTTCTCCAAGAAATACCAGGGTTCCTCCTGAAATACGACCTTTTCACCCACAAATACCAGACTTCTCCCCCCAGATTGGACATTTTCTTCCAGAAATGCTAGATTTCTCCCAAATATATCACATCTTCTCCAAGAAATACCACGTTTCCCCCTTCAAATAGGACCTTTTCACCCACAAATACCTCTTTTATCCCCAAAAGAGGACATTTTCTTCCAGAAAGGCCAGATTTCTCCCAAATATATCACATCTTCTCCAAGAAATACCAGCTTTCCCCCTCGACATAGGACCTTTTCACCCACAAATACCTCTTTTATCCCTAAAATAGGACAGTTTCTTCCAGAAATGCCACATTTCTCCCAAATATATCACATCTTCTCCAAGAAATACCACGTTTCCCCCTTGAAATAGGACCTTTTCACCCTCTAATACCTCTTTTATCCCCAAAAGAGGACAGTTTCTTCCAGACATGCCACATTTCTCCCAAATAGATCACATCTTCTCCAAGAAATACCAGAATTCCTCCTTAAATAGGAACTTTTCTCCCACAAATATCAGCCTTCTCCCCCCAAATTTGACTTTTTCTTCCAGACATGCCAGATTTCTCCCAAATATATCACATCTTCTCCAAGAAATACAACGTTTCCCCCTTCAAATAGGACCTTTTCACCCACAAATACCTCTTTTATCCCCAAAAGAGGACATTTTCCTCCAGACATGCCACATTTCTCCCAAATATATCACATCTTCTCCAAGAAATACCAGGTTTCCCCCTTCAAATAGGACCTTTTCACCCACAAATACCATCCTACTCCCCCCAAATTGGACATTTTCTTGCAGAAATGCCACATTTCTCCCAAATAGATCACATCTTCTCCAAGAAATACCACGTTTCCCCCTTCAAATAGGACATTTTCACCCACAAATACCTCTTTTATCCCCAAAATAGGACAATTTATTCCAGACATGCCACATTTCTCCCAAATAGATCACATCTTCTCCAAGAAATACCAGCTTTCCCCCTTCAAATAGGACCTTTTCACCCACAAATACCTCTTTTATCCCCAAAAGAGGACAGTTTCTTCCAGAAATGCCTGATTTCTCCCAAATATATCACATCTTCTCCAAGAAATACCAGGTTTCCCCCTTCAAATAGGACCTTTTCACCCACAAATACCTGTTCTATCCCCAAAATTGGAAATTTTCTTCGAGAAATGCCAGATTTCTTCCGAATATATCACATCTTCTCCAAGAAATACCAGGGTTCCCCCTTCAAATAGGAACTTTTCACCCACAAATACCTCTTTTATCCCCAAAAGAGGACAGTTTCTTCCAGAAATGCCACATTTCTCCCAAATATATCACATCTTCTCCAAGAAATACCAGCTTTCCCCCTTCAAATAGGACGTTTTCACCCACAAATTCCTCTTTGATCCCCAAAAGAGGACAGTTTCTTCCAGAAATGCCACATTTCTCCCAAATATATCACAGCTTCTCCAAGAAATACCAGGGTTCCCCCTTCAAATAGGACCTTTTCTCCCCGAAATACCTCTTTTATCCCCAAAGAGGACAGTTTCTTCCAGAAATGCCACATTACTCCCAAACATATCACATCTCCAAGAAATACGAGGATTCCTCCTGAAATAGGACATTTCTCCCACAAATTCCTCTTTTATCCCCAAAATAGGACATTTTCTTCCAGAAAGGCCACATTTCTCCCAAATATATCACATCTTCTCCAAGAAATACCAGCTTTCCCCCTTCAAATAGGAACTTTTCACCCACAAATACCTCTTTTTTCCCCAAAAAAGGACATTTTCTTCCGGAAATGCCAGATTTCTCCCAAATATATCACATCTTCTCCAAGAAATACCAGATTTCCCCCTTCAAATAGGACCTTTTCACCCACAAATACCTCTTTTATCCCCAAAATTGGACATTTTCTTCCAGAAATGCCACATTTCTCCCAAATAGATCACATCTTCTCCAAGAAATACCAGCTTTCCCCCTTCAAATAGGATCCTTTCACCCACAAATACCTCTTTTATCCCCAAAAGAGGACAGTTTCTTCCAGAAAGGCCAGATTTCTCCCAAATATATCACATCTTCTCCAAGAAATACCAGGTTTCCCCCTTCAAATAGGACCTTATCACCCACAAATACCTCTTTTATCCCCAAAATAGAACATTTTCTTCCAGAAATGCCACATTTCTCCCAAATATATCACATCTTCTCCAAGAAATACCAGCTTTCCCCCTTCAAATAGGACCTTTTCACCCACAAATACCTGCTTTATCCCCAAAAGAGGACATTTTCATCCAGAACTGCCTGATTTCTCCCAAATATACCACATCTTCTCCAAGAAATACCAGCTTTCCCCCTTCAAATAGGACCTTTTCACCCACAAATACCTGTTTGATCCCCAAATGAGGACATTTTCTTCCAGACATGCCAGATTTCTCCCAAATATATCACATCTTCTCCAAGAAATAACAGCTTTCCCCCTTCAAATAGGACCTTTTCACCCACAAATACTTTTTTTATCCCCAAAATAGTACAGTTTCTTCCAGAAATGCCACATTTCTCCCAAATAGATCACATCTTGTCCAAGAAATACCAGGGTTCCTCCTGAAATAGGACCTTTTCTCCCACAAATACCAGCCTTCTCCCCCCAGATTGGACATTTTCTTCCAGAAATGCCAGATTTCTCCCAAATATATCACATCTTCTCCAAGAAATACCACGTTTCCCCCTTCAAATAGGACCTTTTCACCCACAAATACCTCTTTTATCCCCAAAAGAGGACATTTTCTTCCAGAAAGGCCAGATTTCTCCCAAACATATCACATCTCCAAGAAATACCAGGATTCCTCCTGAAATAGGACCTTTTCAACCACAAATACCAGCCTTCTCCCCGGAAAATAGGATATTGTCTTCCAGAAAGGCCACATTTCACCCAATTAGATCACATCTTCTCCAAGAAATACCAGCTTTCCCCCTTGAAATAGAAACTTTTCACCCACAAATACCTCTTTTATCCCCAAAATTGGACAGTTTCTTCCAGAAATGCCACATTTCTCCCAAATAGATCACATCTTCTCCAAGAAATACCAGCTTTCCCCCTTCAAATAGGACCTTTTCACCCACAAATACCTCTTTAATTCCCAAAATAGTATATTTTCTTCCAGAAAGGCCAGATTTCTCCCAAATATATCACATCTTCTCCAAGAAATACCACGTTTCCCCCTTCAAATAGGACCTTTTCACCCACAAATACCTGTTTTATCCCCAAAATAGGACAGTTTCTTCCAGAAATGCCACATTTCTCCCAAATATATCACATCTTCTCCAATAAATACCAGCTTTCCCCCTTCAAATAGGACCTTTTCACCCACAAATACCTCTTTTATCCCCAAAAGAGGACAGTTTCTTCCAGACATGCCAGATTTCTCCCAAATATATCACATCTTCTCCAAGAAATACCAGAATTCCTCCTAAAATAGGAACTTTTCTCCCACAAATATCAGCCTTCTCCCCCCAAATTTGACTTTTTCTTCCAGACATGCCAGATTTCTCCCAAATATATCACATCTTCTCCAAGAAATACCAGGATTCCCCCTTCAAATAGGACCTTTTCACCCACAAATAGCTCTTTTATCCCCAAAATAGGACAGGTTCATCCGGACATGCCAGATTTCTCCCAAATAGATCACATCTTCTCCAAGAAATACCAGCTTTCCCCCTAAAAATAGGACCTTTTCACCCACAAATACGTCTTTTATCCCCAAAATTGGACAGTTTCTTCCAGAACTGCCAGATTTCTCCCAATCATATCACATCTTCTCCAAGAAATACCAGGGTTCCGCCTTCAAATAGGACCTTTTCACCCACAAATACCAGCCTTCTGCCCCCAGATTGGACATTTTCTTCCAGACATGCCAGATTTCTCCCAAATATATCACATCTTCTCCAAGAAATACCAGGTTTCGCCCTTCAAATAGGACCTTTTCAACCACAAATACCTGCTTTATCCCCAAAATAGGACATTTTCTTCCAGAAATGCCCAATTTCTCCCAAATATATCATAGCTTCTCCAAGAAATACCAGCGTTCCCCCTTCAAATAGGACCTTTTCACCCACAAATACCTCTTTTATCCCCAAAAGAGAACATTTTCTGCCAGAAATGCCACATTTCTCCCAAATAGATCACATCTTCTCCAAGAAATACAACGTTTCCCCCTTCAAATAGGACCTTTTCACCCACAAATACCTGCTTTATCCCCAAAATAGGACAGTTTCTTCCAGGAATGCCAGATTTCTCCCAAATATATCACATCTTCTCCAAGAAATACCAGCTTTCCCCCTTCAAATAGGACCTTTTCACCCACAAATATCTGCTTTATCCCCAAAATAGGAAATCTTCTTGCAGAAATGCCAGATTTCTCCCAAATATATCACATCTTCTCCAAGAAATACCAGGGTTCCCCCTTCAAATAGGACCTTTTCACCCAGAAATACCTCTTTTATCCCCAAAATAGGACAGTTTCTTCCAGAAATGCCACATTTCTCCCAAATAGATCACATCTTCTCCAAGAAATACCAGGATTCCTCCTGAAATACGACCTTTTCACCCACAAATACCAGCCTTCTTCCCCCAGATTGGACATTTTCTTCCAGAAATGGCACATTTCTCCCAAATAGATCACATCTTCTCCAAGAAATACCAGCTTTCCCCCTAAAAATAGGACCTTTTCACCCACAAATACCTCTTTTATCCCCAAAATTGGACAGTTTCTTCCAGAAAGGCCACATTTCTCCCAATTATATCACATCTTCTCCAAGAAATACCAGGGTTCCCCCTAAAAATAGGACCTTTTCACCCACAAATACCAGCCTTCTGCCCCCAGATTGGACATTTTCTTCCAGACATGCCAGATTTCTCCCAAATATATCACATCTTCTCCAAGAAATACCAGGTTTCGCCCTTCAAATAGGACCTTTTCACCCACAAATACTTCTTTTATCCCCAAAATAGTACAGTTTCTTCCAGAAATGCCACATTTCTCCCAAATAGATCACATCTTCTCCAAGAAATACCAGGGTTCCTCCTGAAATAGGACCTTTTCTCCCACAAATACCAGCCTTCTCCCCCCAGATTGGACATTTTCTTCCAGAAATGCCAGATTTCTCCCAAATATATCACATCTTCTCCAAGAAATACCACGTTTCCCCCTTCAAATAGGACCTTTTCACCCACAAATACCTCTTTTATCCCCAAAAGAGGACATTTTCTTCCAGAAAGGCCAGATTTCTCCCAAATATATCACATCTTCTCCAAGAAATACCAGGATTCCTCGTGAAATAGGACCTTTTCAACCACAAATACCAGCCTTCTCCCCGGAAAATAGGATATTGTCTTCCAGAAAGGCCACATTTCACCCAAATAGATCACATCTTCTCCAAGAAATACCAGCTTTCCCCCTTGAAATAGAAACTTTTCACCCACAAATACCTCTTTAATCCCCAAAATTGGACAGTTTCTTCCAGAAATGCCACATTTCTCCCAAATAGATCACATCTTCTCCAAGAAATACCAGCTTTCCCCCTTCAAATAGGATCTTTTCACCCACAAATACCTCTTTAATTCCCAAAATAGTATATTTTCTTCCAGAAAGGCCAGATTTCTCCCAAATATATCACATCTTCTCCAAGAAATACCAGGTTTCACCCTTCAAATAGGACCTTTTCACCCACAAATACCTGTTTTATCCCCAAAATAGGACAGTTTCTTCCAGAAATGCCACATTTCTCCCAAATATATCACATCTTCTCCAAGAAATACCACGTTTCCCCCTTCAAATAGGACCTTTTCACCCACAAATACCTCTTTTTTCCCCAAAATAGGACAGTTTCTTCCAGAAATGCCACATTTCTCCCAAATATATCACATCTTCTCCAAGAAATACCAGGATTCCCCCTTCAAATAGGTCATTTTTACCCACAAATAACTCTTTTATCCCCAAAATAGGACAGTTTCTTCCAGACATGCCACATTTCTCCCAAATAGATCACATCTTCTCCAAGAAATACCAGCTTTCCCCCTTCAAATAGGACCTTTTCACCCACAAATACCTCTTTCATCCCCAAAAGAGGACAGTTTCTTCCAAAAAGGCCACATTTCTCCCAAATAGATCACATCTTCTCCAAGAAATACCAGCTATCCCCCTTCAAATAGGACCTTTTCTCCCACAACTTCCTCTTTTATCCCCAAAATTGGACAGTTTCTTCCTGACATGCCAGATTTCTCCCAAATAGATCACATCTTCTCCAAGAAATACAACGTTTCCCCCTTCAAATAGGACCTTTTCACCCACAAATACCTGCTTTATCCCCAAAATAGGACAGTTTCTTCCAGGAATGCCTGATTTCTCCCAAATATATCACATCTTCTCCAAGAAATACCAGCTTTCCCCCTTCAAATAGGACCTTTTCACCCACAAATATCTGCTTTATCCCCAAAATAGGAAATTTTCTTGCAGAAATGCCAGATTTCTCCCAAATATATCACATCTTCTCCAAGAAATACCAGGGTTCCCCCTTCAAATACGACCTTTTCTCCCTCAAATACCTGCTTTATCCCCAAAATAGGACATTTTCTTCCAGAAATGCCCAATTTCTCCCAAATATATCATAGCTTCTCCAAGAAATACCAGCTTTCCCCCTTCAAATAGGACCTTTTCACCCACAAATACCTCTTTTATCCCCAAAAGAGAACATTTTCTGCCAGAAATGCCACATTTCTCCCAAATAGATCACATCTTCTCCAAGAACTACCAGATTTCCCCCTTCTAATAGGACCTTATCAGCCAGAAATACCTGTTTTATCCCCAAAAGAGGGCATTTTCTTCCAGAAATGCCACATTTCTCCCAAATATATCACATCTTCTCCAAGAAATACCAGGGTTCCCCCTTCAAATAGGACCTTTTCTCCGCGAAATACCTCTTTTATCCCCAAAATAGGACATTTTCTTCCAGAAATGCCAGATTTCTCCCAAATATATCACATCTTCTCCAAGAAATACCAGGTTTCGCCCTGGAAATAGGACCTTTTCACCCACAAATACCTCTTTTATCCCCAAAAGAGGACAGTTTCTTCCAGAAATGCCACATTTCTCCCAAATAGATCACATCTTCTCCAAGAAATACCAGGGTTCCTCCTGAAATACGACCTTTTCACCCACAAATACCAGACTTCTCCCCCCAGATTGGACATTTTCTTCCAGAAATGCTAGATTTCTCCCAAATATATCACATCTTCTCCAAGAAATGCCAGGGTTCCCCCTTCAAATAGGACCTTTTCTCCCACAAATACCTCTTTTATCCCCAAAAGAGGACATTTTCTTCCAGAAAGGCCAGATTTCTCCCAAATATATCACATCTTCTCCAAGAAATAACAGGTTTCACCCTTCAAATAGGACCTTTTCACCCACAAATACCTCTTTTATCCCTAAAATAGGACAGTTTCTTCCAGAAATGCCACATTTCTCCCAAATATATCACATCTTCTCCAAGAAATACCACGTTTCCCCCTTGAAATAGGACCTTTTCACCCTCTAATACCTCTTTTATCCCCAAAAGAGGACAGTTTCTTCCAGACATGCCACATTTCTCCCAAATAGATCACATCTTCTCCAAGAAATACCAGAATTCCTCCTTAAATAGGAACTTTTCTCCCACAAATATCAGCCTTCTCCCCCCAAATTTGACTTTTTCTTCCAGACATGCCAGATTTCTCCCAAATATATCACATCTTCTCCAAGAAGTACAACGTTTCCCCCTTCAAATAGGACCTTTTCACCCACAAATACCTCTTTTATCCCCAAAAGAGGACAGTTTCCTCCAGACATGCCACATTTCTCCCAAATATATCACATCTTCTCCAAGAAATACCAGGTTTCCCCCTTCAAATAGGACCTTTTCACCCACAAATACCATCCTACTCCCCCCAAATTGGACATTTTCTTGCAGAAATGCCACATTTCTCCCAAATAGATCACATCTTCTCCAAGAAATACCACGTTTCCCCCTTCAAATAGGACATTTTCACCCACAAATACCTCTTTTATCCCCAAAATAGGACAATTTATTCCAGACATGCCACATTTCTCCCAAATAGATCACATCTTCTCCAAGAAATACCAGCTTTCCCCCTTCAAATAGGACCTTTTCACCCACAAATACCTCTTTTATCCCCAAAAGAGGACAGTTTCTTCCAGAAATGCCTGATTTCTCCCAAATATATCACATCTTCTCCAAGAAATACCAGGTTTCCCCCTTCAAATAGGACCTTTTCACCCACAAATACCTGTTCTATCCCCAAAATTGGAAATTTTCTTCGAGAAATGCCAGATTTCTTCCGAATATATCACATCTTCTCCAAGAAATACCAGGGTTCCCCCTTCAAATAGGAACTTTTCACCCACAAATACCTCTTTTATCCCCAAAAGAGGACAGTTTCTTCCAGAAATGCCAGATTTCTCCCAATTATATCACATCTTCTCCAAGAAATACCAGCTTTCCCCCTTCAAATAGGACCTTTTCACCCACAAATTCCTCTTTGATCCCCAAAAGAGGACAGTTTCTTCCAGAAATGCCACATTTCTCCCAAATATATCACAGCTTCTCCAAGAAATACCAGGGTTCCCCCTTCAAATAGGACCTTTTCTCCCCGAAATACCTCTTTTATCCCCAAAGAGGACAGTTTCTTCCAGAAATGCCACATTACTCCCAAACATATCACATCTCCAAGAAATACGAGGATTCCTCCTGAAATAGGACATTTCTCCCACAAATTCCTCTTTTATCCCCAAAATAGGACATTTTCTTCCAGAAAGGCCACATTTCTCCCAAATATATCACATCTTCTCCAAGAAATACCAGGTTTCCCCCTTCAAATAGGAACTTTTCACCCACAAATACCTCTTTTTTCCCCAAAAAAGGACATTTTCTTCCGGAAATGCCAGATTTCTCCCAAATATATCACATCTTCTCCAAGAAATACCAGCTTTCCCCCTTCAAATAGGACCTTTTCACCCACAAATACCTCTTTTATCCCCAAAATTGGACATTTTCTTCCAGAAATGCCACATTTCTCCCAAATAGATCACATCTTCTCCAAGAAATACCAGCTTTCCCCCTTCAAATAGGATCCTTTCACCCACAAATACCTCTTTTATCCCCAAAAGAGGACAGTTTCTTCCAGAAAGGCCAGATTTCTCCCAAATATATCACATCTTCTCCAAGAAATACCAGGTTTCCCCCTTCAAATAGGACCTTATCACCCACAAATACCTCTTTTATCCCCAAAATAGAACATTTTCTTCCAGAAATGCCACATTTCTCCCAAATATATCACATCTTCTCCAAGAAATACCAGCTTTCCCCCTTCAAATAGGACCTTTTCACCCACAAATACCTGCTTTATCCCCAAAAGAGGACATTTTCATCCAGAACTGCCTGATTTCTCCCAAATATACCACATCTTCTCCAAGAAATACCAGCTTTCCCCCTTCAAATAGGACCTTTTCACCCACAAATACCTGTTTGATCCCCAAATGAGGACATTTTCTTCCAGACATGCCAGATTTCTCCCAAATATATCACATCTTCTCCAAGAAATAACAGCTTTCCCCCTTCAAATAGGACCTTTTCACCCACAAATACTTTTTTTATCCCCAAAATAGTACAGTTTCTTCCAGAAATGCCACATTTCTCCCAAATAGATCACATCTTGTCCAAGAAATACCAGGGTTCCTCCTGAAATAGGACCTTTTCTCCCACAAATACCAGCCTTCTCCCCCCAGATTGGACATTTTCTTCCAGAAATGCCAGATTTCTCCCAAATATATCACATCTTCTCCAAGAAATACCACGTTTCCCCCTTCAAATAGGACCTTTTCACCCACAAATACCTCTTTTATCCCCAAAAGAGGACATTTTCTTCCAGAAAGGCCAGATTTCTCCCAAACATATCACATCTCCAAGAAATACCAGGATTCCTCCTGAAATAGGACCTTTTCAACCACAAATACCAGCCTTCTCCCCGGAAAATAGGATATTGTCTTCCAGAAAGGCCACATTTCACCCAATTAGATCACATCTTCTCCAAGAAATACCAGCTTTCCCTCTTCAAATAGGACCTTTTCACCCACAAATACCTGTTTGATCCCCAAATGAGGACAGTTTCCTCCAGACATGCCACATTTCTCCGAAATATATCACATCTTCTCCAAGAAATACCAGCTTTCCCCCTTCAAATAGGACCTTTTCACCCACAAATACCTCCTTTATCCCCAAAGTAGATCAGTTACTTCCAGAAATGCCAGATTTCTCCCAAATATATCACATCTTCTCCAAGAAATACCAGGATTCCTCCTGAAATACGACCTTTTCACCCACAAATACCTCTTTTTTTCCCAAAATTGGACATTTTCCTCCAGAAATGCCACATTTCTCCCAAATATATCACATCTTCTCCAAGAAATACCAGGGTTCCCCCTTCAAATAGGACCTTTTCTCCCTCAAATACCTGCTTTATCCCCAAAATAGGACATTTTCTTCCAGAAATGCCCAATTTCTCCCAAATATATCACATCTTCTCCAAGAAATACCAGGGTTCCCCGTTGAAATAGGACCTTTTCACCCACAAATACCTCTTTTATCCCCAAAAGAGGACCTTTTCTTCCAGAAATGCCATATTTTTCCCAAATAGATCACATCTTCTCCAAGAAATACCAGCTTTCCCTCTTCAAATAGGACCTTTTCACCCACAAATACCTGTTTTATCCCCACAGTAGGACAGTTTCTTCCAGAAATGCCACATTTCTCCCAAATATATCACATCTTCTCCAAGAAATACCAGGATTCCTCCTGAAATAGGACCTTTTCACCCACAAATACAAGCCTTCTCCCCCCAATTTGGACATTTTCTTGCAGATATGCCAGATTTCTCCCAAATATATCACATCATCTCCAAGAAATACCAGGGTTCCCCCTGGAAATAGGACCTTTTCACCCACAAATACCTCTTTTATCCCCAGAAGAGGACATTTTCTGAAAGACAGGCCAGATTTCTCCCAAACATATCACATCTCCAAGAAATACCAGGATTCCTCCTGAAATAGGACCTTTTCTCCCACAAATACCAGCCTTCTGACCCGAAAATAGGACATTTTCTTCCAGAAATGCCACATTTCTCCCAAATATATCACAGCTTCTCCAAGAAATACCAGGGTTCCCCCTTCAAATAGGACCTTTTCTCCCCGAAATACCTCTTTTATCCCCAAAGAGGACAGTTTCTTCCAGAAATGCCACATTACTCCCAAACATATCACATCTCCAAGAAATACGAGGATTCCTCCTGAAATAGGACATTTCTCCCACAAATTCCTCTTTTATCCCCAAAATAGGACATTTTCTTCCAGAAAGGCCACATTTCTCCCAAATATATCACATCTTCTCCAAGAAATACCAGGTTTCCCCCTTCAAATAGGAACTTTTCACCCACAAATACCTCTTTTTTCCCCAAAAAAGGACATTTTCTTCCGGAAATGCCAGATTTCTCCCAAATATATCACATCTTCTCCAAGAAATACCAGCTTTCCCCCTTCAAATAGGACCTTTTCACCCACAAATACCTCTTTTATCCCCAAAATTGGACATTTTCTTCCAGAAATGCCACATTTCTCCCAAATAGATCACATCTTCTCCAAGAAATACCAGCTTTCCCCCTTCAAATAGGATCCTTTCACCCACAAATACCTCTTTTATCCCCAAAAGAGGACAGTTTCTTCCAGAAAGGCCAGATTTCTCCCAAATATATCACATCTTCTCCAAGAAATACCAGGTTTCCCCCTTCAAATAGGACCTTATCACCCACAAATACCTCTTTTATCCCCAAAATAGAACATTTTCTTCCAGAAATGCCACATTTCTCCCAAATATATCACATCTTCTCCAAGAAATACCAGCTTTCCCCCTTCAAATAGGACCTTTTCACCCACAAATACCTGCTTTATCCCCAAAAGAGGACATTTTCATCCAGAACTGCCTGATTTCTCCCAAATATACCACATCTTCTCCAAGAAATACCAGCTTTCCCCCTTCAAATAGGACCTTTTCACCCACAAATACCTGTTTGATCCCCAAATGAGGACAGTTTCCTCCAGACATGCCACATTTCTCCGAAATATATCACATCTTCTCCAAGAAATACCAGCTTTCCCCCTTCAAATAGGACCTTTTCACCCACAAATACCTCCTTTATCCCCAAAGTAGATCAGTTACTTCCAGAAATGCCAGATTTCTCCCAAATATATCACATCTTCTCCAAGAAATACCAGGATTCCTCCTGAAATACGACCTTTTCACCCACAAATACCTCTTTTTTTCCCAAAATTGGACATTTTCCTCCAGAAATGCCACATTTCTCCCAAATATATCACATCTTCACCAAGAAATACCAGGGTTCCCCCTTCAAATAGGACCTTTTCTCCCTCAAATACATGCTTTATCCCCAAAATAGGACATTTTCTTCCAGAAATGCCCAATTTCTCCCAAATATATCACATCTTCTCCAAGAAATACCAGGGTTCCCCGTTGAAATAGGACCTTTTCACCCACAAATACCTCTTTTATCCCCAAAAGAGGACCTTTTCTTCCAGAAATGCCATATTTTTCCCAAATAGATCACATCTTCTCCAAGAAATACCAGCTTTCCCTCTTCAAATAGGACCTTTTCACCCACAAATACCTGTTTTATCCCCACAGTAGGACAGTTTCTTCCAGAAATGCCACATTTCTCCCAAATATATCACATCTTCTCCAAGAAATACCAGGATTCCTCCTGAAATAGGACCTTTTCACCCACAAATACAAGCCTTCTCCCCCCAATTTGGACATTTTCTTGCAGATATGCCAGATTTCTCCCAAATATATCACATCATCTCCAAGAAATACCAGGGTTCCCCCTGGAAATAGGACCTTTTCACCCACAAATACCTCTTTTATCCCCAGAAGAGGACATTTTCTGAAAGACAGGCCAGATTTCTCCCAAACATATCACATCTCCAAGAAATACCAGGATTCCTCCTGAAATAGGACCTTTTCTCCCACAAATACCAGCCTTCTGACCCGAAAATAGGACATTTTCTTCCAGAAATGCCACATTTCTCCCAAATATATCACAGCTTCACCAAGAAATACCAGCTTTCCCCCTTCAAATAGGACCTTTTCACCCACAAGTACCTCCTTTATCCCCAAAAGCGGACAGTTTCTTCCAGAAATGCCCGATTTCTACCAAATATATCACATCTTCTCCAAGAAATACCTGCTTTCCCCCTTCAAATAGGACCTTTTCACCCACAAGTACCTCTTTTAACCCCAATATAGGACATTTTTTTCCAGATATGACACATTACTCCCAAACAAATCACATCTCCAAGAAATACCAGGATTCCTCCTGAAATAGAACATTTCTCCCACAAATACCAGCCTTCTCCCCCGAAAATAGGACATTTTCTTCCAGAAAGGTCAGATTTCTCCCAAATATATCACATCTTCTCCAAGAAATACCAGGGTTCCCCCTTTAAATACGTCCTTTTCACCCACAAATACCTCTTTTATCCCCAAAATAGGACATTTTCTTCCAGACATGCCAGATTTCTCCCAAATATATCACATCTTCTCCAAGAAATACCAGGATTCCTCCTGAAATAGGACATTTCACCCACAAATACCTCTTTTATCCCCAAAATAGTACAGTTTCATCCAGAAATGCCACATTTCTCCCAAATAGATCACATCTTCTCCAAGAAATACCAGGTTTCAACCTTCAAATAGGACCTTATCACCCACAAATTCCTCTTTTATCCCCAAAATAGAACATTTTCTTCCAGAAATGCCACATTTCTCCCAAATAGATCACATCTTCTCCAAGAAATACCAGCTTTCCCCCTTCAAATAGGACCTTTTCACCCACAAATACCAGCCTTCTGCCCCCATATTGGACATTTTCTTCGAGAAATGCCAGATTTCTCCCAAATAGATCACATCTTCTCCAAGAAATAACACGTTTCCCCCTTCAAATAGGACCTTTTCAACCACAAATACCTCTTTTATCCCCAAAATTGGACATTTTCCTCCAGAAATGCCACATTTCTCCCAAATATATCACATCTTCTCCAAGAAATACCAGCTTTCCCCCTTGAAATAGGACCTTTTCTCCCACAAATACCTGTTTGATCCACAAAATAGGACAGTTTCTTCCAGAAATGCCACATTTCTCCCAAATAGATCACATATTCTCCAAGAAATACCAGGGTTCCCCCTTCAAATAGGACCTTTTCTCCCACAAATACCTCTTTTATACCCAAAATAGGACATTTCGTTCCAGAAATGCCACATTTCTCCCAAATATATCACATCTTCTCCAAGAAATACCAGCTTTCCACCTTCAAATAGGACCTTTTCACCCACAAATACCAGCCTTCTGCCCCCAGATTGGACATTTTCTGCCAGAAATGCCAGATTTCTCCCAAATAGATCACATCTTCTCCAAGAAATACCAGGTTTCCCCCTTCAAATAGGACCTTTTCTCCCACAAATACCTCTTTTATCCCCAAAATTGGACATTTTCCTCCAGACATGCCACATTTCTCCCAAATATATCACATCTTCTCCAAGAAATACCAGCTTTCCCCCTTCAAATAGGACCTTTTCACCCACAAATACCTGCTTTATCCCCAAAAGAGGACATTTTCTTCCAGAAATGCCACATTTCTCCCAAATATATCACATCTTCTCCAAGAAATACCAGCTTTCCCCCTTCAAATAGGACCTTTTCACCCACAAATACCTGCTTTATCCCCAAAAGAGGACATTTTCATCCAGAACTGCCTGATTTCTCCCAAATATACCACATCTTCTCCAAGAAATACCAGCTTTCCCCCTTCAAATAGGACCTTTTCACCCACAAATACCTGTTTGATCCCCAAATGAGGACAGTTTCCTCCAGACATGCCACATTTCTCCGAAATATATCACATCTTCTCCAAGAAATACCAGCTTTCCCCCTTCAAATAGGACCTTTTCACCCACAAATACCTCCTTTATCCCCAAAGTAGATCAGTTACTTCCAGAAATGCCAGATTTCTCCCAAATATATCACATCTTCTCCAAGAAATACCAGGATTCCTCCTGAAATACGACCTTTTCACCCACAAATACCTCTTTTTTTCCCAAAATTGGACATTTTCCTCCAGAAATGCCACATTTCTCCCAAATATATCACATCTTCACCAAGAAATACCAGGGTTCCCCCTTCAAATAGGACCTTTTCTCCCTCAAATACATGCTTTATCCCCAAAATAGGACATTTTCTTCCAGAAATGCCCAATTTCTCCCAAATATATCACATCTTCTCCAAGAAATACCAGGGTTCCCCGTTGAAATAGGACCTTTTCACCCACAAATACCTCTTTTATCCCCAAAAGAGGACCTTTTCTTCCAGAAATGCCATATTTTTCCCAAATAGATCACATCTTCTCCAAGAAATACCAGCTTTCCCTCTTCAAATAGGACCTTTTCACCCACAAATACCTGTTTTATCCCCACAGTAGGACAGTTTCTTCCAGAAATGCCACATTTCTCCCAAATATATCACATCTTCTCCAAGAAATACCAGGATTCCTCCTGAAATAGGACCTTTTCACCCACAAATACAAGCCTTCTCCCCCCAATTTGGACATTTTCTTGCAGATATGCCAGATTTCTCCCAAATATATCACATCATCTCCAAGAAATACCAGGGTTCCCCCTGGAAATAGGACCTTTTCACCCACAAATACCTCTTTTATCCCCAGAAGAGGACATTTTCTGAAAGACAGGCCAGATTTCTCCCAAACATATCACATCTCCAAGAAATACCAGGATTCCTCCTGAAATAGGACCTTTTCTCCCACAAATACCAGCCTTCTGACCCGAAAATAGGACATTTTCTTCCAGAAATGCCACATTTCTCCCAAATATATCACAGCTTCACCAAGAAATACCAGCTTTCCCCCTTCAAATAGGACCTTTTCACCCACAAGTACCTCCTTTATCCCCAAAAGCGGACAGTTTCTTCCAGAAATGCCCGATTTCTACCAAATATATCACATCTTCTCCAAGAAATACCTGCTTTCCCCCTTCAAATAGGACCTTTTCACCCACAAGTACCTCTTTTAACCCCAATATAGGACATTTTTTTCCAGATATGACACATTACTCCCAAACAAATCACATCTCCAAGAAATACCAGGATTCCTCCTGAAATAGAACATTTCTCCCACAAATACCAGCCTTCTCCCCCGAAAATAGGACATTTTCTTCCAGAAAGGTCAGATTTCTCCCAAATATATCACATCTTCTCCAAGAAATACCAGGGTTCCCCCTTTAAATACGTCCTTTTCACCCACAAATACCTCTTTTATCCCCAAAATAGGACATTTTCTTCCAGACATGCCAGATTTCTCCCAAATATATCACATCTTCTCCAAGAAATACCAGGATTCCTCCTGAAATAGGACATTTCACCCACAAATACCTCTTTTATCCCCAAAATAGTACAGTTTCATCCAGAAATGCCACATTTCTCCCAAATAGATCACATCTTCTCCAAGAAATACCAGGTTTCAACCTTCAAATAGGACCTTATCACCCACAAATTCCTCTTTTATCCCCAAAATAGAACATTTTCTTCCAGAAATGCCACATTTCTCCCAAATAGATCACATCTTCTCCAAGAAATACCAGCTTTCCCCCTTCAAATAGGACCTTTTCACCCACAAATACCAGCCTTCTGCCCCCATATTGGACATTTTCTTCGAGAAATGCCAGATTTCTCCCAAATAGATCACATCTTCTCCAAGAAATAACACGTTTCCCCCTTCAAATAGGACCTTTTCAACCACAAATACCTCTTTTATCCCCAAAATTGGACATTTTCCTCCAGAAATGCCACATTTCTCCCAAATATATCACATCTTCTCCAAGAAATACCAGCTTTCCCCCTTGAAATAGGACCTTTTCTCCCACAAATACCTGTTTGATCCACAAAATAGGACAGTTTCTTCCAGAAATGCCACATTTCTCCCAAATAGATCACATATTCTCCAAGAAATACCAGGGTTCCCCCTTCAAATAGGACCTTTTCTCCCACAAATACCTCTTTTATACCCAAAATAGGACATTTCGTTCCAGAAATGCCACATTTCTCCCAAATATATCACATCTTCTCCAAGAAATACCAGCTTTCCACCTTCAAATAGGACCTTTTCACCCACAAATACCAGCCTTCTGCCCCCAGATTGGACATTTTCTGCCAGAAATGCCAGATTTCTCCCAAATAGATCACATCTTCTCCAAGAAATACCAGGTTTCCCCCTTCAAATAGGACCTTTTCTCCCACAAATACCTCTTTTATCCCCAAAATTGGACATTTTCCTCCAGACATGCCACATTTCTCCCAAATATATCACATCTTCTCCAAGAAATACCAGCTTTCCCCCTTCAAATAGGACCTTTTCACCCACAAATACCTGCTTTATCCCCAAAAGAGGACATTTTCTTCCAGAAATGCCTGATTTCTCCCAAATATACCACATCTTCTCCAAGAAATACCAGCTTTCCCCCTTCAAATAGAACCTTTTCACCCACAAATACCTGTTTGATCCCCAAAAGAGGACAGTTTCCTCCAGACATGCCACATTTCTCCGAAATATATCACATCTTCTCCAAGAAATACCAGCTTTCCCCCTTCAAATAGGACCTTTTCACCCACAAATACCTCCTTTATCCCCAAAATAGATCAGTTACTTCCAGAAATGCCAGATTTCTCCCAAATATATCACAGCTTCTCCAAGAAATACCAGGATTCCTCCTGAAATACGACCTTTTCACCCACAAATACCTCTTTTTTTCCCAAAATTGGACATTTTCCTCCAGAAATGCCACATTTCTCCCAAATAGATCACATCTTCTCCAAGAAATACCAGCTTTCCCCCTTCAAATAGGACCTTTTCACCCACAAATACCTCTTTTATCCCCAGAAGAGGACAGTTTATTCCAGACATGCCACATTTCTCCCAAATATATCACATCTTCTCCAAGAAATACCAGGGTTCCCCCTTCAAATAGGACCTTTTCACCCACAAATACCTCTTTTATCCCCAAAATAGGACATTTTCTTCCAGAAATGCCATATTTCTCCCAAATAGATCACATCTTCTCCAAGAAATACCAGCTTTCCCTCTTCAAATAGGACCTTTTCACCCACAAATACCTGTTTTATCCCCACAATAGGACAGTTTCTTCCAGACATGCCACATTTCTCCCAAATATATCACATCTTCTCCAAGAAATACCAGGATTCCTCCTGAAATAGGACCTTTTCACCCACAAATACAAGCCTTCTCCCCCCAATTTGGACATTTTCTTGCAGATATGCCAGATTTCTCCCAAATATATCACATCATCTCCAAGAAATACCAGGGTTCCCCCTGGAAATAGGACCTTTTCACCCACAAATACCTCTTTTATCCCCAGAAGAGGACATTTTCTGAAAGACAGGCCAGATTTCTCCCAAACATATCACATCTCCAAGAAATACCAGGGTTCCTCCTGAAATAGGACCTTTTCTCCCACAAATACCAGCCTTCTGACCCGAAAATAGGACATTTTCTTCCAGAAATGCCACATTTCTCCCAAATATATCACAGCTTCACCAAGAAATACCAGCTTTCCCCCTTCAAATAGGACCTTTTCACCCACAAGTACCTCCTTTATCCCCAAAAGCGGACAGTTTCTTCCAGAAACGCCCGATTTCTCCCAAATATATCACATCTTCTCCAAGAAATACCTGCTTTCCCCCTTCAAATAGGACCTTTTCACCCACAAGTACCTCTTTTAACCCCAATATAGGACATTTTCTTCCAGATATGACACATTACTCCCAAACATATCACATCTCCAAGAAATACCAGGATTCCTCCTGAAATAGAACATTTCTCCCACAAATACCAGCCTTCTCCCCCGAAAATAGGACATTTTCTTCCAGAAAGGTCAGATTTCTCCCAAATATATCACATCTTCTCCAAGAAATACCAGGGTTCCCCCTTTAAATACGTCCTTTTCACCCACAAATACCTCTTTTATCCCCAAAATAGGACATTTTCTTCCAGACATGCCAGATTTCTCCCAAATATATCACATCTTCTCCAAGAAATACCAGGATTCCTCCTGAAATAGGACATTTCACCCACAAATACCTCTTTTATCCCCAAAATAGTACAGTTTCATCCAGAAATGCCACATTTCTCCCAAATATATCACATCTTCTCCAAGAAATACCAGGTTTCAACCTTCAAATAGGACCTTATCACCCACAAATACCTCTTTTATCCCCAAAATAGATCATTTTCTTCCAGAAATGCCACATTTCTCCCAAATAGATCACATCTTCTCCAAGAAGTACCACGTTTCCCCCTTCAAATAGGACCTTTTCACCCACAAATACCAGCCTTCTGCCCCCATATTGGACATTTTCTTCGAGAAATGCCAGATTTCTCCCAAATAGATCACATCTTCTCCAAGAAATAACACGTTTCCCCCTTCAAATAGGACCTTTTCAACCACAAATACCTCTTTTATCCCCAAAAGACGACAGTTTCTTCCAGAAATGCCAGATTTCTCCCAAATATATCACATCTTCTCCAAGAAATACCAGGTTTCCCCCTTCAAATAGGACCTTATCACCCACAAATACCTCTTTTATCCCCAAAATAGGACATTTTCTTCCAGACATGCCAGATTTCTCCCAAATATATCACATCTTCTCCAAGAAATACCAGGATTCCTCCTGAAATAGGACATTTCACCCACAAATACCTCTTTTATCCCCAAAATAGTACAGTTTCATCCAGAAATGCCACATTTCTCCCAAATATATCACATCTTCTCCAAGAAATACCAGGTTTCAACCTTCAAATAGGACCTTATCACCCACAAATACCTCTTTTATCCCCAAAATAGATCATTTTCTTCCAGAAATGCCACATTTCTCCCAAATAGATCACATCTTCTCCAAGAAATACCAGGGTTCCCCCTTCAAATAGGACCTTTTCTCCCACAAATACCTCTTTTATCCCCAAAATAGGACAGTTTCTTCCAGAAATGCCACATTTCTCCCAAATAGATCACATCTTCTCCAAGAAATACCAGCTAACCCCTTCAAATAGGACCTTTTCTCCCACAAATACCTCTTTTATCCCCAAAATTGGACATTTTCCTCCAGACAAGCCACATTTCTCCCAAACATATCACATCTTCTCCAAGAAATACCAGCTTTCCCCCTTCAAATAGGACCTTTTCACCCACAAATACCTGCTTTATCCTCAAAAGAGGGCATTTTCTTCCAGGAATGCCAGATTTCTCCCAAATATATCACATCTTCCCCAAGAAATACCACGTTTCCCCCTTCAAATAGGACCTTTTCACCCACAAATACCTCTTTTATCCCCAAAAGAGGACAGTTTCTTCCAGACATGCCACATTTCTCCGAAATATATCACATCTTCTCCAAGACATACCAGGGTTCCCCCTTCAAATAGGACCTTTTCACCCACAAATACCTCCTTTATCCCCAAAGTAGATCAGTTTCTTCCAGAAATGCCACATTTCTCCCAAATATATCACATCTTCTTCGAGAAATACCAGGGTTCCCCCTTCAAATAGGACCTTTTCACCCACAAATGCCTGTTTTATCCCCAAAATAGGACAGTTTCTTCCAGAAATGCCACATTTCTCCCAAATAGATCACATCTTCTCCAAGAAATACCAGGATTCCTCCTGAAATAGGACATTTCTCCCACAAATACCTCTTTTATCCCCAAAAGAGGACAGTTTCTTCCAGAAAGGCCAGATTTCTCCCAAATATATCACATCTTCTCCAAGAAATACCAGCTTTCCCCCTTCAAATAGGACCTTTTCACCCACAAATACCTCTTTTATCCCGAAAATAGGACAGTTTCTTCCGGAAATGCCACATTTCTCCCAAATAAATCACATCTTCTCCAAGAAATACCAGCTTTCCCCCTTCAAATAGGATCCTTTCACGCACAAATACCTCTTTTTTCCCCAAAATAGGACAGTTTCACCCAGAAATGCCACATTTCTCCCAAATATAACACATCTTCTCCAAGAAATACCAGGGTTCCCCCTTCAAATAGGACCTTTTCACCCACAAATACCTCTTTTATCCCCAAAGTAGGACAGCTTCTTCCAGAAATGCCACATTTCTCCCAAATAGATCACATCTTCTCCAAGAAATACCAGCTTTCCCCCTTCAAATAGGACCTTTTCACCCACAAGTAACTCTTTTTTCCCCAAAATAGGACAGTTTCTTCCAGACATGCCACATTTCTCCCAAATATATCACATCTGCTCCAAGAAATACCAGCTTTCCCCCTTCAAATAGGACCTTTTCACCCGCAAATACCTGTTTGCTCCCCAAAAGCGGACAGTTTCTTCCAGAAATACCACATTTCTCCCAAATATATCACATCTTCTCCAAGAAATACCAGCTTTCCCCCTTGAAATAGGACCTTTTCTCCCACAAATACCTGTTTGATCCACAAAATAGGACAGTTTCTTCCAGAAATGCCACATTTCTCCCAAATAGATCACATCTTCTCCAAGAAATACCAGGGTTCCCCCTTCAAATAGGACCTTTTCTCCCACAAATACCTCTTTTATACCCAAAATAGGACATTTCGTTCCAGAAATGCCACATTTCTCCCAAATATATCACATTTTCTCCAAGAAATACCAGCTTTCCCCCTTCAAATAGGACCTTTTCACCTACAAATACCTCTTTTATCCCCAGAAGAGGACATTTTCTGCCAGAAATGCAGGATTTCTCCCAAATATATCACATCTTCTCCAAGAAATACCAGGGTTCCCCCTTCAAATAGGACCTTTTCACCCACAAATACCTCTTTTATCCCCAAAATAGGACAGTTTCTTCCAGAAATGCCACATTTCTCCCAAATAGATCACATCTTCTCCAAGAAATACCAGCTATCCCCCTTCAAATAGGACCTTTTCTCCCACAAATACCTCTTTTATCCCCAAAATTGGACATTTTCCTCCAGACATGCCACATTTCTCCCAAACATATCACATCTTCTCCAAGAAATACCACGTATCCCCCTTCAAATAGGACCTTTTCACCCACAAATACCTGCTTTATCCTCAAAAGAGGGCATTTTCTTCCAGGAATGCCAGATTTCTCCCAAATATATCACATCTTCTCCAAGAAATAACAGCTTTCCCCCTTCAAATAGGACCTTTTCACCCACAAATACCTCTTTTATCCCCAAAAGAGGACAGTTTCCTCCAGACATGCCACATTTCTCCGAAATATATGACATCTTCCCCAAGAAATACCAGGGTTCCCCCTTCAAATAGGACCTTTTCACCCACAAATACCTCCTTTATCCCAAAAAGAGAACAGTTTCTTCCAGAAATGCCACATTTCTCCCAAATATATCACATTTTCTCCAAGAAATACCAGGATTCCTCCTGAAATACGACCTTTTCACCCACAAATACCTGCTTTATCCCCAAAATTGGACATTTTCTTCCAGAAATGCCACATTTCTCCCAAATATATCACATCTTCTCCAAGAAATACCTGGGTTCCCCCTTCAAATAGGACCTTTTCACCCACAAATACCTCTTTTATACCCAAAATAGGACATTTCCTTCCAGAAATGCCACATTCCTCCCAAATATATCACATCTTCTCCAAGAAATACCAGGGTTCCTCCTGAAATAGGACCTTTTCTCCCACAAATACCAGCCTTCTGCCCCCAGATTGGACATTTTCTTCCAGAAATGCCACATTTCTCCCAAATATAGAACATCTTCTCCAAGAACTACCAGATTTCCTCCTTCACATAGGACCTTTTCACCCACAAATACCTCTTTTCTCCCCCGAAAATAGGACAGTTTCTTCCAGAAATACCACATTTCTCCCAAATAGATCACATCTTGTCCAAGAAATACCAGCTTTCCCCCTTCAAATAGGACCTTTTCACCCACAAATACCTCCTTTATCCCCAAAAGAGGACAGTTTCTTCCAGAAATGCCAGATTTCTCCCAAATATATCACAGCTTCTCCAAGAAATACCAGGATTCCTCCTGAAATAGGACCTTTTCACCCACAAATACAAGCCTTCTCCCCCCAATTTGGACATTTTCTTGCAGATATGCCAGATTTCTCCCAAATATATCACATATTCTCCAAGAACTACCAGGTTTCCCCCTTCAAATAGGACCTTTTCACCCACAAATACCTCTTTTATCCCCAAAGGAGGGCATTTTCTTGCAGAAATGCCAGATTTCTCCCAAATATATCACATCTTCTCCAAGAAATACCAGGATTCCTCCTGAAATAGGACATTTCTCCCACAAATACCAGCCTTCTCCCCTGAAAATAGGACATTTTCTTCCAGAAATGCCACATTTCTCCCAAATATATCACAGCTTCACCAAGAAATACCAGCTTTCCCCCTTCAAATAGGACCTTTTCACCCACAAGTACCTCCTTTATCCCCAAAAGAGGACAGTTTCTTCCAGAAATGCCCGATTTCTCCCAAATATATCACATCTTCTCCAAGAAATACCAGGTTTCAACCTTCAAATAGGACCTTATCACCCACAAATACCTCTTTTATCCCCAAAAGAGGACAGTTTCTTCCAGAAATGCCACATTTCTCCCAAATATATCACAGCTTCTCCAAGAAATACCAGCGTTCCCCCTTCAAATAGGACCTTTTCACCCACAAATACCAGCCTTCTGCCCCCAGATTGAACATTTTCTTCCAGAAATGCCAGATTTCTCCCAATTAGATCACATCTTCTCCAAGAAATAACACGTTTCCCCCTTCAAATAGGACCTTTTCAACCACAAATACCTCTTTTATCCCCAAAATTGGACATTTTCATCCTGACATGCCACATTTCTCCCAAATATATCACATCTTCTCCAAGAAATACCAGCTTTCCCCCTTCAAATAGGACCTTTTCACCCACAAATTCCTCTTTGATCCCCAAAAGAGGACAGTTTCTTCCAGAAATGCCACATTTCTCCCAAATATATCACATCTTCTCCAAGAAATAACAGGGTTCCCCCTTCAAATAGGACCTTTTCTCCCCGAAATACCTCTTTTATCCCCAAAGAGGACAGTTTCTTCCAGAAATGCCACATTACTCCCAAACATATCACTTCTCCAAGAAATACCAGGATTCCTCCTGAAATAGGACATTTCTCCCACAAATTCCTCCTTTATCCCCAAAATAGGACATTATCTTCCAGAAAGGCCACATTTCTCCCAAATAGATCACATCTTCTCCAAGAAATACCTGCTTTCCCCCTTCAAATAGGAACTTTTCACCCACAAATACCTCTTTTATCCCCAAAATAGGACATTTTCTTCCAGAAATGCCACATTTCTCCCAAATATATCACATCTTCTCCAAGAAATACCAGCTTTCCCCCTTCAAATAGGACCTTTTCACCCACAAATACCTCTTTTATCCCCAAAAGAGGACAGTTTCTTCCTGACATGCCACATTTCTCCCAAATAGATCACATCTTCTCCAAGAAATACCAGCTTTCCCTCTTCAAATAGGACCTTTTCACCCAGAAATACCTCTTTTATCCCCAAAAGAGGACATTTTCTTCCAGACATGCCACATTTCTCCCAAATATATCACATCTTCTCCAAGAAATACCAGCTTTCCCCCTTCAAATAGGACCTTTTCACCCACAAATACCAGCCTTCTGCCCCCAGATTGGGCATTTTCTTCCTGAAATGCCAGATTTCTCCCAAATAGATCACATCTTCTCCAAGAAATACCACGTTTCCCCCTTCAAATAGGACCTTTTCACCCACAAATACCTCTTTTATCCCCAAAATAGGACAGTTTCCGCCAGACATGCCACATTTCTCCGAAATATATCACATCTTCTCCAAGAAATACCAGCTTTCCCCCTTCAAATAGGACCTTTTCACCAACAAATACCTCTTTTATCCCCGAAAGAGGACAGTTTCTTCCTGACATGCCACATTTCTCCCAAATAGATCACATCTTCTCCAAGAAATACCAGCTTTCCCTCTTCAAATAGGACCTTTTCACCCAGAAATACCTCTTTTATCCCCAAAAGAGGACATTTTCTTCCAGACATGCCACATTTCTCCCAAATATATCACATCTTCTCCAAGAAATACCAGCTTTCCCCCTTCAAATAGGACCTTTTCACCCACAAATACCAGCCTTCTGCCCCCAGATTGGACATTTTCTTCCTGAAATGCCAGATTTCTCCCAAATAGATCACATCTTCTCCAAGAAATACCACGTTTCCCCCTTCAAATAGGACCTTTTCACCCACAAATACCTCTTTTATCCCCAAAAGAGGACAGTTTCCTCCAGACATGCCACATTTCTCCGAAATATATCACATCTTCTCCAAGAAATACCAGCTTTCCCCCTTCAAATAGGACCTTTTCACCCACAAATACCTCTTTTATCCCCAAAAGAGAACATTTTCTGCCAGAAATGCCACATTTCTCCCAAATAGATTACAGCTTCTCCAAGAAATACCAGGATTCCTCCTGAAATACGACCTTTTCACCCACAAATACCTAATTTTTTTCCCAAAATTGGACATTTTCCTCCAGAAATGCCACATTTCTCCCAAATATATCACATCTTCTCCAAGAAATACCAGCTTTCCCCCTTCAAATAGGACCTTTTCACCCACAAATACCTCTTTTATCCCCCAAAGAGGACAGTTTATTCCAGACATGCCAGATTTCTCCCAAATATTTCACATCTTCTCCAAGAAATACCAGGGTTCCCCCTTCAAATAGGACCTTTTCACCCACAAATACCTCTTTTATCCCCAAAATAGGACATTTTCTTCCAGAAATGCCATATTTCTCCCAAATATATCACATCTTCTCCAAGAAATACCAGGTTTCCCCCTTCAAATAGGACCTTTTCACCCACAAATACCTGTTCTATCCCCAACATTGGAAATTTTCTTACAGAAATGCCAGATTTCTTCCAAATATATCACATCTTCTCCAAGAAATACGAGGTTTCCCCCTTCAAATAGGACCTTTTCACCCACAAATACCTCTTTTATCCCCAAAAGAGGACATTTTTTTCCAGACATGCCACATTTCTCCCAAATAGATCACAGCTTCTCCAAGAAATACCAGCTTTCCCCCTAAAAATAGGACCTTTTCACCCACAAGTACTGGTTCTATCCCCAAAAGAGGACAGTTTCTTCCAGAAAGGCCACATTTCTCCCAAATATAACACATCTTCTCCAAGAAATACCACGTTTCCCCCTTCAAATAGGACCTTTTCACCCACAAATACCTCTTTTACCCCAAAGTAGGACAGCTTCTTCCAGAAAGGCCACATTTCTCCCAAATAGATCACATCTTCTCCAAGAAATACCAGCTTTCCCCCTTCAAATAGGACCTTTTCACCCACAAGTAACTCTTTTTTCCCCAAAATAGGACAGTTTCTTCCAGACATGCCACATTTCTCCCAAATATATCACATCTGCTCCAAGAAATACCAGCTTTCCCCCTTCAAATAGGACCTTTTCACCCGCAAATACCTGTTTGATCCCCAAAAGCGGACAGTTTCTTCCAGAAATACCACATTTCTCCCAAATCTATCACATCTTCTCCAAGAAATACCAGGTTTCCCCCTTGAAATAGGACCTTTTCTCCCACAAATACCTGTTTGATCCACAAAATAGGACAGTTTCTTCCAGAAATGCCACATTTCTCCCAAATAGATCACATCTTCTCCAAGAAATACCAGGGTTCCCCCTTCAAATAGGACCTTTTCTCCCACAAATACCTCTTTTATACCCAAAATAGGACATTTCGTTCCAGAAATGCCACATTTCTCCCAAATATATCACATCTTCTCCAAGAAATACCAGCTTTCCCCCTTCAAATAGGACCTTTTCACCCACAAATACCAGCCTTCTGCCCCCAGATTGGACATTTTCTTCCAGAAATGCCAGATTTCTCCCAAATAGATCACATCTTCTCCAAGAAATACCAGGTTTCCCCCTTCAAATAGGACCTTTTCTCCCACAAATACCTCTTTTATCCCCAAAATTGGACATTTTCCTCCAGACATGCCACATTTCTCCCAAATATATCACATCTTCTCCAAGAAATACCAGCTTTCCCCCTTCAAATAGGACCTTTTCACCCACAAATACCTGCTTTATCCCCAAAAGAGGACATTTTCTTCCAGAAATGCCTGATTTCTCCCAAATATACCACATCTTCTCCAAGAAATACCAGCTTTCCCCCTTCAAATAGAACCTTTTCACCCACAAATACCTGTTTGATCCCCAAAAGAGGACAGTTTCCTCCAGACATGCCACATTTCTCCGAAATATATCACATCTTCTCCAAGAAATACCAGCTTTCCCCCTTCAAATAGGACCTTTTCACCCACAAATACCTCCTTTATCCCCAAAGTAGATCTGTTACTTCCAGAAATGCCAGATTTCTCCCAAATATATCACAGCTTCTCCAAGAAATACCAGCATTCCTCCTGAAATACGACCTTTTCACCCACAAATACCTCTTTTTTTCCCAAAATTGGACATTTTCCTCCAGAAATGCCACATTTCTCCCAAATAGATCACATCTTCTCCAAGAAATACCAGCTTTCCCCCTTCAAATAGGACCTTTTCACCCACAAATACCTCTTTTATCCCCAGAAGAGGACAGTTTATTCCAGACATGCCACATTTCTCTCAAATATATCACATCTTCTCCAAGAAATACCAGGGTTCCCCCTTCAAATAGGACCTTTTCACCCACAAATACCTCTTTTATCCCCATAATAGGACATTTTCTTCCAGAAATGCCATATTTCTCCCAAATAGATCACATCTTCTCCAAGAAATACCAGCTTTCCCTCTTCAAATAGGACCTTTTCACCCACAAATACCTGTTTTATCCCCACAATAGGACAGTTTCTTCCAGACATGCCACATTTCTCCCAAATATATCACATCTTCTCCAAGAAATAACAGGATTCCTCCTGAAATAGGACCTTTTCACCCACAAATACAAGCCTTCTCCCCCCAATTTGGACATTTTCTTGCAGATATGCCAGATTTCTCCCAAATATATCACTGCTTCTCCAAGAAATACCAGGGTTCCCCCTGGAAATAGGACCTTTTCACCCACAAATACCTCTTTTATCCCCAGAAGAGGACATTTTCTGAAAGACAGGCCAGATTTCTCCCAAACATATCACATCTCCAAGAAATATCAGGATTCCTCCTGAAATAGGACCTTTTCTCCCACAAATACCAGCCTTCTGACCCGAAAATAGGACATTTTCTTCCAGACATGCCACATTTCTCCCAAATATATCACAGCTTCACCAAGAAATACCAGCTTTCCCACTTCAAATAGGACCTTTTCACCCACAAGTACCTCCTTTATCCCCAAAAGAGGACAGTTTCTTCCAGAAATGCCCGATTTCTCCCAAATATATCACATCTTCTCCAAGAAATACCTGCTTTCCCCCTTCAAATAGGACCTTTTCACCCACAAGTACCTCTTTTAACCCCAATATAGGACATTTTCTTCCAGATATGACACATTACTCCCAAACATATCACATCTCCAAGAAATACCAGGATTCCTCCTGAAATAGAACATTTCTCCCACAAATACCAGCCTTCTCCCCCGAAAATAGGACATTTTCTTCCAGAAAGGTCAGATTTCTCCCAAATATATCACATCTTCTCCAAGAAATACCAGGGTTCCCCCTTTAAATACGTCCTTTTCACCCACAAATACCTCTTTTATCCTCAAAATAGGACATTTTCTTCCAGACATGCCAGATTTCTCCCAAATATATCACATCTTCTCCAAGAAATACCAGGATTCCTCCTGAAATAGGACATTTCACCCACAAATACCTCTTTTATCCCCAAAATAGTACAGTTTCATCCAGAAATGCCACATTTCTCCCAAATATATCACATCTTCTCCAAGAAATACCAGGTTTCAACCTTCAAATAGGACCTTATCACCCACAAATACCTATTTATCCCCAAAGTAGAACATTTTCTTCCAGAAATGCCACATTTCTCCCAAATAGATCACATCTTCTCCAAGAAATACCAGCTTTCCCCCTCGAAATAGGACCTTTTCACCCACAAATACCAGCCTTCTGCCCCCATATTGGTCATTTTCTTCGAGAAATGCCACATTTCTCCCAAATAGATCACATCTTCTCCAAGAAATAACACGTTTCCCCCTTCAAATAGGACCTTTTCAACCACAAATACCTCTTTTATCCACAAAATTGGACATTTACCTCCAGACATGCCACATTTCTCCCAAATATATCACATTTTCTCCAAGAAATACCAGGTTTCCCCCTTCAAATAGGACCTTTTCACCCACAAATACCTGCTTTATCCCCAAAAGAGGATATTTTCTTCCAGGAATGCCAGATTTCTCCCAAATATATCACATATTCCCCAAGAAATACCACGTTTCCCCCTTCAAATAGGACCTTTTCACCCACAAATACCTCTTTTATCCCCAAAAGAGGACAGTTTCCTCCAGACATGCCACATTTCTCCCAAATATATCACATCTTCTTCGAGAAATACCAGGGTTCCCCCTTCAAATAGGACCTTTTCACCCACAAATGCCTGTTTTATCCCCAAAATAGGACAGTTTCTTCCAGAAATGGCACATTTCTCCCAAATATATCACATCTTCTCCAAGAAATACCAGGATTCCTCCTGAAATAGGACATTTCTCCCACAAATACCTCTTTTATCCCCAAAAGAGGACAGTTTCTTCCAGAAAGGCCACATTTCTCCCAAATATATCACATCTTCTCCAAGAAATACCAGCTTTCCCCCTTCAAATAGGACCTTTTCACCCACAAATACCTCTTTTATCCCGAAAATAGGACAGTTTCTTCCGGAAATGCCACATTTCTCCCAAACATATCACATCTTCTCCAAGAAATACCAGCTTTCCCCCTTCAAATAGGACCTTTTCACCCACAAATACCTGCTTTATCCTCAAAAGAGGGCATTTTCTTCCAGGAATGCCAGATTTCTCCCAAATATATCACATCTTCTCAAGAAATACCAGCTTTCCCCCTTCAAATAGGACCTTTTCACCCACAAATACCTCTTTTATCCCCAAAGTAGGACAGCTTCTTCCAGAAAGGCCACATTTCTCCCAAATAGATCACATCTTCTCCAAGAAATACCAGCTTTCCCCCTTCAAATAGGACCTTTTCACCCACAAGTAACTCTTTTTTCCCCAAAATAGGACAGTTTCTTCCAGACATGCCACATTTCTCCCAAATATATCACATCTGCTCCAAGAAATACCAGCTTTCCCCCTTCAAATAGGACCTTTTCACCCGCAAATACCTGTTTGCTCCCCAAAAGCGGACAGTTTCTTCCAGAAATACCACATTTCTCCCAAATATATCACATCTTCTCCAAGAAATACCAGCTTTCCCCCTTCAAATAGGACCTTTTCTCCCACAAATACCTGTTTGATCCACAAAATAGGACAGTTTCTTCCAGAAATGCCACATTTCTCCCAAATAGATCACATCTTCTCCAAGAAATACCAGGGTTCCCCCTTCAAATAGGACCTTTTCTCCCACAAATACCTCTTTTATACCCAAAATAGGACATTTCGTTCCAGAAATGCCACATTTCTCCCAAATATATCACATTTTCTCTAAGAAATACCAGGTTTCCCCCTTCAAATAGGACCTTTTCACCCACAAATACCTCTTTTATCCCCAAAAGAGGACAGTTTCTTCCAGAAATGCCACATTTCTCCCAAATAGATCTCATCTTCTCCTAGAAAAACCAGCTTTCCCCCTTCAAATAGGACCTTTTCACCCACAAATACCTCTTTTATCCCCAGAAGAGGACATTTTCTGCCAGAAATGCAGGATTTCTCCCAAATATATCACATCTTCTCCAAGAAATACCTGGGTTCCCCCTTCAAATAGGACCTTTTCTCCCACAAATACCTCTTTTATCCCCAAAATAGGACAGTTTCTTCCAGAAATGCCACATTTCTCCCAAATAGATCACATCTTCTCCAAGAAATACCAGCTAACCCCTTCAAATAGGACCTTTTCTCCCACAAATACCTCTTTTATCCCCAAAATTGGACATTTTCCTCCAGACAAGCCACATTTCTCCCAAACATATCACATCTTCTCCAAGAAATACCAGCTTTCCCCCTTCAAATAGGACCTTTTCACCCACAAATACCTGCTTTATCCTCAAAAGAGGGCATTTTCTTCCAGGAATGCCAGATTTCTCCCAAATATATCACATCTTCTCAAGAAATACCAGCTTTCCCCCTTCAAATAGGACCTTTTCACCCACAAATACCTCTTTTATCCCCAAAAGAGGACAGTTTCCTCCAGACATGCCACATTTCTCCGAAATATATGACATCTTCCCCAAGAAATACCAGGGTTCCCCCTTCAAATAGGACCTTTTCACCCACAAATACCTCCTTTATCCCAAAAATAGAACAGTTTCTTCCAGAAATGCCAGATTTCTCCCAAATATATCACAGCTTCTCCAAGAAATACCAGGATTCCTCCTGAAATACGACCTTTTCACCCACAAATACCTGCTTTATCCCCAAAATTGGACATTTTCTTCCAGAAATGCCACATTTCTCCCAAATATATCACATCTTCTCCAAGAAATACCAGGGTTCCCCCTTCAAATAGGACCTTTTCACCCACAAATACCTCTTTTATCCCCAAAATAGGACATTTCCTTCCAGAAATGCCACATTCCTCCCAAATATATCACATCTTCTCCAAGAAATACCAGGGTTCCTCCTGAAATAGTACCTTTTCTCCCACAAATACCAGCCTTCTCCCCCCATATTGGACATTTTCTTCCAGAAATGCCACATTTCTCCCAAATATAGAACATCTTCTCCAAGAACTACCAGATTTCCTCCTTCACATAGGACCTTTTCACCCACAAATACCTCTTTTCTCCCCCGAAAATAGGACAGTTTCTTCCAGAAATACCACATTTCTCCCAAATAGATCTCATCTTGTCCAAGAAATACCAGGGTTCCCCCTTCAAATAGGACCTTTTCACCCACAAATACCTGTTTTATCCCCAAAAGAGGACATTTTCTTCCAGAAATGCCACTTTTCTCCCAAATATATCACAGCTTCTTCAAGAAATACTAGGATTCCTCCTGAAATAGGACCTTTTCACCCACAAATACAAGCCTTCTCCCCCCAGTTTGGACATTTTCTTGCAGATATGCCAGATTTCTCCCAAATATATCACATATTCTCCAAGAACTACCAGGTTTCCCCCTTCAAATAGGACCTTTTCACCCACAAATACCTCTTTTATCCCCAGAAGAGGACATTTTCTGAAAGACAGGCCAGATTTCTCCCAAACATATCACATCTCCAAGAAATACCAGGATTCCTCCTGAAATAGGACATTTCTCCCACAAATACCAGCCTTCTCCCCTGAAAATAGGACATTTTCTTCCAGAAATGCCACATTTCTCCCAAATATATCACAGCTTCACCAGGAAATACCAGCTTTCCCCCTTCAAATAGGACCTTTTCACCCACAAGTACCTCCTTTATCCCCAAAAGAGGACAGTTTCTTCCAGAAATGCCCGATTTCTCCCAAATATATCACATCTTCTCCAAGAAATACCTGCTTTCCCCCTTCAAATAGGACCTTTTCACCCACAAGTACCTCTTTTAACCCCAATATAGGACATTTTCTTCCAGATATGACACATTACTCCCAAACATATCACATCTCCAAGAAATACCAGGATTCCTCCTGAAATAGAACATTTCTTCCACAAATACCAGCCTTCTCCCCCGAAAATAGGACATTTTCTTCCAGAAAGGTCAGATTTCTCCCAAATATATCACATCTTCTCCAAGAAATACCAGGGTTCCCCCTTTAAATACGTCCTTTTCACCCACAAATGCCTCTTTTATCCCCAAAATAGGACATATTCTTCCAGACATGCCAGATTTCTCCCAAATATATCACATCTTCTCCAAGAAATACCAGGATTCCTCCTGAAATAGGACTTTTCACCCACAAATACCTCTTTTATCCCCAAAAGAGGACAGTTTCTTCCTGACATGCCACATTTCTCCCAAATATATCACATCTTCTCCAAGAAATACCAGGTTTCAACCTTCAAATAGGACCTTATCACCCACAAATACCTCTTTTATCCCCAAAAGAGGACAGTTTCTTCCAGAAATGCCACATTTCTCCCACATAGATCACAGCTTCTCCAAGAAATACCAGCGTTCCGCCTTCAAATAGGACCTTTTCACCCACAAATACCAGCCTTCTGCCCCCAGATTGAACATTTTCTTCCAGAAATGCCAGATTTCTCCCAATTAGATCACATCTTCTCCAAGAAATAACACGTTTCCCCCTTCAAATAGGACCTTTTCAACCACAAATACCTCTTTTATCCCCAAAATTGGACATTTTCCTCCGGACATGCCACATTTCTCCCAAATATATCACATCTTCTCCAAGAAATACCAGGGTTCCCCCTTCAAATAGGACCTTTTCACCCACAAATTCCTCTTTGATCCCCAAAAGAGGACAGTTTCTTCCAGAAATGCCACATTTCTCCCAAATATATCACATCTTCTCCAAGAAATACCAGGGTTCCCCCTTCAAATAGGACCTTTTCTCCCCGAAATACCTCTTTTATCCCCAAAGAGGACAGTTTCTTCCAGAAATGCCACATTACTCCCAAACATATCACTTCTCCAAGAAATACCAGGATTCCTCCTGAAATAGGACATTTCTCCCACAAATTCCTCTTTTATCCCCAAAATAGGACATTTTCTTCCAGAAAGGCCACATTTCTCCCAAATAGATCACATCTTCTCCAAGAAATACCTGCTTTCCCCCTTCAAATAGGACCTTTTCACCCACAAATACCTCTTTTATACCCAAAATAGGACATTTTCTGCCAGAAAGGCCACATTTCTCCCAAATATATCACATCTTCTCCAAGAAATACCAGCTTTCCCCCTTCAAATAGGACCTTTTCACCCACAAATACCTCTTTTATCCCCAAAAGAGGACAGTTTCTTCCTGACATGCCACATTTCTCCCAAATAGATCACATCTTCTCCAAGAAATACCAGGTTTCCCTCTTCAAATAGGACCTTTTCACCCAGAAATACCTCTTTTATCCCCAAAAGAGGACAGTTTCTTCCAGAAATGCCACATTTCTCCCAAATATATCACATCTTCTCCAAGAAATACCAGCTTTCCCCCTTCAAATAGGACCTTTTCACCCACAAATACCAGCCTTCTGCCCACAGATTGGACATTTTCTTCCTGAAATGCCAGATTTCTCCCAAATAGATCACATCTTCTCCAAGAAATACCACGTTTCCCCCTTCAAATAGGACCTTCTCACCCACAAATACCTCTTTTATCCCCAAAATAGGACAGTTTCCTCCAGACATGCCACATTTCTCCGAAATATATCACATCTTCTCCAAGAAATACCAGCTTTCCCCCTTCAAATAGGACCTTTTCACCCACTAATACCTCCTTTATCCCCAAAGTAGATCAGTTACTTCCAGAAATGCCAGATTTCTCCCAAATATATCACAGCTTCTCCAAGAAATACCAGGATTCCTCCTGAAATACGACCTTTTCACCCACAAATACCTAATTTTTTTCCCAAAATTGGACATTTTCCTCCAGAAATGCCACATTTCTCCCAAATAGATCACAGCTTCTCCAAGAAATACCAGCTTTCCCCCTTCAAATAGGACCTTTTCACCCACAAATACCTCTTTTATCCCCCAAAGAGGATATTTTCTTCCAGGAATGCCCGATTTCTCCCAAATATATCACATCTTCTCCAAGAAATACCAGCTTTCCCCCTTCAAATAGGACCTTTTCACCCACAAATACCTCTTTTATCCCCAAAATAGGACATTTTCTTCCAGAAATGCCAGATTTCTCCCAAATATATCACATCTTCTCCAAGAAATACCAGCTTTCCCCCTTCAAATAGGACCTTTTCACCCACAAATACCTGTTCTATCCCCAACATTGGAAATTTTCTTACAGAAATGCCAGATTTCTTCCAAATATATCACATCTTCTCCAAGAAATACCAGGGTTCCCCCTTCAAATAGGACCTTTTCACCCACAAATACCTCTTTTATCCCCAAAAGAGGACATTTTCTTCCAGACATGCCACATTTCTCCCAAATAGATCACATCTTCTCCAAGAAATACCACGTTTCCCCCTTCAAATAGGACCTTTTCACCCACAAGTACTGGTTCTATCCCCAAAATAGGACAGTTTCTTCCAGAAAGGCCACATTTCTCCCAAATATATCACATCTTCACCAAGAAATACCAGGGTTCCCCCTTCAAATAGGACCTTTTCACCCACAAATGCCTCTTTTATACCCAAAAGAGGACAGTTTCTGACAGAAATGCCACATTTCTCCCAAATATATCACATCTTCTCCAAGAAATACCAGGATTCCTCCTGAAATAGGACCTTTTCACCCACAAATACCAGCCTTCTCCTCCGAAAATAGGACATTTTCTTCCAGAAATGCCATATTTCTCCCAAATAGATCACATCTTCTCCAAGACATACCAGGGTTCCACCTTCAAATAGGACCTTTTCACCCACAAATACCTCTTTTATCCCCAAAATTGGACAGTTTCTTCCAGAACTGCCAGATTTCTCCCAAATATATCACATCTTCTCCAAGAAATACCAGGGTTCCCCCTTTAAATAGGACCTTTTCACCCACAATTACCGGCCTACTGCCCGCAGATTGGACATTTTCTTCCAGACATGCCAGATTTCTCCCAAATATATCACATCTTCTCCAAGAAATACCAGGTTTCCCCCTTCAAATAGGACCTTTTCACCCACAAATACCTCCTTTATCCCCAAAATAGGACAGTTTCTTCCAGAAATGCCACATTTCTCCCAAACAGATCACATCTCCAAGAAATACCAGGATTCCTCCTGAAATAGGACCTTTTCACCCACAAATACCAGCCTTCTGCCCCCAGATTGGACATTTTCTTCCAGAAATGCCATATTTCTCCCAAATATAGCACATCTTCTCCAAGAAATACCAGGGTTCCTCCTGAAATAGGACCTTTTCACCCACAAATACCAGCCTTCTGCCCCCAGATTGGACATTTTCTTCCAGCCATGCCAGATTTCTCCCAAATATATCACATCTTCTCCAAGAAATACCAGGTTTCAACCTTCAAATAGGACATTTTCACCCACAAATAACTCTTTTATCCCAAAAATAGGACATTTTCTTCCAGACATGCCACATTTCTCCCAAATAGATCACATCTTGTCCAAGAAATACCAGCTTTCCCCCTTGAAATAGGACCTTTTCACCCACAAATACCTGTTTGATCCCCAAAAGAGGACAGTTTCTTCCAGAAATACCACATTTCTTCCAAATATATCACATCTTCTCCAAGAAATACCAGCTTTCCCCCTTCAAATAGGACCTTTTCACCCACAAATACCTGTTTGATCCCCAAAAGAGGACATTTTCTTCCAGAAATGCCACATTTCTCCCAAATAGATCACATCTTCTCCAAGAAATACCAGGGTTCCCCCTTCAAATAGGACCTTTTCACCCACAAATACCAGACTTCTTCCCCCAGATTGGACATTTTCTTCCAGAAAGGCCAGATTTCTCCCAAATATATCACATCTTCTCCAAGAAATGCCAGGGTTCCCCCTTCAAATAGGACCTTTTCTCCCACAAATACCTCTTTTATCCCCAAAATTGGACATTTTCCTCCAGACATGCCACATTTCTCCCAAATATATCACATCTTCTCCAAGAAATACCAGCTTTCCCCCTTCAAATAGGACCTTTTCACCCACAAATACCTGCTTTATCCCCAAAGGAGGACATTTTCTTCCAGACATGCCAGATTTCTCCCAAATATATCACATCTTCTCCAAGAAATACCAGCTTTCCCCCTACAAATAGGACCTTTTCACCCACAAATACCTCTTTTATCCCCAAAATTGGACATTTTCCTCCAGACATGCCACATTTCTCCCAAATATATCACATCTTCTCATAGAATTACCAGGGTTCCCCCTTCAAATAGGACCTTATCACCCACAAATACCTCTTTTATCCACAAAATAGGACATTTTCTTCCAGAAATGCCACATTTCTCCCAAATATATCACATCTTCTCCAAGAAATACCAGGTTTCCCCCTTCAAATAGGACCTTTTCACCCACAAATGCCTGTTTTATCCCCAGAATAGGACAGTTTCTTCCAGAAATGCCACATTTCTCCCAAATGTATCACATCTTCTCCAAGAAATACCAGGTTTCCCCCTTCAAATAGGACCTTTTCACCCACAAATACCTCTTTTATCCCCAAAAGAGGACAGTTTCCTCCAGAAAGGCCACATTTCTCCCAAATATATCACATCTTCTCCAAGAAATACCACGTTTCCCCCTAGAAATAGGACCTTTTCACCCACAAATACCTGCTTTGTCCCCAAAAGAGGACATTTTCTTCCAGAAATGCCACATTTCTCCCAAATAGATCACATCTTCTCCAAGAAATACCAGGTTTCCTCCTTCAAATAGTACCTTGTCACCCACAAATACCTCCTTTATCCCCAAAATAGGACATTTTCTTCCAGAAATGCCACATTTCTCCCAAATATATCACATCTTCTCCAAGAAATACCAGGGTTCCCCCTTCAAATAGGACCTTTTCTCCCACAAATACCTCTTTTATCCCTAAAAGAGGACATTTTCTTCCAGATATGCCAGATTTCTCCCAAATAGATCACATCTTCTCCAAGAAATAACAGCTTTCCCCCTTCAAATAGGACCTTTTCTCCCACAAATACCTCTTTTATCCCCAAAAGAGGACATTTTCTTCCAGAAATGCCACATTTCTCCCAAATAGATCACATCTTCTCCAAGAAATACCAGGGTTCCCCCTTCAAATAGGACCTTTTCACCCACAAATACCTGTTTTATCCCCACAATAGGACAGTTTCTTCCAGAAATGCCACATTTCTCCCAAATATATCACATCTTCTCCAAGAAATAAATGGATTCCTCCTGAAATAGGACCTTTTCACCCACAAATACCAGCCTTCTCCCCCGAAAATAGGACATTTTCTTCCAGAAATGCCAGATTTCTCACAAATATAGAACATCTTCTCCAAGAAATACCACCTTTCCCCCTTCAAATAGGACCTTATCACCCACAAATACCTCTTTTATCCCCAAAATAGGACAGGTTTATCTGGACATGCCAGATTTCTCCCAAATATATCAAATCTTCTCCAAGAAATACCAGGATTCCTCCTGAAATAGGACCTTTTCACCCACAAATACCAGACTTCTTCCCCCAGATTGGACATTTTCTTCCAGAAATGCCACATTTCTCCCAAATATATCACATCTTCTCCAAGAAATACCAGGGTTCCCCCTTCAAATAGGACCTTTTCACCCACAATTACCGGCCTACTGCCCGCAGATTGGACATTTTCTTCCTGACATGCCAGATTTCACCCAAATATATCACATCTTCTCCAAGAAATACCAGGTTTCCCCCTTCAAATAGGACCTTTTCACCCAGAAATACCTCCTTTATCCCCAAAATAGGACAGTTTCTTCCAGAAATGCCACATTTCTCCCAAACAGATCACATCTCCAAGAAATACCAGGATTCCTCCTGAAATAGGACCTTTTCACCCACAAATAATAGCCTTCTGCCCCCAGATTGAACATTTTCTTCCAGAAATGCCAGATTTCTCCCAAATATAGCACATCTTCTCCAAGAAATACCAGGGTTCCTCCTGATATATGACCTTTTCACCCACAAATACCAGCCTTCTGCCCACAGATTGGACATTTTCTTCCAGAAATGCCAGATTTCTCCGAAATATAGCACATCTTCTCCAAGAAATACCAGGTTACCCCCTGGAAATAGGACCTTTTCACCCACAAACACTTCTTTTATCCCCAAAATAGGACAGTTTCTTCCAGAAATGCCACATTTCTCCCAAATAGATCACATCTTCTCCAAGAAATACCAGGTTACCCCTCGGAATAGGACATTTTCACCCACAAATACCTGTTTTATCCCCAAAATAGGACATTTTCTTCCAGAAATGCCAGATTTCTCCCAAATAGATCACATCTTCTCCAAGAAATACCAGCTTTCCCCCTTCAAATAGGACCTTTTCACCCACAAGTACCTCTTTTATCCCCAAAGTAGGACATTTTCTTCCAGAACTGCCAGATTTCTCCCAAATATATCACATCTTCTCCAAGAAATACCAGGGTTCCCCCTTTAAATAGGACCTTTTCACCCACAATTACCGGCCTACTGCCCGCAGATTGGACATTTTCTTCCAGACATGCCAGATTTCTCCCAAATATATCACATCTTCTCCAAGAAATACCAGGTTTCCCCCTTCAAATAGGACCTTTTCACCCACAAATACCTCCTTTATCCCCAAAATAGGACAGTTTCTTCCAGAAATGCCACATTTCTCCCAAACAGATCACATCTCCAAGAAATACCAGGATTCCTCCTGAAATAGGACCTTTTCACCCACAAATACCAGCCTTCTGCCCCCAGATTGGACATTTTCTTCCAGAAATGCCATATTTCTCCCAAATATAGCACATCTTCTCCAAGAAATACCAGGGTTCCTCCTGAAATAGGACCTTTTCACCCACAAATACCAGCCTTCTGCCCCCAGATTGGACATTTTCTTCCAGACATGCCAGATTTCTCCCAAATATATCACATCTTCTCCAAGAAATACCAGGTTTCAACCTTCAAATAGGACATTTTCACCCACAAATAACTCTTTTATCCCAAAAATAGGACATTTTCTTCCAGACATGCCACATTTCTCCCAAATAGATCACATCTTCTCCAAGAAATACCAGCTTTCCCCCTTGAAATAGGACCTTTTCACCCACAAATACCTGTTTGATCCCCAAAAGAGGACAGTTTCTTCCAGAAATACCACATTTCTTCCAAATATATCACATCTTCTCCAAGAAATACCAGCTTTCCCCCTTCAAATAGGACCTTTTCACCCACAAATACCTGTTTGATCCCCAAAAGAGGACAGTTTCTTCCAGAAATGCCACATTTCTCCCAAATAGATCACATCTTCTCCAAGAAATACCAGGGTTCCCCCTTCAAATAGGACCTTTTCACCCACAAATACCAGACTTCTTCCCCCAGATTGGACATTTTCTTCCAGAAAGGCCACATTTCTCCCAAATATATCACATCTTCTCCAAGAAATGCCAGGGTTCCCCCTTCAAATAGGACCTTTTCTCCCACAAATACCTCTTTTATCCCCAAAATTGGACATTTTCCTCCAGACATGCCACATTTCTCCCAAATATATCACATCTTCTCCAAGAAATACCAGCTTTCCCCCTTCAAATAGGACCTTTTCACCCACAAATACCTGCTTTATCCCCAAAGGAGGACATTTTCTTCCAGGAATGCCAGATTTCTCCCAAATATATCACATCTTCTCCAAGAAATACCAGCTTTCCCCCTACAAATAGGACCTTTTCACCCACAAATACCTCTTTTATCCCCAAAATTGAACATTTTCTGCCAGAAAGGCCACATTTCTCCCAAATATATCACATCTTCTCATAGAATTACCAGGGTTCCCCCTTCAAATAGGACCTTATCACCCACAAATACCTCTTTTATCCACAAAAGAGGACATTTTCTTCCAGAAATGCCACATTTCTCCCAAATATATCACATCTTCTCCAAGAAATACCAGGTTTCCCCCTTCAAATAGGACCTTTTCACCCACAAATGCCTGTTTTATCCCCAGAATAGGACAGTTTCTTCCAGAAATGCCACATTTCTCCCAAATGTATCACATCTTCTCCAAGAAATACCAGGTTTCCCCCTTCAAATAGGACCTTTTCACCCACAAATACCTCTTTTATCCCCAAAAGAGGACAGTTTCCTCCAGAAAGGCCACATTTCTCCCAAATATATCACATCTTCTCCAAGAAATACCACGTTTCCCCCTAGAAATAGGACCTTTTCACCCACAAATACCTGCTTTGTCCCCAAAAGAGGACATTTTCTTCCAGAAATGCCACATTTCTCCCAAATAGATCACATCTTCTCCAAGAAATACCAGGTTTCCTCCTTCAAATAGGACCTTGTCACCCACAAATACCTCCTTTATCCCCAAAATAGGACATTTTCTTCCAGAAATGCCACATTTCTCCCAAATAGATCACATCTTCTCCAAGAAATACCAGGGTTCCCCCTTCAAATAGGACCTTTTCACCCACAAATACCTGTTTTATCCCCACAATAGGACAGTTTCTTCCAGAAATGCCACATTTCTCCCAAATATATCACATCTTCTCCAAGAAATAAAAGGATTCCTCCTGAAATAGGACCTTTTCACCCACAAATACCAGCCTTCTCCCCCGAAAATAGGACATTTTCTTCCAGAAATGCCAGATTTCTCACAAATATAGAACATCTTCTCCAAGAAATACCACCTTTCCCCCTTCAAATAGGACCTTATCACCCACAAATACCTCTTTTATCCCCAAAATAGGACAGGTTTATCTGGACATGCCAGATTTCTCCCAAATATATCAAATCTTCTCCAAGAAATACCAGGATTCCTCCTGAAATAGGACCTTTTCACCCACAAATACCAGACTTCTTCCCCCAGATTGGACATTTTCTTCCAGAAATGCCACATTTCTCCCAAATATATCACATCTTCTCCAAGAAATACCAGGGTTCCCCCTTCAAATAGGACCTTTTCACCCACAATTACCGGCCTACTGCCCGCAGATTGGACATTTTCTTCCTGACATGCCAGATTTCACCCAAATATATCACATCTTCTCCAAGAAATACCAGGTTTCCCCCTTCAAATAGGACCTTTTCACCCAGAAATACCTCCTTTATCCCCAAAATAGGACAGTTTCTTCCAGAAATGCCACATTTCTCCCAAACAGATCACATCTCCAAGAAATACCAGGATTCCTCCTGAAATAGGACCTTTTCACCCACAAATAATAGCCTTCTGCCCCCAGATTGAACATTTTCTTCCAGAAATGCCAGATTTCTCCCAAATATAGCACATCTTCTCCAAGAAATACCAGGGTTCCTCCTCGGAATAGGACATTTTCACCCACAAATACCTGTTTTATCCCCAAAATAGGACATTTTCTTCCAGAAATGCCACATTTCTCCCAAATAGATCACATCTTCTCCAAGAAATACCAGGTTTCCCCCTTCAAATAGGACCTTTTCACCCACAAATACCTCCTTTATCCCCAAAATAGGACAGTTTCTTCCAGAAATGCCACATTTCTCCCAAACAGATCACATCTCCAAGAAATACCAGGATTCCTCCTGAAATAGGACCTTTTCACCCACAAATACCAGCCTTCTGCCCCCAGATTGGACATTTTCTTCCAGAAATGCCATATTTCTCCCAAATATAGCACATCTTCTCCAAGAAATACCAGGGTTCCTCCTGAAATAGGACCTTTTCACCCACAAATACCAGCCTTCTGCCCCCAGATTGGACATTTTCTTCCAGACATGCCAGATTTCTCCCAAATATATCACATCTTCTCCAAGAAATACCAGGTTTCAACCTTCAAATAGGACATTTTCACCCACAAATAACTCTTTTATCCCCAAAAATAGGACATTTTCTTCCAGACATGCCACATTTCTCCCAAATAGATCACATCTTGTCCAAGAAATACCAGCTTTCCCCCTTGAAATAGAAACTTTTCACCCACAAGTAACTCTTTTTTCCCCAAAAGCGGACAGTTTCTTCCAGAAATACCACATTTCTCCCAAATATATCACATCTTCTCCAAGAAATACCAGGTTTCCCCCTTCAAATAGGACCTTTTCACCCACAAATACCTGTTTGATCCCCAAAATTGGACAGTTTCTTCCAGAAATGCCACATTTCACCCAAATATATCACATCTTCTCCAAGAAATACCAGGGTTCCCCCTTCAAATAGGACCTTTTCTCCCACAAATGCCTATTTTATCCCCAAAATAGGACAGTTTCTTCCAGAAATGCCACATTTCTCCCAAATATATCACATCTTCTCCAAGAAATACCAGGGTTCCTCCTGATATAGGACATTTCTCCCACAAATACCTCTTATATCCCCAAAATAGGACAGTTTCTTCCAGAAAGGCCACATTTCTCCCAAATAGATCACATCTTCTCCAGGAAATACCAGGTTTCCCCCTTCAAATAGGACCTTTTCACCCACAAATACCTGTTTTATCCCCAAAATAGGACAGTTTCTTCCAGAAAGGCCACATTTCTCCCAAATATATCACATCTTCTCCAAGAAATACCAGCTTTCCCCCTTCAAATAGGACCTTTTCACCCACAAATACCTCTTTTATCCCCAAAATAGGACATTTTCTTCCAGAAAGGCCAGATGTCTCCCAAACATATCTCATCTCCAAGAAATACCAGGATTCCTCCTGAAATAGGACCTTTTCTACCACAAATATCTGCCTTCTCCCCGGAAAATAGGAAATTGTTTTTCGGAAAGGCCAGATTTCTCCCAAATAGAACACATCTTCTCCAAGAAATACCAGCTTTCCCCCTTGAAATAGTAACTTTTCACCCACAAATACCTCTTTTATCCCCAAAAGAGGACAGTTTCTTCCAGAAATTCCATATTTCTCCCATGTATAGAATATTTTCTCCAAGAAATACCAGGGTTCCCCCTTCAAATAGGACCTTTTCACCCACAAATACCTCTTTTATCCCCAGAATAGGACAGTTTCTTCCAGAAAGGCCACATTTCTCCCAAATATATCACATCTTCTCCAAGAAATACCAGGTTTCCCCCTTCAAATAGGACCTTTTCACCCACTAATACCTCTTTTATGCCCAAAATAGGACAGTTTCTTCCAGAAATGCCACATTTCTCCCAAATATACCACATCTTCTCCAAGAAATACCAGGTTTCCCCCTTCAAATAGGACCTTTTCACCCACAAATACCTCTTTTATCCCAAAAATAGGACAGTTTCTTCCAGAAATGCCACATTTCTCCCAAATAGATCAAATCTTCTCCAAGAAATACCAGCTTTCCCCCTTCAAATAGGACCTTTTCACCCACTAATACCTCTTTTATCCCCAAAATAGGACAGTTTCTTCCAGAAAGGCCACATTTCTCCCAAATATATCACATCTTCTCCATGAAATACCAGGTTTCCCAGTTCAAATAGGACCTTTTCACCCACAAATACCTGTTTTATCCCCAAAATAGGACATTTTCTTCCAGAAATGCCACATTACTCCCAAACATATCACATCTCCAAGAAATACCAGGATTCCTCCTGAAATAGGACATTTCTCCTACAAATACCAGCCTTCTCCCCCGAAAATAGGACATTTTCTTCCTGACATGCCAGATTTCTCCCAAATATATCACATCTTCTCCATGAAATACCAGCTTTCCCCCTTCAAATAGGACCTTTTCACCCACAAATACCAGCCTTCTACCCCAGATTGGACATTTTCTTGCAGAAATGCCACATTTCTCCCAAATACATCACATCTTCTCCAAGAAATACCAGGTTTCCCCCTTCAAATAGGACCTTTTCTCCCACAAATACCTCTTTTATCCCCAAAAGAGGACATTTTCTTCCAGAATGGCCAGATTTCTCCTAAACATATCACATCTCCAAGAAATACCAGGATTCCTCCTGAAATAGGACCTTTTCAACCACAAATACCAGCCTTCTCCCCAGAAAATAAGAAATTGTCTTCCAGAAATGCCACATTTCTCCCAAATACATCACATCTTCTCCAAGAAATACCAGGGTTCCTCCTAAAGTAGTAACTTTTCTCCCACAAATATCAGCCTTCTCCCCCCACATTTGACTTTTTCTTCCAGACATGCCAGATTTCTCCCAAATATAGAACATCTTCTCCAAGAAATACCACGTTTCCCCCTTCAAATAGGACCTTTTCACCCACAAATACCTCTTTTATCCCCAAAAGAGGACAGTTTCTTCCAGAAAGGCCACATTTCTCCCAAATATATCTCATCTTCTCCAAGAAATACCATCTTTCCCCCTTCAAATAGGACCTTTTCACCCACAAGTACCTGTTCTATCCCCGAAATTGGAAATTTTCTAGCAGAAATGCCACATTTCTCCCAAATGTATCACATCTTCTCCAAGAAATACCAGGTTTCCCCCTTCAAATAGGACCTTTTCACCCACAAGTACCTGTTTTATCCCCAAAAGAGGACAGTTTCTTCCTGACATGCCACATTTCTCCCAAATATATCACATCTTCTCCAAGAAATACCAAGTTTCCCCCTTCAAATAGGACCTTTTCACCCACAAATACCTCTTTTATCCCCAAAATTGGACAGTTTCTTCCAGAAATGCCACATTTCTCCCAAATATACCACATCTTCTCCAAGAAATACCAGGGTTCCTCCTGAAATAGGACATTTCTCCCACAAATACCTCTTTTATCCCCAAAATAGGACAGTTTCTTCCAGAAATGCCACATTTCTCCCAAATATAGCACATCTTCTCCAAGAAATACCAGGATTCCTCCTGAAATAGGACATTTCTCCCACAAATACCTGCTTTATCCCGAAAATAGGACAGTTTCTTCCAGACATGCCACATTTCTCCCAAATATATCACATCTTCTCCAAGAAATACCAGGTTTCCCCCTTCAAATAGGACCTTTTCACCCACAAATACCTCCTTTATCCCCTAAATAGGACATTTTCTTGCAGAAATGCCACATTTCTCACAAACATATAACATCTCCAAGAAATAACAGGATTCCTCCTGAAATAGGACCTTTCCTCCCACAAATACCAGCCATCTCCCCCGAAAATAGAACATTTTCTTCCAGAAATGCCAGATTTCTCCCAAATATATCACATCTTCTCCAAGAAATACCAGCTTTCCCCCTCGACAGAGGACCTTTTCACGCACAAAAGCCTGTTTGATCCCCAAAATAGGACATTTTCTTCAAGAAATGCCAGATTTCTCCCAAATATATCACATCTTCTCCAAGAAATACCAGCTTTCCCCCTTCAAATAGGACCTTTTCACCCACAAATTCCAGCCTTCTGCCCCCAGATGGGACATTTTCTTCCAGAAATGCCACATTTCTCCCAAATAGATCACATCTTCCCCAAGAAATACCAGGTTTCCCCCTTCAAATAGGACCTTTTCTCCCACAAATACCTCTTTTATCCCCAAAATTGGACATTTTCCTCCAGACATGCCACATTTCTCCCAAATAGATCACATCTTCTCCAAGAAATACCAGCTTTCCCCCTGCAAATAGGACCTTTTCACCCACAAATACCTGCTTTATCCCCAAACGAGGACATTTTCTTCCTGACATGCCAGATTTCTCCAAAATAGATCACATCTTCTCCAAGAAATACCAGGATTCCCCCTTCAAATAGGACCTTTTCACCCACAAATACCTCTTTTATCCCCAAAAGAGGATAGTTTCTTCCAGAAATGCCACATTTCTCCCAAATATATCACATCTTCTCCAAGAAATACCAACTTACCCCCTTTTAATATAACCTATTCACCCACAAATACCTGCTTTATCCCCAAAAGAGGACAGTTTCTTCCAGAAAGGCCACATTTCTCCCAAATATATCACATCTTCTCCATGAAATACCAGCTTTCCCCCTTCAAATAGGACCTTTTCACCCACAAGTACCTCTTTTATCCCCAAAATAGGACAGTTTCTTCCAGACATGCCACATTTCTCCCAAATAGATCACATCTTCTCCAAGAAATACCAGGATTCCTCCTGAAATAGGAACTTTTCTCCCACAAATACCTGCCTTCTCCCCCCAAATTGGACTATTTCTTCCAGACATGCCAGATTTCTCCCAAATATATCAAATCTTCTCCAAGAAATACCAGGTTTCCCCCTTCAAATAGGACCTTTTCACCCACAAATACCTCTTTCATCCCCAAAATAGGACATTTTCTTCCAGAAATGCCACATTTCTCCCAAATAGATCACATCTTCTCCAAGAAATACCAGCTTTCCCCCTTCAAATAGGACCTTTTCACCCACAAGTACCTGTTCTATCCCCGAAATTGGAAATTTTCTAGCAGAAATGCCACATTTCTCCCAAATGTATCACATCTTCTCCAAGAAATACCAGGTTTCCCCCTTCAAATAGGACCTTTTCACCCACAAGTACCTGTTTTATCCCCAAAAGAGGACAGTTTCTTCCTGACATGCCACATTTCTCCCAAATATATCACATCTTCTCCAAGAAATACCAAGTTTCCCCCTTCAAATAGGACCTTTTCACCCACAAATACCTCTTTTATCCCCAAAATTGGACAGTTTCTTCCAGAAATGCCACATTTCTCCCAAATATACCACATCTTCTCCAAGAAATACCAGGGTTCCTCCTGAAATAGGACATTTCTCCCACAAATACCTCTTTTATCCCCAAAATAGGACAGTTTCTTCCAGAAATGCCACATTTCTCCCAAATATAGCACATCTTCTCCAAGAAATACCAGGATTCCTCCTGAAATAGGACATTTCTACCACAAATACCTGCTTTATCCCGAAAATAGGACAGTTTCTTCCAGACATGCCACATTTCTCCCAAATATATCACATCTTCTCCAAGAAATACCAGCTTTCCCCCTTCAAATAGGACCTTTTCACCCACAAATACCTCCTTTATCCCCTAAATAGGACATTTTCTTGCAGAAATGCCACATTTCTCCCAAACATATCACATCTCCAAGAAATAACAGGATTCCTCCTGAAATAGGACCTTTCCTCCCACAAATACCAGCCATCTCCCCCGAAAATAGGACATTTTCTTCCAGAAATGCCAGATTTCTCCCAAATATATCACATCTTCTCCAAGAAATACCAGCTTTCCCCCTCGACAGAGGACCTTTTCACGCACAAAAGCCTGTTTGATCCCCAAAATAGGACATTTTCTTCAAGAAATGCCAGATTTCTCCCAAATATATCACATCTTCTCCAAGAAATACCAGCTTTCCCCCTTCAAATAGGACCTTTTCACCCACAAATTCCAGCCTTCTGCCCCCAGATGGGACATTTTCTTCCAGAAATGCCACATTTCTCCCTAATATATCACATCTTCTCCAAGAAATACCAGGGTTCCCCCTTCAAATAGGACCTTTTCTCCCACAAATACCTCTTTTATCCCCAAAATTGGACATTTTCCTCCAGACATGCCACATTTCTCCCAAATAGATCACATCTTCTCCAAGAAATACCAGCTTTCCCCCTGCAAATAGGACCTTTTCACCCACAAATACCTGCTTTATCCCCAAAAGAGGACATTTTCTTCCTGACATGCCAGATTTCTCCAAAATAGATCACATCTTCTCAAAGAAATACCAGCTTTCCCCCTTCAAATAGGACCTTTTCACCCACAAATACCTCTTTTATCCCCAAAAGAGGATAGTTTCTTCCAGAAATGCCACATTTCTCCCAAATATATCACATCTTCTCCAAGAAATACCAACTTACCCCCTTTTAATATAACCTATTCACCCACAAATACCTGCTTTATCCCCAAAAGAGGACAGTTTCTTCCAGAAAGGCCACATTTCTCCCAAATATATCACATCTTCTCCATGAAATACCAGCTTTCCCCCTTCAAATAGGACCTTTTCACGCACAAATACCTCTTTTATCCCCAAAATAGGACAGTTTCTTCCAGAAATGCCACATTTCTCCCAAATAAATCACATCTTCTCCAAGAAATACCAGGTTTCCCCCTTCAAATAGGACCTTTTCATCCACAAATACCTCTTTTATCCCCAAAACAGGACAGTTTCTTCCAGAAATGCCACATTTCTCCCAAATATATCACATCTTCTCCAAGAAATACCAGCTTTCCCCCTTCAAATAGGACCTTTTCACCCACTAATACCTCTTTTATCCCCAAAATAGGACAGTTTCTTCCAGAAATGCCACATTTCTCCCAAATATATCACATCTTCTCCAAGAAATACCAGGATTCCTCCTAAAGTAGTAACTTTTCTCCAGAAAAAATCAGCCTTCTACCCCCAAATTTGACTATTTCTTCCAGACATGCCAGATTTCTCCCAAATATATCAAATCTTCTCCAAGAAATACCAGTTTTCCCCCTTCAAATAGGACCTTTTCACCCACAGATACCTCTTTTATCCCCAAAATAGGACAGTTTCCTCCAGAAAGGCCACATTTCTCCCAAATATATCACATCTTCTCCAAGAAATACCAGGGTTCCCCCTTCAAATAGGACCTTTTCACCCACTAATACCTCTTCTATCCACAAAATTGGAAATTTTCTTATAGAAATGCCACATTTCTCCCAAATATATCACATCTTCTCCAAGAAATACCAGGGTTCCCCCTTCAAATAGGACCTTTTCACCCACAAATACCTCTTTCATCCCCAAAATAGGACATTTTCTTCCAGAAATGCCACATTTCTCCCAAATAGATCACATCTTCTCCAAGAAATACCAGCTTTCCCCCTTCAAATAGGACCTTTTCACCCACAACTACCTGTTTTATCCCCAAAAGAGGACAGTTTCTTCCAGAAATGCCACATTTCTCCCAAATATATCACATCTTCTCCAAGAAATACCAGCTTTCCCCCTTCAAATAGGACATTTTCACCCACAAATACCTCTTTCATCCCCAAAAGAGGACAGTTTCTTCCAGAAATGCCACATTTCTCCCAAATATATCACATCTTCTCCAAGAAATACCAGGATTCCTACTGAAATAGGACATTTCTACCACAAATGCCTATTTTATCCCCAAAATAGGACATTTTTTTCCAGAAATGCCACATTTCTCCCAAATATATCACATCTTCTCCAAGAAATACCAGGGTTCATCCTGATATAGGACATTTCTCCCACAAATACCTCTTATATCCCCAAAATAGGACAGTTTCTTCCAGAAAGGCCACATTTCTCCCAAATACATCACATCTTCTCCAAGAAATACCAGGGTTCCCCCTTCAAATAGGACCTTTTCACCCACAAATACCTGTTTTATCCCCAAAATAGGACAGTTTCTTCCAGAAATGCCACATTTCTCCCAAATATATCACATCTTCTCCAAGAAATACCAGCTTTCCCCCTTCAAATAGGACCTTTTCACCCACAAATACCTCTTTTATCCCCAAAATAGGACATTTTCTTCCAGAAAGGCCAGATGTCTCCCAAACATATCTCATCTCCAAGAAATACCAGGATTCCTCCTGAAATAGGACCTTTTCTACCACAAATATCTGCCTTCTCCCCGGAAAATAGGAAATTGTTTTCCGGAAAGGCCAGATTTCTCCCAAATAGAACACATCTTCTCCAAGAAATACCAGCTTTCCCCCTTGAAATAGTAACTTTTCACCCACAAATACCTCTTTTATCCCCAAAAGAGGACAGTTTCTTCCAGAAATGCCACATTTCTCCCAAATATATCACATCTTCTCCAAGAAATACCAGGGTTCCCCCTTCAAATAGGACCTTTTCACCCACAAATACCTCTTTTATCCCCAGAATAGGACAGTTTCTTCCAGAAAGGCCACATTTCTCCCAAATATATCACATCTTCTCCAAGAAATACCAGGTTTCCCCCTTCAAATAGGAACTTTTCACCCACTAATACCTCTTTTATGCCCAAAATAGGACAGTTTCTTCCAGAAATGCCACATTTCTCCCAAATATACCACATCTTCTCCAAGAAATACCAGGTTTCCCCCTTCAAATAGGACCTTTTCACCCACAAATACCTCTTTTATCCCCAAAATAGGACAGTTTCTTCCAGAAATGCCACATTTCTCCCAAATAGATCAAATCTTCTCCAAGAAATACCAGCTTTCCCCCTTCAAATAGGACCTTTTCACCCACAAATACCTCTTTTATCCCCAAAATAGGACAGTTTCTTCCAGAAAGGCCACATTTCTCCCAAATATATCACATCTTCTCCATGAAATACCAGGTTTCCCAGTTCAAATAGGACCTTTTCACCCACAAATACCTGTTTGATCCCCAAAAGAGGACTGTTTCTTCCAGAAAAGCCACATTTCTCCCAAACATATCACATCTCCAAGAAATACCAGGATTCCTCCTGAAATAGGACATTTCTCCTACAAATACCAGCCTTCTCCCCCGAAAATAGGACATTTTCTTCCTGACATTGCAGATTTCTCCCAAATATATCACATCTTCTCCATGAAATACCAGCTTTCCCCCTTCAAATAGGACCTTTTCACCCACAAATACCAGCCTTCTACCCCAGATTGGACATTTTCTTGCAGAAATGCCACATTTCTCCCAAATACATCACATCTTCTCCAAGAAATACCAGGTTTCCCCCTTCAAATAGGACCTTTTCTCCCACAAATACCTCTTTTATCCCCAAAAGAGGACATTTTCTTCCAGAATGGCCAGATTTCTCCTAAACATATCTCATCTCCAAGAAATCCCAGGATTCCTCCTGAAATAGGACCTTTTCAACCACAAATACCAGCCTTCTCCCCAGAAAATAAGAAATTGTCTTCCAGAAATGCCACATTTCTCCCAAATACATCACATCTTCTCCAAGAAATACCAGGGTTCCTCCTAAAGTAGTAACTTTTCTCCCACAAATATCAGCCTTCTCCCCCCACATTTGACTTTTTCTTCCAGACATGCCAGATTTCTCCCAAATATAGAACATCTTCTCCAAGAAATACCACGTTTCCCCCTTCAAATAGGACCTTTTCACCCACAAATACCTCTTTTATCCCCAAAAGAGGACAGTTTCTTCCAGAAAGGCCACATTTCTCCCAAATATATCTCATCTTCTCCAAGAAATACCATCTTTCCCCCTTCAAATAGGACCTTTTCACCCACAAGTACCTGTTCTATCCCCGAAATTGGAAATTTTCTAGCAGAAATGCCACATTTCTCCCAAATGTATCACATCTTCTCCAAGAAATACCAGGTTTCCCCCTTCAAATAGGACCTTTTCACCCACAAGTACCTGTTTTATCCCCAAAATAGGACAGTTTCTTCCTGACATGCCACATTTCTCCCAAATATATCACATCTTCTCCAAGAAATACCAAGTTTCCCCCTTCAAATAGGACCTTTTCACCCACAAATACCTCTTTTATCCCCAAAATTGCACAGTTTCTTCCAGAAATGCCACATTTCTCCCAAATATACCACATCTTCTCCAAGAAATACCAGGATTCCTCCTGAAATAGGACATTTCTCCCACAAATACCTCTTTTATCCCCAAAATAGGACAGTTTCTTCCAGACATGCCACATTTCTCCCAAATATATCACATCATCTCCAAGAAATACCAGGTTTCCCCCTTCAAATAGGACCTTTTCACCCACAAATACCTCCTTTATCCCCTAAATAGGACATTTTCTTGCAGAAATGCCACATTTCTCCCAAACATATCACATCTCCAAGAAATAACAGGATTCCTCCTGAAATAGGACCTTTCCTCCCACAAATACCAGCCATCTCCCCCGAAAATAGGACATTTTCTTCCAGAAATGCCAGATTTCTCCCAAATATATCACATCTTCTCCAAGAAATACCAGCTTTCCCCCTCGACAGAGGACCTTTTCACGCACAAAATCCTGTTTGATCCCCAAAATAGGACATTTTCTTCAAGAAATGCCAGATTTCTCCCAAATATATCACATCTTCTCCAAGAAATACCAGCTTTCCCCCTTCAAATAGGACCTTTTCACCCACAAATTCCAGCCTTCTGCCCCCAGATGGGACATTTTCTTCCAGAAATGCCACATTTCTCCCAAATAGATCACATCTTCCCCAAGAAATACCAGGTTTCCCCCTTCAAATAGGACCTTTTCTCCCACAAATACCTCTTTTATCCCCAAAATTGGACATTTTCCTCCAGACATGCCACATTTCTCCCAAATATATCACATCTTCTCCAAGAAATACCAGCTTTCCCCCTGCAAATAGGACCTTTTCACCCACAAATACCTGCTTTATCCCCAAAAGAGGACATTTTCTTCCTGACATGCCAGATTTCTCCAAAATAGATCACATCTTCTCAAAGAAATACCAGCTTTCCCCCTTCAAATAGGACCTTTTCACCCACAAATACCTCTTTTATCCCCAAAAGAGGATAGTTTCTTCCAGAAATGCCACATTTCTCCCAAATATATCACATCTTCTCCAAGAAATACCAACTTACCCCCTTTTAATATAACCTATTCACCCACAAATACCTGCTTTATCCCCAAAAGAGGACAGTTTCTTCCAGAAAGGCCACATTTCACCCAAATAGATCACATCTTCTCCATGAAATACCAGCTTTCCCCCTTCAAATAGGACCTTTTCACCCACAAGTACCTCTTTTATCCCCAAAATAGGACAGTTTCTTCCAGACATGCCACATTTCTCCCAAATAGATCACATCTTCTCCAAGAAATACCAGGATTCCTCCTGAAATAGGAACTTTTCTCCCACAAATACCTGCCTTCTCCCCCCAAATTGGACTATTTCTTCCAGAAATGCCACATTTCTCCCAAATATATCACATCTTCTCCAAGAAATACCACGTTTCCCCCTCGAAATAGGACCTTTTCACCCACAAATACCTCTTTTATCCCCAAAATACGACAGTTTCTTCCAGACATGCCACATTTCTCCCAAATAGATCACATCTTCTCCTAGAAATACCAGGTACCCCCTTCAAATAGGACCTTTTCACCCACAAATACCTCTTTTATTCCCAGAAAATAGGACATTTTCTCAAGAAATGCCAGATTTCTCCCAAATATAGAACATCTTCTCCAAGAAATACCGGCTTTCCCCCTTCAAATAGGACCTTTTCACCCACAAATACCTCTTTTATCCCCAAAAGAGGACAGTTTCTTCCTGACATGCCACATTTCTCCCAAATAGATCACATCTTCTCCAAGAAATACCAGCTTTTCCCCCTTCAAATAGGACCTTTTCACCCACAAATACCTCTTTTATCCCCGGAAAATAGGACAGTTTCTTCCTGACATGCCACATTTCTCCCAAATAGATCACATCTTCTCCAAGAAATACCAGCTTTCCCCCTTCAGATAGGACCTTTTCACCCACAAATACCTCTTTCATCCCCAAAATAGGACAGTTTCTTCCTGACATGCCACATTTCTCCCAAATATATCACATCTTCTCCAAGAAATACCAGGATTACACCTGGAAATAGGAACTTTTCACCCACAAATACCTCTTTTATCCCCAAAAGAGGACAGTTTCTTCCAGACATGCCACATTTCTCCCAAATATATCACATCTTCTCCAAGAAATACCAGGTTTCCCCCTCGAAATAGGACCTTTTCACCCACAAATAACTCTTTTTTTTCCCAAAACAGGACAGTTTATTCCAGACATGCCACATTTCTCCCAAATATTTCACATCTTCTCCAAGAAATACCAGGGTTCCCCCTTCAAATAGGACCTTTTCACCCACAAATGCCTGTTTTATCCCCAAAATAGGACAGTTTCTTCCAGACATGCCACATTTCTCCCGAATAGATCACATCTTCTCCAAGAAATACCAGGATTCCTCCTGAAATAGGAACTTTTCTCCCACAAATACCTGCCTTCTCCCCCCAAATTGGACTATTTCTTCCAGAAATGCCACATTTCTCCCAAATATATCACATCTTCTCCAAGAAATACCACGTTTCCCCCTCGAAATAGGACCTTTTCACCCACAAATACCTCTTTTATCCCCAAAAGAGGACAGTTTCTTCCAGAAAGGCCACATTTCTCCCAAATAGATCACATCTTCTCCTAGAAATAACAGCTTTCCCCCTCGAAATAGGACCTTTTCACCCACAAATAACTCTTTTTTTTCCCAAAACAGGACAGTTTATTCCAGACATGCCACATTTCTCCCAAATATTTCACATCTTCTCCAAGAAATACCAGGGTTCCCCCTTCAAATAGGACCTTTTCACCCACAAATGCCTGTTTTATCCCCAAAATAGGACAGTTTCTTCCAGAAATGCCACATTTCTCCCAAATAGATCACATCTTCTCCAAGAAATACCAGGATTCCCCCTTCAAATAGGACCTTTTCACCCACAAATACCTCTTTTATCCCCAAAAGAGGTCAGTTTCTGCCAGAAATGCCACATTTCTCCCAAATATAGCACATCTTCTCCTAGAAATACCAGCTTTCCCCCTCGAAATAGGACCTTTTCACCCACAAGTACCTCTTTTATCCCCAAAATAGGACAGTTTCTTCCAGACATGCCACATTTCTCCCAAATAGATCACATCTTCTCCAAGAAATACCAGGATTCCCCCTTCAAATAGGACCTTTTCACCCACAAATACCTCTTTTATCCCCAAAAGAGGACAGTTTCTTCCAGAAATGCCACATTTCTCCCAAATAGATCACATCTTCTCCAAGAAATACCACGTTTCCCCCTTCAAATAGGACCCTTTCACCCACAAATACCTCTTTTATCCCCAAAAGAGGACAGTTTCGTCCAGAAATGCCACATTTCTCCCAAATAGATCACATCTTCTCCATGAAATACCAGCTTTCCCCCTCAAATAGGACCTTTTCACCCACAAATACCTCTCTTATCCCCAAAAGAGGACAGTTTCTTCCTGACATGCCACATTTCTCCCAAATAGATCACATCTTCTCCAAGAAATACCAGCTTTCCCCCTCGAAATAGGACCTTTTCACCCACAAATACCTCTTTTTTTTCCCAAAACAGAACAGTTTCTTCCAGAAATGCCACATTTCTCCCAAATATATCACATCTTCTCCAAGAAATACCAGATTTCCCCCTTTAAATAGGGCCTTTTCACCCACAAATACCTCTTTTATCCCCAAAATAGGACAGTTTCTTCCAGACATGCCACATTTCTCCCAAATAGATCACATCTTCTCCAAGAAATACCAGCTTTCCCCCTTCAAATAGGACCTTTTCACCCACAAATACCTCTTTTATCCCCAAAAGACGACAGTTTCTGCCAGAAATGCCACATTTCTCCCAAATATAGCACATCTTCTCCAAGAAATACCAGCTTTCCCCCCTCAAACAGGACCTTTTCACCCACAAATACCTCTTTTATCCCCAAAAGAGGACAGTTTCTTCCAGAAATGCCACATTTCTCCCAAATATAGCACATCTTCTCCAAGAAATACCAGCTTTCCCCCTTCAAATAGGACCTTTTCACCCACAAATACCTCTTTTATCCCCAAAAGAGGTCAGTTTCTGCCAGAAAGGCCACATTTCTCCCAAATAAATCACATCTTCTCCAAGAAATACCAGCTTATCCCCTTGAAATATAACCTATTCACCCACAAATACCTGTTTTATCCCCAAAAGAGGACAGTTTCTTCCAGAAATGCCACATTTCTCCCAAATATAGCACATCTTCTCCAAGAAATACCAGGTTTCACCCTTCAAATAGGACCTTTTCATCCACAAATACCTGGTTTAACCCAAAAATAGGACAGTTTCTTCCAGACATGCCACATTTCTCCCAAATAGATCACATCTTCTCCATGAAATACCAGGATTCCTCCTGAAATAGGAACTTTTCTTCCACAAATACCTGCCTTCTCCCCCCAAATTGGACTTTTTCTTCCAGAAATGCCACATTTCTCAAAAATATATCATATCTTCTCCAAGAAATACCAGGATTCCTTCTAAAATAGGACCTTTTCACCCACACATACCTCTTTTATCCCCAAAACAGGACATTTCCTTCCAGAAATACCACATTTCTCCCAAATATATCACATCTTCTCCAAGAAATATCACGTTTCCCCCTTCAAATAGAACCTTTTCACCCACAAATACCTGTTTTATCCCCAAAATAGGACATTTTCTGCCGGAAACGCCAGATTTCTTCCAAATATATCACATCTTCTCCAAGAAATACCACGTTTCCCCCTTCAAATAGGAACTTTTCACCCACAAATACCTGTTTTATCCCCGGAAAATAGGACAGTTTCTTCCTGACATGCCACATTTCTCCCAAATATATCACATCTTCTCCAAGAAATACCACGTTTCCCCCTTCAAATAGGACCTTTTCACCCACAAATACCTCTTTTATCCCCAAAAGAGGTCAGTTTCTGCCAGAAATGCCACATTTCTCCCAAATATATCACATCTTCTCCAAGAAATACCAGCTTTCCCCCTCGAAATAGGACCTTTTCACCCACAAATACCTCTTTTTTTCCCAAAATAGGACAGTTTCTTCCAGAAATGCCAGATTTCTCCCAAATAGATCACATCTTCTCCAAGAAATACCAGGTTTCCCCCTTCAAATAGGACCTTTTCACCCACAAATACCTCTTTTATCCCCAAAAGAGGACAGTTTCTTCCAGAAATGCCACATTTCTTCCAAATAGATCACATCTTATCCAAGAAATACCACGTTTCCCCCTTCTAATAGGACCTTTTCACCCACAAATACCTCTTTTATCCCCAAAAGAAGAGAGTTTCTTCCAGAAATGCCACATTTCTCCCAAATATAGCACATCTTCTCCAAGAACTACCAGCTTTCCCCCTCGAAATAGGACCTTTTCACCCACAAATACCTCTTTTATCCCCAAAAGAGGACAGTTTCTTCCAGAAATGCCACATTTCTCCCAAATACATCACAGCTTCTCCAAGAAATACCAGGGTTCCCCCTTCAAATAGGACCTTTTCACCCACAAATACCTCTTTTATCCCCAAAATACGACACTTTCTGCCAGAAATGCCACATTTCTCCCAAATAGATCACATCTTCTCCAAGAAATACCAGGTTTCACCCTTCAAATAGGACCTTTTCACCCACAAATACCTCTTTTATCCCCAAAAGAGGACAGTTTCCTTCAGACATGCCACATTTCTCCAAAATATATCACATCTTCTCCAAGAAATACCAGCTTTCCCCCTTCAAATAGGACCTTTTCACCCACAAATACCTCTTTTATCCCCAAAAGAGGACAGTTTCCTCCAGACATGCCACATTTCTCCCAAATATATCACATCTTCTCCAAGAAATACCACGTTTCCCCCTTCAAATAGGACCTTTTCACACACAAATACCTGCTTTATCCCCGGAAAATAGGACACTTTCTTCAAGAAATGCCAGGTTTCTCCCAAATAGATCACATCTTCTCCAAGAAATACCACGTTTCCCCCTTCAAATAGGACCTTTTCACCCACAAATACCTCTTTTATCCCCAAAAGAGGTCAGTTTCTGCCAGAAATGCCACATTTCTCCCAAACATATCACATCTTCACCAAGAAATACCATCTTTCCCCCACGAAATAGGACCTTTTCACCCACAAATACCTCTTTTTTTTCCCAAAATAGGACAGTTTCTTCCAGAAATGCCACATTTCTCCCAAATATAGCACATCTTCTCCAAGAAATACCAGGATTCCCCCTTCAAATAGGACCTTTTCACCCACAAATACCTCTTTTATCCCCAAAATAGGACAGTTTCTTCCAGAAATGCCACATTTCTCCCAAATAGATCACATCTTCTCCAAGAAATACCACGTTTCCCCCTTCAAATAGGACCTTTTCACCCACAAATACCTCCTTTATCCCCAAAAGAGGACAGTTTCTTCCAGAAATGCCACATTTCTCCCAAATATAGCACATCTTCTCCAAGAAATACCAGCTTTCCCCCTCGAAATAGGACCTTTTCTCCCACAAATACCTCTTTTATCCCCAAAAGAGGACAGTTTCTTCCAGACATGCCACATTTCTCCCAAATATATCACATCTTCTCCAAGAAATACCAGGTTTCACCCTTCAAATAGGACCTTTTCACCCACAAATAACTCTTTTATCCCCAAAATACGACAGTTTCTGCCAGAAATGCCACATTTCTCCCAAATATATCACATCTTCTCCAAGAAATACCAGCTTTCCCCCTTCAAATAGGACCTTTTCACCCACAAATACCTCTTTTATCCCCAAAAGAGGACAGTTTCCTCCAGACATGCCACAATTCTCCCAAATATATCACATCTTCTCCAAGAAATACCACGTTTCCACCTTCAAATAGGACCTTTTCACCCACAAATACCTGTTTGATCCCCAAAAGAGGACAGTTTCCTCCAGACATGCCACATTTCTCCCAAATAGATCACATCTTCTCCAAGAAATACCACGTTTCCCCCTAGAAATTGGACCTTTTCACCCACAAATACCTGTTTGATCCCCAGAAGAGGACAGTTTCTTCCAGAAATGCCACATTCCTCCTGAAATAGATCACATCTTCTCCAAGAAATACCAGCTTTCCCCCTTCAAATAGGACCTTTTCACCCAAAAATACCTCTTGTATCCCCAAAATAGGACAGTTTCTGCCAGATAGGCCACATTTCTCCCAAATAGATCACATCTTCTCCAAGAAATGCCAGCTTTCCCCCTTCAAATAGGACCTTTTCACCCACAAATACCTCTTTTATCCCCAAAAGAGGACAGTTTCTTCCAGAACTGCCAGATTTCTCCCAAATATATCACATCTTCTCCAAGAAATACCAGCATTCCTCCTGAAATAGGAACTTTTCTCCCGCAAATACCTCTTTTATCCCCAAAAGAGGACAATTTATTCCAGACATGCCACATTTCTCCCAAATATACCACATCTTCTCCAAGAAATACCAGGTTTCCCCTTCAAATAGGACCTTTTCACCCAAAAATACCTGTTTTATCCCTCAAATAGGAAATTTTCCTCCAGAAATTCCAGATTTCTCCGAAGTATAGAACATCTTCTCCAAGAAATACGAGGTTTCCCCATTCAAATAGGACCTTTTCACCCACAAATACCTCTTTTATCCCCAAAAGAGGACAGTTTCTTCCAGAAATTCCACATTTCTCCCAAATATATCACATCTTCTCCAAGAAATACCAGGTTTCCCCCTTCAGATAGGACCTTTTCACCCACAAATAACTCTTTTATCCCCAAAACAGGACATTTTCTTCCAGAAATGCCACATTTCTCCCAAATATATCACATCTTCTCCAAGAAATACCAGCTTTCCCCCTTCAAATAGGACCTTTTCACCCACAAATACCTCTTTTATCCCCAAAATAGGACAGTTTCTTCCAGACATGCCACATTTCTCCCAAATAGATCACATCTTCTCCAAGAAATACCACGTTTCGCCCTTCAAGTAGGACCTTTTCACCCACAAATACCTCTTTTATCCCCAAAAGAGGACAGTTTCTTCCAGAAATGCCATATTTCTCCCAAATAGATCACATCTTCTCCAAGAAATACCAGCTTTCCCCCTTCAAATAGGACCTTTTCACCCACAAATACCTCTTTTATCCCAAAAAGAGGACAGTTTCTTCCAGAAATGCCACATTTCTCCCAAGTATAGCACATCTTCTCCAAGAAATACCAGCTTTCCCCCTCGAAATAGGACCTTTTCTCCCACAAATTCCTCTTTTATCCCCAAAAGAGGACAGTTTCTTCCAGACATGCCACATTTCTCCCAAATATATCACATCTTCTCCAAGAAATACCTCGTTTCACCCTTCAAATAGAACCTTTTCACCCACAAATAACTCTTTTATCCCCAAAATACGACAGTTTCTGCCAGAAATGCCACATTTCTCCCAAATAGATCACATCTTCTCCTAGAAATACCAGGATTCCTCCTGAAATAGGACATTTCTCCCACAAATACCAGCCTTCTCCCCCGAAAATAGGACATTTTCTTCCTGAAAGGCCAGATTTCTCCCAAATATATCACATCTTCTCCAAGAAATACCACGTTTCCCCCTTCAAATAGGACCTTTTCACCCACAAATACCATCCTACTCCCCCCAAATTGGACATTTTCTTGCAGAAATGCCACATTTCTCCCAAATAGATCACATCTTCTCCAAGAAATACCAGCTTTCCCCCTTCAAATAGGACATTTTCACCCACAAATACCTCTTTTATCCCCAAAATAGGACATTTTCTTCCAGAAATGCCTCATTTCTCCCAAATAGATCACATCTTCTCCAAGAAATACCACGTTTCCCCCTTCAAATAGGACCTTTTCTCCCCGAAATACCTCTTTTATCCCCAAAATAGGACATTTCCTTCCAGAACTGCCACATTTCTCCCAAATATATCACATCTTCTCCAAGAAATACCAGGTTACCCCCTGGAAATAGGACCTTTTCACCCACAAATACTTCTTTTATCCCCAAAAGAGGACAGTTTCTGCCAGAAATGCCACATTTCCCCCAAATATATCACATCTTCTCCAAGAAATACCAGCTTTCCCCCTTCAAATGGGACCTTTTCACCCACAAGTACCTCTTTTATCCCCAAAGTAGGAAAGTTTCATCCAGAAATGCCACATTTCTTCCAAATATATCACATCTTCTACAAGAAATACCAGCTTTCCCCCTTCAAATAGGACCTTTTCACCCACAAATATCTCTTTCATCCCCAATATAGGACAGTTTCTTCCAGAAAGGCCACATTTCTCCCAAATATATCACATCTTCTCCAAGAAATACCAGCTTTCCCCCTTCAAATAGGACATTTTCACCCACAAATACCTGTTTTATCCCCAAAAGAGGACAGTTTCTTCCAGACATGCCAAATTTCTCCCAAATATATCACATCTGCTCCAAGAAGTACCAGCTTTCCCCCTTGAAATTGGACCTTTTTACCCACAAATTCCTGTTTGATCCCCAAAAGAGGACATTTTCTTCCAGAAATACCACATTTCTCCCAAATATATCACATCTTCTCCAAAAAATAACAGGATTCCTCCTGAAATAGGACCTTTTCACGCACAAATACCAGACTTCTTCCCCCAGATTGGACATTTTCTTCCAGAAATGCCACATTTCTCCAAAATAGATCACGTCTTCTCCAAGAAATACCAGGGTTCCCCCTTCAAATAGGACCTTTTCTCCCACAATTACCGGCCTACTGCCCGCAGATTGGACATTTTCTTCCAGAAAGGCCAGATTTCTCCCAAATATATCACATCTTCTCCAAGAAATACCAGCTTTCCCCCTTCAAATAGGACCTTTTCACCCACAAATACCTCCTTTATCCCCAAAGTAGATCAGTTTCTTCCAGACAGGCCACATTTCTCCCAAATATATCACATCTGCTCCAAGAAATACCAGGGTTCCTCCTGAAATATGACCTTTTCACCCACAAATACCAGCCTTCTGCCCCCAGATTGGACATTTTCTTCCAGAAAGGCCACATTTCTCCCAAATATATCACATCTTCTCAAAGAAATACCAGGTTACCCCCTGGAAATAGGACCTTTTCACCCACAAACACTTCTTTTATCCCCAAAATAGGACAGTTTCTTCCAGAAATGCCAGATTTCTCCCAAATAGTTCACATCTTCTCCAAGAAATACCAGGTTTCCCCCCTCTAATAGGACATTTTCACCCACAAATACCTGTTTTATCCCCAAAATAGGACATTTTCTTCCAGAAATGCCAGATTTCTCCCAAATAGATCACATCTTCTCCAAGAAATACCAGGGTTCCCCCTGGAAATGGGACCTTTTCACCCACAAGTACCTCTTTTATCCCCTAAGTAGGACAGTTTCTTCCAGAAATGCCACATTTCTCCCAAATATATCACAGCTTCTCCAAGAAATACCAGGATTCCTCCTGAAATAGGACCTTTTCACCCACAAATACCAGACTTCTTCCCCCAGATAGGACAGTTTCTTCCAGAAATGCCACATTTCTCCCAAATATATCACATCTTCTCCAAGAAATACCAGGTTTCCCCCTTCAAATAGGACCTTTTCACCCACAAATACCATCCTACTCCCCCCAAATTGGAAATTTTCTTTCAGAAATGCCACATTTCTCCCAAATATATCACATCTTCTCCAAGAAATACCAGGATTCCTCCTGAAATAGGACATTTCTCCCACAAATACCTGTTTTATCCCCAAAACACGAAAGATTCTTCCAGAAAGGCCAGATTTCTCCCAAATACATCACATCTTCTCCAAGAAATACCAGGTTTCCCCCTTCAAATAGGACCTTTTCACCCACAAATAACTCTTTTATTCCCAAAGTAGGACAGTTTCTTCCAGAAATGCCACATTTCTCCCAAATAGATCACATCTTCTCCAAGAACTACCAGATTTCCTCCTTCAAATAGGACCTTTTCACCCACAAATACCTCTTTTATCCCCAAAATACGACAGTTTCTGCCAGAAATGCCACATTTCTCCCAAATAGATCACATCTTCTCCAAGAAATACCAGCTTTCCCCCTTCAAATAGGACCTTTTCACCCACAAATACCTGTTTTATCCCCAAAAAAGGACAGTTTCATCCAGAAATGCCACATTTCCCCCAAATTGATCACATCTTCTTCAAGAAATACCAGGATTCCTCCTGAAATAGGACCTATTCAGCCACAAATACCAGCCTTCTCCCCCCAATTTGGTCATTTTCTTGCAGATATGCCAGATTTCTCCCAAATATATCACATCTTCTCCAAGAAATACCAGGGTTCCCCCTGGAAATTGGACCTTTTCACCCACAAATACCTCTTTTATCCCCAAAAGAGGACATTTTCTGAAAGACAGGCCACATTTCTCCCAAACATATCACATCTCCAAGAAATACCAGGATTCCTCCTGAAATAGGACCTTTCTCCCACAAATACCAGCCTTCTCCCCCGAAAATAGGACATTTTCTTCCAGAAATGCCACATTTCTCCCAAATATATCACAGCTTCACCAAGAAATACCAGCTTTCCCCCTTGAAATAGGAACTTTTCACCGACAAGTACCTCCTTTATCTCCAAAAGAGGACAGTTTCTTCCAGAAATGCCCGATTTCTCCCAAATAGATCACATCTTCTCCAAGAAATACCAGGTATCCCCCTTCAAATAGGACCTTTTCACCCACAAGTACCTCTTTTAACCCCAATATAGGATATTTTCTTCCAGATATGACACATTTCTCCCAAACATATCACATCTCCAAGAAATACCAGGATTCCTCCTGAAATAGAACATTTCTCCCACAAATACCAGCCTTCTCCCCCGAAAATAGGACATTTTCTTCCAGAAATGCCAGATTTCTCCCAAATATATCACATCTTCTCCAAGAAATAACACGTTTCCCCCTTCAAATAGTACCTTTTCAACCACAAATACCTCTTTTATCCCCAAAAGAGGACAGTTTCTTCCAGACATGCCACATTTCTCCCAAATATATCACATCTTCTCCAAGAAATACCAGGGTTCCCCCTTCAAATAGGACCTTTTCACCCACAAATACCTGCTTTATCCCCAAAATAGGACATTTTCTTCCAGGAATGCCAGATTTCTCCCAAATATATCACATCTTCTCCAAGAAATACCACTTTTCCCCCTTCAAATAGGACCTTTTCACCCACAAATACCTCTCTTATCCCCAAAAGAGGACAGTTTCCTCCAGACATGCCACATTTCTCCGAAATATATCACATCTTCTCCAAGAAATACCAGGGTTCCCCCTTCAAATAGGACCTTTTCACCCACAAATACCTCCTTTATCCCCAAAGTAGATCAGTTTCTTCCAGAAATGCCAGATTTCTCCCAAATATACCACATCTTCTCCAAGAAATACCAGGATTCCTCCTGAAATAGGACCTTTTCACCCTCAAATACCGGCTTTATCCCCAATATTGGATATTTTCTTCCAGAAATGCCACATTTCTCCCATATATATCACATCTTCTCCCAGAAATACCACGTTTCCCCCTTCAAAAAGGACCTTTTCACCCACAAATACCTCTTTTATCCCCAAAAGAGGACAGTTTCTGCCAGACATGCCACATTTCTCCCAAATATATCACATCTTCTCCAAGAAATACCAGGGTTCCTCCTTGAAATAGGACCTTTTCACCCACAAATACCTCTTTTATCCCCAAAATAGGACAGTTTCTTCCAGAAATGCCACAGTTCTCCCAAATATATCACAGCTTCTCCAAGAAATACCAGCTTTCCCCTTCAAATAGGACCTTATCACCCACAAATACCTCTTTTATCCCCAAAATAGGACAGGTTCATCCGGACATGCCAGATTTCTCCCAAATATATCACATCTTCTCCAAGAAATGCCAGGGTTCCCCCTTCAAATAGGACCTTTTCTCCCACAAATACCTCTTTTATCCCCAAAATTGGACATTTTCCTCCAGACATGCCACATTTCTCCCAAATATATCACATCTTCTCCAAGAAATACCAGGTTTCCCCCTTCAGATAGGACCTTTTCACCCACAAATAACTCTTTTATCCCCAAAACAGGACATTTTCTTCCAGAAATGCCACATTTCTCCCAAATATATCACATCTTCTCCAAGAAATACCAGCTTTCCCCCTTCAAATAGGACCTTTTCACCCACAAATACCTCTTTTATCCCCAAAATAGGACAGTTTCTTCCAGACATGCCACATTTCTCCCAAATAGATCACATCTTCTCCAAGAAATACCACGTTTCGCCCTTCAAGTAGGACCTTTTCACCCACAAATACCTCTTTTATCCCCAAAAGAGGACAGTTTCTTCCAGAAATGCCATATTTCTCCCAAATAGATCACATCTTCTCCAAGAAATACCAGCTTTCCCCCTTCAAATAGGACCTTTTCACCCACAAATACCTCTTTTATCCCAAAAAGAGGACAGTTTCTTCCAGAAATGCCACATTTCTCCCAAGTATAGCACATCTTCTCCAAGAAATACCAGCTTTCCCCCTCGAAATAGGACCTTTTCTCCCACAAATTCCTCTTTTATCCCCAAAAGAGGACAGTTTCTTCCAGACATGCCACATTTCTCCCAAATATATCACATCTTCTCCAAGAAATACCTCGTTTCACCCTTCAAATAGAACCTTTTCACCCACAAATAACTCTTTTATCCCCAAAATACGACAGTTTCTGCCAGAAATGCCACATTTCTCCCAAATAGATCACATCTTCTCCTAGAAATACCAGGATTCCTCCTGAAATAGGACATTTCTCCCACAAATACCAGCCTTCTCCCCCGAAAATAGGACATTTTCTTCCTGAAAGGCCAGATTTCTCCCAAATATATCACATCTTCTCCAAGAAATACCACGTTTCCCCCTTCAAATAGGACCTTTTCACCCACAAATACCATCCTACTCCCCCCAAATTGGACATTTTCTTGCAGAAATGCCACATTTCTCCCAAATAGATCACATCTTCTCCAAGAAATACCAGCTTTCCCCCTTCAAATAGGACATTTTCACCCACAAATACCTCTTTTATCCCCAAAATAGGACATTTTCTTCCAGAAATGCCTCATTTCTCCCAAATAGATCACATCTTCTCCAAGAAATACCACGTTTCCCCCTTCAAATAGGACCTTTTCTCCCCGAAATACCTCTTTTATCCCCAAAATAGGACATTTCCTTCCAGAACTGCCACATTTCTCCCAAATATATCACATCTTCTCCAAGAAATACCAGGTTACCCCCTGGAAATAGGACCTTTTCACCCACAAATACTTCTTTTATCCCCAAAAGAGGACAGTTTCTGCCAGAAATGCCACATTTCCCCCAAATATATCACATCTTCTCCAAGAAATACCAGCTTTCCCCCTTCAAATGGGACCTTTTCACCCACAAGTACCTCTTTTATCCCCAAAGTAGGAAAGTTTCATCCAGAAATGCCACATTTCTTCCAAATATATCACATCTTCTACAAGAAATACCAGCTTTCCCCCTTCAAATAGGACATTTTCACCCACAAATATCTCTTTCATCCCCAATATAGGACAGTTTCTTCCAGAAAGGCCACATTTCTCCCAAATATATCACATCTTCTCCAAGAAATACCAGCTTTCCCCCTTCAAATAGGACATTTTCACCCACAAATACCTGTTTTATCCCCAAAAGAGGACAGTTTCTTCCAGACATGCCAAATTTCTCCCAAATATATCACATCTGCTCCAAGAAGTACCAGCTTTCCCCCTTGAAATTGGACCTTTTCACCCACAAATTCCTGTTTGATCCCCAAAAGAGGACATTTTCTTCCAGAAATACCACATTTCTCCCAAATATATCACATCTTCTCCAAAAAATAACAGGATTCCTCCTGAAATAGGACCTTTTCACGCACAAATACCAGACTTCTTCCCCCAGATTGGACATTTTCTTCCAGAAATGCCACATTTCTCCAAAATAGATCACGTCTTCTCCAAGAAATACCAGGGTTCCCCCTTCAAATAGGACCTTTTCTCCCACAATTACCGGCCTACTGCCCGCAGATTGGACATTTTCTTCCAGAAAGGCCAGATTTCTCCCAAATATATCACATCTTCTCCAAGAAATACCAGCTTTCCCCCTTCAAATAGGACCTTTTCACCCACAAATACCTCCTTTATCCCCAAAGTAGATCAGTTTCTTCCAGACAGGCCACATTTCTCCCAAATATATCACATCTGCTCCAAGAAATACCAGGGTTCCTCCTGAAATATGACCTTTTCACCCACAAATACCAGCCTTCTGCCCCCAGATTGGACATTTTCTTCCAGAAAGGCCACATTTCTCCCAAATATATCACATCTTCTCAAAGAAATACCAGGTTACCCCCTGGAAATAGGACCTTTTCACCCACAAACACTTCTTTTATCCCCAAAATAGGACAGTTTCTTCCAGAAATGCCAGATTTCTCCCAAATAGTTCACATCTTCTCCAAGAAATACCAGGTTTCCCCCCTCTAATAGGACATTTTCACCCACAAATACCTGTTTTATCCCCAAAATAGGACATTTTCTTCCAGAAATGCCAGATTTCTCCCAAATAGATCACATCTTCTCCAAGAAATACCAGGGTTCCCCCTGGAAATGGGACCTTTTCACCCACAAGTACCTCTTTTATCCCCTAAGTAGGACAGTTTCTTCCAGAAATGCCACATTTCTCCCAAATATATCACAGCTTCTCCAAGAAATACCAGGATTCCTCCTGAAATAGGACCTTTTCACCCACAAATACCAGACTTCTTCCCCCAGATAGGACAGTTTCTTCCAGAAATGCCACATTTCTCCCAAATATATCACATCTTCTCCCAGAAATACCAGGTTTCCCCCTTCAAATAGGACCTTTTCACCCACAAATACCATCCTACTCCCCCCAAATTGGAAATTTTCTTTCAGAAATGCCACATTTCTCCCAAATATATCACATCTTCTCCAAGAAATACCAGGATTCCTCCTGAAATAGGACATTTCTCCCACAAATACCTGTTTTATCCCCAAAACACGAAAGATTCTTCCAGAAAGGCCAGATTTCTCCCAAATACATCACATCTTCTCCAAGAAATACCAGGTTTCCCCCTTCAAATAGGACCTTTTCACCCACAAATAACTCTTTTATTCCCAAAGTAGGACAGTTTCTTCCAGAAATGCCACATTTCTCCCAAATAGATCACATCTTCTCCAAGAACTACCAGATTTCCTCCTTCAAATAGGACCTTTTCACCCACAAATACCTCTTTTATCCCCAAAATACGACAGTTTCTGCCAGAAATGCCACATTTCTCCCAAATAGATCACATCTTCTCCAAGAAATACCAGCTTTCCCCCTTCAAATAGGACCTTTTCACCCACAAATACCTGTTTTATCCCCAAAAAAGGACAGTTTCATCCAGAAATGCCACATTTCCCCCAAATTGATCACATCTTCTTCAAGAAATACCAGGATTCCTCCTGAAATAGGACCTATTCAGCCACAAATACCAGCCTTCTCCCCCCAATTTGGTCATTTTCTTGCAGATATGCCAGATTTCTCCCAAATATATCACATCTTCTCCAAGAAATACCAGGGTTCCCCCTGGAAATTGGACCTTTTCACCCACAAATACCTCTTTTATCCCCAAAAGAGGACATTTTCTGAAAGACAGGCCACATTTCTCCCAAACATATCACATCTCCAAGAAATACCAGGATTCCTCCTGAAATAGGACCTTTCTCCCACAAATACCAGCCTTCTGCCCCGAAAATAGGACATTTTCTTCCAGAAATGCCACATTTCTCCCAAATATATCACAGCTTCACCAAGAAATACCAGCTTTCCCCCTTGAAATAGGAACTTTTCACCGACAAGTACCTCCTTTATCTCCAAAAGAGGACAGTTTCTTCCAGAAATGCCCGATTTCTCCCAAATAGATCACATCTTCTCCAAGAAATACCAGGTATCCCCCTTCAAATAGGACCTTTTCACCCACAAGTACCTCTTTTAACCCCAATATAGGATATTTTCTTCCAGATATGACACATTTCTCCCAAACATATCACATCTCCAAGAAATACCAGGATTCCTCCTGAAATAGAACATTTCTCCCACAAATACCAGCCTTCTCCCCCGAAAATAGGACATTTTCTTCCAGAAATGCCAGATTTCTCCCAAATATATCACATCTTCTCCAAGAAATAACACGTTTCCCCCTTCAAATAGTACCTTTTCAACCACAAATACCTCTTTTATCCCCAAAAGAGGACAGTTTCTTCCAGACATGCCACATTTCTCCCAAATATATCACATCTTCTCCAAGAAATACCAGGGTTCCCCCTTCAAATAGGACCTTTTCACCCACAAATACCTGCTTTATCCCCAAAATAGGACATTTTCTTCCAGGAATGCCAGATTTCTCCCAAATATATCACATCTTCTCCAAGAAATACCACTTTTCCCCCTTCAAATAGGACCTTTTCACCCACAAATACCTCTCTTATCCCCAAAAGAGGACAGTTTCCTCCAGACATGCCACATTTCTCCGAAATATATCACATCTTCTCCAAGAAATACCAGGGTTCCCCCTTCAAATAGGACCTTTTCACCCACAAATACCTCCTTTATCCCCAAAGTAGATCAGTTTCTTCCAGAAATGCCAGATTTCTCCCAAATATACCACATCTTCTCCAAGAAATACCAGGATTCCTCCTGAAATAGGACCTTTTCACCCTCAAATACCTGCTTTATCCCCAATATTGGATATTTTCTTCCAGAAATGCCACATTTCTCCCATATATATCACATCTTCTCCCAGAAATACCACGTTTCCCCCTTCAAAAAGGACCTTTTCACCCACAAATACCTCTTTTATCCCCAAAAGAGGACAGTTTCTGCCAGACATGCCACATTTCTCCCAAATATATCACATCTTCTCCAAGAAATACCAGGGTTCCTCCTTGAAATAGGACCTTTTCACCCACAAATACCTCTTTTATCCCCAAAATAGGACAGTTTCTTCCAGAAATGCCACAGTTCTCCCAAATATATCACAGCTTCTCCAAGAAATACCAGCTTTCCCCTTCAAATAGGACCTTATCACCCACAAATACCTCTTTTATCCCCAAAATAGGACAGGTTCATCCGGACATGCCAGATTTCTCCCAAATAGATCACATCTTCTCCAAGAAATACCAGGGTTCCCCCTTCAAATAGGACCTTTTCACCCACAAATACCACTTTTATCCCCAAAATAGGACATTTTCTTGCAGAAATGCCACATTTCTCCCAAATGTATCACATCTTCTCCAAGAAATACCAGGTTTCCCCCTTCAAATAGGACCTTTTCACCCACAAATACCTCTTTTATCCCCAAAAGAGGAAAGTTTCTTCCGGAAATGCCTCATTTCTCCCAAATATATCACATCTGCTCCAAGAAATAAAAGCTTTCCCCCTTCAAATAGGAACTTTTCACCCACAAATACCTCTTTCATCCCCAAAATAGGACAGTTTCTTCCAGACATGCCACATTTCTACCAAATAGATCACATCTTCTCCAAGAATTACCAGGGTTCCCCCTTCAAATAGGACCTTTTCACCCACAAATACCTGTTTGATCCCCAAAATAGGACTGTTTCTGCCAGAAATGCCAGATTTCTCCCAAATATATCGCATCTTCTCCAGGGAATACCAGCTTTCCCCCTTCAAATAGGACCTTTTCACCCACAAATACCTCTTTTATCCCCGAAATAGGACAGTTTCTTCCAGACATGCCACATTTCTCCCAAATATATCACATCTGCTCCAAGAAATACCAGCTTTCCCCCTTCAAATAGCACCTTTTCACCCACAAATACCTCTTTCATCCCCAAAAGAGGACAGTTTCTTCCAGACATGCCACATTACTCCCAAACATATCACATCTCCAAGAAATACCAGGATTCCTCCTGAAATAGGACATTTCTCCCACAAATACCAGCCTTCTCCCCCAAAGATAGGACATTTTCTTCCAGAAAGGCCAGATTTCTCCCAAATGTATCACATCTTCTCCAAGAAATACCAGGATTCCCCCTTCACATAGGACCTTTTCACCCACAAATACCTCTTTTATCCCCAAAATAGGACATTTTCTTGCAGACATGCCACATTTCTCCCAAATAAATCACATCTTCTCCAAGAAATACCAGCTTTCCCCCTTCAAATAGGATCCTTTCACCCACAAATACCTCTTTTTTCCCCAAAATAGGACAGTTTCACCCAGAAATGCCACATTTCTCCCAAATATATCACATCTTCTCCAAGAAATACCAGGGTTCCCCCTTCAAATAGGACCTTTTCACCCACAAGTAACTCCTTTATCCCCAAAATAGGACAGTTTCTTTCAGACATGCCACATTTCTCCCAAATATATCACATCTGCTCCAAGAAATACCAGGGTTCCCCCTTCAAATAGGACCTTTTCACCCACAAATACCTGTTTGATCCCCAAAAGATGACAGTTTCTTCCAGAAATAACACATTTCTCCCAAATATATCACATCTTCTCCAAGAAATACCTGGGTTCCCCCTTCAAATAGGACCTTTTCACCCACAAATACCTGTTTGATCCCCAGAAATGGACAGTTTCTTCCAGAGATGCCACATTTCTCCCAAATATATCACATCTTCTCCTAGAAATACCAGGATTCCCCCTTCAAATAGGACCTTTTCTCCCACAAATTCCTCATTTGTACCCAAAATAGGACATTTCGTTCCAGAAATGCCACATATCTCCCAAATATATCACATCTTCTCCAAGAAATACCACGTTTCCCCCTTCAAATAGGACCTTTTCACCCACAAATACCTCTTCTATCCCCAAAAGAGGACAGTTTCCTCCAGACATGCCACATTTCTCCCAAATATATCACATCTTCTCCAAGAAATACCAGGGTTCCCCCTTCAAATAGGACCTTTTCACCCACTAATACCTCTTTTATCCCCAAAATAGGACAGTTTCTTCCAGAAATGCCACATTTCTCCCAAATAGATCACATCTTCTCCAAGAAATACCAGGATTCCTCCTGAAATAGGACCTTTTCACCCACAAATACCAGCCTTCTCCCCGGAAAATAGGAAATTGTCTTCCAGAAAGGCCAGATTTCTCCCAAATAGATCACATCTTCTCCAAGAAATACCAGGGTTCCTCCTAAAGTAGTAACTTTTGTCCCACAAATATCAGCCTTCTCCCCCCACATTTGACTTTTTCTTCCAGAAATGCCAGATTTCTCCCAAATATAGAACATCTTCTCCAAGAAATACCAGGTTACCCCCTTCAAATAGGACCTTTTCAACCACAAATACCTCTTTTATCCCCAAAATACGACAGTTTCTTCCAGAAAGGCCACATTTCTCCCAAATATATCACATCTTCTCCAAGAAATACCACGTTTCCCCCTTCAAATAGGACCTTTTCACCCAAAAATACCTCTTTTATCCCCAAAAGACGACAGTTTCTTCCAGAAATGCCACATTTCTCCCAAATAGATCACATCTTCTCCAAGAAATACCAGGGTTCCCCCTTCAAATAGGACCTTTTCACCCACAAATACCTCTTTTATCCCCAAAAGAGGACAGTTTCTTCCAGACATGCCACATTTCTCCCAAATATATCACATCTTCTCCAAGAAATACCAGGATTCCACCTGAAATAGGATATTTCTCCCACAAATACCTCTTTTATCCCCAAAATAGTACAGTTTCTTCCAGACATGCCAGATTTCTCCCAAATATATCACATCTTCTCCAAGAAATACCTTCTTTCCCCCTTCAAATAGGACCTTTTCACCCACTAATACCTCTTTTATCCCCAAAATAGGACAGTTTCTTCCAGAAATGCCACATTTCTCCCAAATATATCACATCTTCTCCAAGAAATACCAGGGTTCCCCCTTCAGATAGGACTTTTTCACCCACAAATACCTCTTTTATCCCCAAAAGAGGACATTTTCTTCCAGAAATGCCACATTTCTCCCAAATAGATCACATCTTCTCCAAGAAATACCAGGGTTCCCCCTTCAAATAGGACCTTTTCACCCACAAATACCTCTTTTATCCCCAAAATAGGACAGGTTCATCCGGACATGCCAGATTTCTCCCAAATATATCACAGATTCTCCAAGAAATACCAGGTTTCCCCCTGGAAATAGGAACTTTTCACCCACAAGTACCTGTTCTATCCCCAAAATAGGACAGTTACTTCCAGAAATGCCACATTTCTCCCAAATAGATCACATCTTCTCCAAGAAATACCAGCTTTCCCCATTCAAATAGGACCTTTTCACCCACAAATACCTCTTTTATCCCCAAAATAGGACAGTTTCTGCAAGAAAGGCCACATTTCTCCCAAATATATCACATCTTCTCCAAGAAATACCAGGATTCCACCTGAAATAGGACATTTCTCCCACAAATACCTCTTTTATCCCCAAAATAGGACAGTTTCTTCCAGAAATGCCATTTTTCTCCCAAATATATCACATCTTCTCCAAGAAATACCAGCTTTCCCCCTTCAAATAGGACCTTTTCACCCACTAATACCTCTTTTATCCCCAAAAGAGGACAGTTTCTTCCAGAAATGCCACATTTCTCCCAAATATATCACATCGTCTCCAAGAAATACCACGTTTCCCCCTTCTAATAGGACTTTTTCACCCACAAATACCTCTTTTATCGCCAAAATAGGACAGTTTCTTCCAGAAATACCACATTTCTCCCAAATAGATCGCATCTTCTCCAAGAAATACCAGGGTTCCCCCTTCAAATAGGACCTTTTCACCCACAAATACCTCTTTTATCCCCAAAATAGGACAGGTTCATCCAGACATGCCAGATTTCTCCCAAATATATCACATCTTCTCCAAGAAATACAAGGATTCCTCCTGAAATAGGACCTTTTCACCCACAAATACCAGCCTTCTGCCCCCAGATTGGACTTTTTCTTCCAGAAATGCCAGATTTCTCCCAAATATAACACATCTTCTCCAAGAAATACCAGGTTTCCCCCTTGAAATAAAACATTTTCACCCACAAATACCTGTTTGATCCCCAAAATAGAACAGTTTCTTCCAGAAATGCCAGATTTCTCCCAAATATATCACATCTTCTCCAAGAAATACAAGGATTCCTCCTGAAATAGGACCTTGTCACCCACAAATACCAGCCTTCTGACCACAGATTGGACATTTTCTTCCAGACATGCCAGATTTCTCCCAAATATAGACCATCTTCTCCCAGAAATACCACGTTACCCCCTTCAAATAGGACCTTTTCACCCACAAATACCAGCCTTCTGCCCCCAAGTAGGACAGTTTCTTCCAGAAATGCCACATTTCTCCCAAATAAATCACATCTTCTCCAAGAAATACCAGGGTTCCTCCTGAAATAGGTCATTTCTCCCTCAAATACCAGCCTTCTCCCCCCAAATTGGACATTTTCTTCCAGAAATGCCACATTTCTCCCAAATATATCACATCTTCTCCAAGAAATACCAGGTTTCCCCCTTCAAATAGGACCTTTTCACCCACAAATACCTCTTTTATCCCCAAAATTGGACATTTTCTTCCAGAAATGCCAGATTTCTCCCAAATATATCACATCTTCTCCAAGAAATACCAGGTTTCCCCCTTCAAATAGGAACTTTTCACCCACTAATACCTCTTTTATCCCCAAAATTGGACATTTTCTTCCGGAACTGCCAGATTTCTCCCAAATATATCACATCTTCTCCAAGAAATGCCTGGATTCCTCCTGAAATAGGAACTTTTCTCCCTCAAATATCAGCCTTCTCCCCCCAAATTTGACTTTTTCTTCCAGACATGCCAGTTTTCTCCCAAATATATCACATCTTCTCAAAGAAATACCAGGTTTCCCCCTTCAAATACGACCTTTTCACCCACAAATACCTCTTTTTTCCCCAAAATAGGACAGGTGCATCCGGACATGCCAGATTTCTCCCAAGTATATCACATCTTCTCCAAGAAATACCAGGTTTCCCCCTTCTAATAGGACATTTTCACCCACAAATACCTCTTTTATACCCAAAGTAGGACATTTTCTTACAGAAATGCCAGATTTCTCCGAAATATATCACATGTTCTCCAAGATATACCAGTTCTCCCCCTGGAAATAGGACCTTTTCACCCACAAATACCTCTTTTATCCCCAAAATAGGACATTTTCTACCAGAAATGCAACATTTCTCCCAAATATATCACATCTTCTCCAAGAAATACCAGGGTTCCCCCTTCAAATAGGACCTTTTCTCCCACAAATGCCTGTTTTATTCCCAAATTTGTGGGTGAAGGGGTCTGTTTGAGGTGGGAATCCTGGTATTTCTTGGGGAAGATGTTCTATACTTGGGAGAAATCTGGCATGTCAGGAAGAAACTGTCCTATTTTGGGAATCAAACAGGATAAAAGAGGTATTTGTGGGTGAAAAGGTCCTATTTGAAGGGGGAATCCTGGTATTTCTTGGAGAAGATGTGATCTATTTGGGAGAAATGTGGCCTTTCTGGAAGAAACTGTCCTATTTGGGGGATGAAAGAGGTATTTGTGGGTGAAAAGGTCCTATTTCGAGGGGGAAAGCTGGTATTTCTTGGAGAAGATGTGATCTATTTGGGAGAAATGTGGCATTTCAGGAAGAAACTGTCCTATTTTGGGGATAAAAGAGGTATTTGTGGGTGAAAAAGTCCTATTTGAAGGGGGAATCCTGGTATTTCTTGGAGAAGATGTGATCTATTTGGGAGAAATGTGGCCTTTCTGGAAGAAACTGTCCTTTTTTGGGGAAAAAAGAGGTATTTGTGGGTGAAAAGGTCCTATTCGAAGGGGGAAACTTGGTATTTCTTGGAGAAGATGTGATACATTTGGGAGAACTGTGGCATTTCTGGCAGAAACTGAAATATTTTGGGCATAAAAGAGGTATTTGTGGGTGAAAAGGTCCTATTTGAGGGGGGAAAGCTGGTATTTCTTGGAGAAGATGTTCAATATTTTGGAGAAAAATGGAATTTTTGGAAGAAAATTTCCAATTTGAGGGATAAAAGAGGTATTTGTGGGTGAAAAGGTCCTATTTGAAGGGGGAAAGCTGGTATTTCTTGGAGAAGATGTGATCTATTTGGGTGAAATGTGGCATTTCTGGAAGAAACTGTCCTATTTTGGGGAAAAAAAGAGGTATTTGTGGGTGAAAAGTTCATATTTGAAGGGGGAAAGCTGGTATTTCTTGGAGAAGATGTGATCTATTAGGGAGAAATGTGGCATTTCTGGAAGAAACTGTCCTCTTTTGGGGATGAAAGAGGTATTTGTGGGTGAAAAGGTCCTATTTGAAGGGGGAACCCTGGTATTTCTTGGAGAAGATGTGATCTATTTGGCAGAAATGTGGCATGTCTGGAAGAAACTGTCCTATTTTGGGGATGAAAGAGGTATTTGTGGGTGAAAAGGTCCTATTTCGAGGGGGAAAGCTGGTAATTCTTGGAGAAGATGTGATCTATTTGGGAGAAATGTGGCATTTCAGGAAGAAACTGTCCTATTTTGGGGATAAAAGAGGTATTTGTGGGTGAAAAAGTCCTATTTGAAGGGGGAATCCTGGTATTTCTTGGAGAAGATGTGATCTATTTGGGAGAAATGTGGCCTTTCTGGAAGAAACTGTCCTCTTTTGGGGATAAAAGAGGTATTTGTGGGTGAAACGGTCCTATTTGAAGGGGGAAATCTGGTATTTCTTGGAGAAGATGTGATCTATTTGGGAGAAATCGGGCATTTCTGGAAGAAACTGTCCTATTTTGGGAAAAAAAAGAGGTATTAGTGGGTGAAAAGGTCCTATTTCGAGGGGGAAAGTTGGTATTTCTTGGAGAAGATGTGATCTATTTGGGAGAAATGTGGCATTTCTGGCAGAAACTGTCCTCTTTTGGGGATAAAAGAGGTATTTGTGGGTGAAAAGGTCCTATTTGAAGGGGGAATCCTGGTATTTCTTGGAGAAGATGTGATCTATTTGGGAGAAATGTGGCATGTCAGGAAGAAACTGTCCTATTTTCCGGGGATAAAAGAGGTATTTGTGGGTGAAAAGGTCCTATTTGAAGGGGGAATCCTGGTATTTCTTGGAGAAGATGTGATATATTTGGAAGAAATCTGGCGTTTCCGGCAGAAACTGTCCTGATTTGGGGATAAAACAGGTATTTGTGGGTGAATAGGTTATATTTCAAGGGGGAAACCTGGTATTTCTTGGAGAAGATGTGATTTATTTGGGAGAAATGTGGCCTTTCTGGAAGAAACTGTCCTCTTTTGGGGATAAAAGAGGTATTTGTGGGTGAAAAGGTCCTATTTGAAGGGGGAAAGCTGGTATTTCTTGGAGAAGATGTGATCTATTTGGGAGAAATGTGGCATGTCAGGAAGAAACTGTCCTCTTTTGGGGATAAAAGAGGTATTTGTTGATGAAAAGGTCCTGTTTGAGGGGGGAAAGCTGGTATTTCTTGGAGAAGATGTGCTATATTTGGGAGAAATGTGGCCTTTCTGGAAGAAACTGTCCTATTTTGTTGATAAAAGAGGTATTTGTGGGTGAAAAGGTCCTGTTTGAGGGGGAAACGTGGTATTTCTTGGAGAAGATGTGATCTATTTGGGAGAAATGTGGCATGTCTGGAAGAAACTGTCCTATTTTGGGGATAAAAGAGGTATTTGTGGGTGAAAAGGTCCTATTTCGAGGGGGAACCCTGGTATTTCTTGGAGAAGATGTGATCTATTTGGGAGAAATCTGGCATTTCTGCAAGAAACTGTCCTGATTTGGGAAAAAAAAGAGGTATTTGTGGGTGAAAAGGTCCTATTTCGAGGGGGAAAGCTGGTATTTCTAGGAGAAGATGTGATCTATTAGGGAGAAATGTGGCATTTCTGGAAGAAACTGTCCTCTTTTGGGGATAAAAGAGGTATTTGTGGGTGAAAAGTTCCTATTTCCAGGGGTAATCCTGGTAGTTCTTGGAGAAGCTGTGATATATTTGGGAGAAATGTGGCATTTCTGGAAGAAACTGCCCTATTTTGGGGATAAAACAGGTATTTGTGGGTGAAAAGGTCCTATCTGAAGGGGGAAACCTGGTATTTCCTGGAGAAGATGTGATCTATTTGGGAGAAATGTGGCATGTCAGGAAGAAATTGTCCTATTTTCCGGGGATAAAAGAGGTATTCGTGGGTGAAAAGGTCCTGTTTGAGGGGGAAACCTGGTATTTCTTGGAGAAGATGTGATCTATTTGGGGGAAATGTGGCATTTCTGGAAGAAACTGTCCTATTTTGGGGATAAAAAAGGTATTTGTGGGTGAAAAGGTCCTATTTGAAGGGGGAATCCTGGTATTTCTTGTAGAAGATGTGATCTATTTGGGAGAAATGTGGCCTTTTTGGAAGAAACTGTCCTATTTTGGGAAAAAAAGAGGTATTTGTGGGTGAAAAGGTCCTATTTGAAGGGGGAATCCTGGTATTTCTTGGAGAAGATGTGATCTATTTGGGAGAAATGTGGCATTTCTGGCAGAAACTGACCTCTTTTGGGGATAAAAGAGGTATTTGTGGGTGAAAAGGTCCTATTTGAAGGGGGAAACGTGGTATTTCTTGGAGAAGATGTGATCTATTTGGGAGAAATGTGGCATGTCAGGAAGAAAATGTCCTCTTTTGGGGATAAAACAGGTATTTGTGGTTGAAAATGTCCTATTTGAAGGGGGAAACGTGGTATTTCTTGGAGAAGATGTGATATATTTGGGGGAAATGTGGCATGTCTGGAGGAAACTGTCCTCTTTTGGGGATAAAAGAGGTATTTGTGGGTGAAAAGGTCCTATTTGAAGGGGGAAACGTGGTATTTCTTGGAGAAGATGTGATTTATTTGGGAGAAATGTGGCATGTCTGCAGGAAACTGTCATCTTTTGGGGATAAAAGAGGTATTTGTGGGTGAAAATGTCCTATTTGAAGTGGGAAAGCTGGTATTTCTTGGAGAAGATGTGATCTATTTGGGGGAAATATGGCATTTCTGGCAGAAACTGTCCTCTTTTGGGGATAAAAGAGGTATTTGTGGGTGAAAAGGTCTTATTTGAAGGGGGAAAACTGGTATTTCTTGGAGAAGATGTGATCTATTTGGGAGAAATTTGGCATTTCTGGCAGAAACTGACCTCTTATGGGGATAAAAGAGGTATTTGTGGGTGAAAAGGTCCTATTTCGAGGGGGAAAGCTGGTATATCTTGGAGAAGATGTGCTATATTTGGGAGAAATGTGGCATTTCTGGAAGAAACTGTCCTATTTTGGGGATAAAAGAGGTATTTGTGTTTGAAAAAGTCCTATTTGAAGGGGTAATCCTGGTATTTCTTGGAGAAGATATGATCTATTTGGGAGAAATGTGGCCTTTCTGGAAGAAACTGTCCTCTTTTGGGGATAAAATAGGTATTTGTGGGTGAAAAGGTCCTATTTGAAGGGGGAAAGCTGGTATTTCTTGGAGAAGATGTGATCTATTTGGGAGAAATGTGGCATTTCTGGAAGAAACTGTCCTATTTTGAGAAAAAAAGAGGTATTTGTGGGTGAAAAGGTCCTATTTCGAGGGGGAAACCTGGTATTTCTTGGAGAAGATGTGATCTATTAGGGAGAAATGTGGCATTTCTGGCAGAAACTGACCTCTTTTGGGGATAAAAGAGGTATTTGTGGGTGAAAAGGTCCAATCTGAAGGGGGAAAGCTGGTATTTCTTGGAGAAGATGTGATCTATTTGGGAGAAATCAGGCATGTCAGGAAGAAACTGTCCTATTTTGGGGATAAAAGAGGTATTTGTGGGTGAAAAGGTCCTATTTCCAGGAGGAAACGTGGTATTTCTTGGAGAAGATGTGATATATATTGGTGAAATGTGGCATTTCTGGAGGAAAATGCCCTATCTGGGGGGAGAAAAGAGGTATTTGTGGGTGAAAAGGTCCTATTTGAAGGGGGAAACCAGTATTTCTTGGAGAAGATGTGGTATATTTGGGAGAAATGTGGCATTTCTGGCAGAAACTTTCCTCTTTTGGGGATAAAAGAGGTATTTGTGGGTGAAAAGGTCTTATTTGAAGGGGGAAAACTGGTATTTCTTGGAGAAGATGTGATATATTTGGGAGAAATGTGACATGTCTGGCAGAAAATGTCCTATTTTGGGGATAAAAGAGGTATTTGTGGGTGAAAAGGTCCTATTTGAGGGGGGAAACCTGGTATTTCTTGGAGAAGATGTGATATATTTGGGAGAAATGTGGCCTTTCTGGAAGAAACTGTTCTATTTCGGGGATAAAAGAGGTATTCGTGGGTGAAAAGGTCCTATTTGAAGGGGGAAAGCTGGTATTTCTTGGAGAAGATGTGATCTATTTGGGAGAAATGTGGCATTTATGGAAGAAAAAGTGCAATTTGGGAGGAGAAGACAGGTATTTGTGGGAGAAAAGTTCCTATTTCAGGAGGAATCCTGGTATTTCTTGGAGAAGATGTGATCTATTTGGGAGAAATGTTGCATTTCTGGAAGAAACTGTCCTCTTTTGGGGATAAAAGAGGTATTTGTGGGTGGAAAAGTCCTATCTGAAGGGGGAAACGTGGTATTTCTTGGGGAAGATGTGATATATTTGGGAGAAATGTGGCATGTCTGGAAGAAACTGTCGTATTTTGGGGAAAAAAGAGGTATTTGTGGGTGAAAAGGTCCTATTTGAAGGGGGAAAGCTGGTATTTCTTGGAGAAGATGTGATCTATTTGGGAGAAATGTGCCAAGTCTGGAAGAAACTGTCCTATTTTGGGGATAAAAGAGGTACTTGTGGGTGAAAAGGTCCTATCTGAAGGGGGAACCCTGGTATTTCTTGGAGAAGATGTGATCTATTTGGGAGAAATGTGTCATTTCTGGAAGAAACTGTCCTATTTTGGGGATAAAACAGGTATTTGTGGGTGAAAAGGTCCTATTTGAATGGGGAAAGCTGGTATTTCTTGGAGAAGATGTGATGTATTTGGGAGAAATGTGGCATTTCTGGAAGAAACTGTCCTCTTTTGGGGATAAAAGAGGTATTAGTGGGTGAAAAGGTCCTATTTGAAGGGGGAATCCTGGTATTTCTTGGAGAAGATGTGATATATTTGGGAGAAATGTGGCATTTCTGGAAGAAACTGTCCTCTTTTGGGGATAAAAGTGGTATTTGTGGGTGAAAAGGTCCTATTTGAAGGGGGAAACCTGGTATTTCTTGGAGAAGATGTTCTATATTTGGGAGAAATGTGGCATTTCTGGAAGAAACTGTCCTATTTTGGGAATAGAACAGGTATTTGTGGGTGGAAAGGTCCTATTTCGAGGGGGAAAGCTGGTATTTCTTGGAGAAGATGTGATCTATTTGGGAGAAATGTGGCATTTCTGGCAGAAACTGTCCTCTTTTGGGGATAAAAGAGGTATTTGTGGGAGAAAAGTTCATATCTGAAGGGGGAACCCTGGTATTTCTTGGAGAAGATGTGATCTATTTGGGAGAAATGTGGCCTTTCTGGAAGAAACTGTCCTATTCTGGGGATAAAACAGGTATTTGTGTTTGAAAAGGTCCTATTTGAAGGTGGAAACCTGGTATTTCTTGGAGAAGATGTGCTATATTTGGGAGAAATGTGGCATTTCTGGAAGAAACTGTCCTCTTTTGGGGATAAAAGAGGTATTTGTGGGTGAAAAGGTCCTATTTGAAGGGGGAATCCTGGTATTTCTTGGAGAAGATGTGATCTATTTGGGAGAAATGTGGCATGTCAGGAAGAAACTGTCCTATTTTGGGGATCAAAGAGGTATTTGTGGGTGAAAAGGTCCTATTAGAAGGGGGAAACGTGGTATTTCTTGGAGAAGATGTGATATATTTGGGAGAAATGTGGCATTTCTGCAAGAAACTGTCCTGTTTTGGGAAAAAAAAGAGGTATTTGTGGGTGAAAAGGTCCTATTTCCAGGGGAAATCTGGTATTTCTAGGAGAAGATGTGATCTATTTGGGAGAAATGTGGCCTTTCTGGAAGAAACTGTCCTCTTTTGGGGATAAAAGAGGTATTTGTGGGTGATAAGTTCCTATTTCCAGGGGTAATCCTGGTATTTCTTGGTGCAGATGTGATGTATTTGGGAGAAATGTGGCCTTTCTGGAAGAAACTGTCCTATTTTGGGGATAAAAGAAGTATTTGTGGGTGAAAAGGTCCTATTTCAAGGGGGAAACCTGGTATTTCTTGGAGAAGATGTGATATATTTGGGAGAAATGTGGCATGTCTGGAAGAAACTGTCCTATTTTGGGGATAAAAGAGGTATTTGTGGGTGAAAAGGTCCTATTTGAAGGGGGAAAGCTGGTATTTCTTGGAGAAGATGTGATCTATTTGGGAGAAATCTGGCATGTCAGGAAGAAACTGTCCTCTTTTGGGGATAAAAGAGGTATTTGTGGGTGAAAAGGTCCTATTTGAGGGGGGAAAGCTGGTATTTCTTGGAGAAGATGTGATCTATTTGGGAGAAATGTGGCATTTCTGGAAGAAACTGTGCTATTTTCCGGGGATAAAAGAGGTATTTGTGGGTGAAAAGGTCCTATTTGAATGGGGAAAAGCTGGTATTTCTTGGAGAAGATGTGATCTATTTGGGGGAAATGTGGCATTTCTGGAAGAAACTGTCCTCTTTTGGGGATAAAAGAGGTATTTTTGGGTGAAAAGGTTCTATTTGAAGGGGGAAAGCTGGTATTTCTTGGAGAAGATGTGATCTATTTGGGAGAAATGTGGCATTTCTGGAAGAAACTGTCCTCTTTTGGGGATAAAAGTGGTATTTGTGGGTGAAAAGGTCCTATTTGAAGGGGGAACCCTGGTATTTCTTGGAGAAGATGTGATATATTTGGGAGAAATGCGACCTTTCTGGAAGAAAAAGTCCAATTTGGTTGCAGAAGGCTGGTATTTCTGGGAGAAAATTTCCTATTTCAGGAGGAATCCTGGTATTTCTTGGAGAAGATGTGATTTATTTGGGAGAAATGTGGCATTTCAGGAAGAAACTGTCCTATTTTGGGGATAAAACAGGCATTTTTGGGTGAAAAGGTCCTATTTCTAGGGGGAAACCTGGTATTTCTTGGAGAAGATGTGATCTATTTGGGAGAAATGTGGCCTTTCTGGAAGTAGCTGTCGTATTTTGGGAAAAAAAGAGGTATTTGTGGGTGAAAAGGTCCTATTTGAAGGGGGAAAGCTGTTATTTCTTGGAGAAATGTGATCTATTTGGGAGAAATGTGGCCTTTCTGGAAGAAACTGTCGTATTTGGGGAAAAAAGAGGTATTTGTGGGTGAAAAGGTCCTATTTGAAGGGGGAACCCTGGTATTTCTTGGAGAAGATGTGATTTATTTGGGAGAAATGTGCCAAGTCTGGAAGAAACTGTCCTCTTTTGGGGATAAAAGAGGTATTTGTGGGTGAAAAGGTCCTATTTGAAGGGGGAAAGCTGGTATTTCATGGAGAAGATGTGATCTATTTGGGAGAAATGTGGCATTTCTGGAAGAAAATGTTCTCTTTTGGGGATAAAAGAGGTATTTGTGGGTGAAAAGGTCCTATCTGAAGGGGGAACCCTGGTATTTCTTGGAGAAGATGTGATCTATTTGGGAGAAATGTGGCATGTCAGGAAGAAACTGTCCTATTTTCCGGGGATAAAAAAGGTATTCGTGGGTGAAAAGATCCTATTTGAGGGGGAACCCTGGTATTTCGTGGAGAAGATGTGATCTATTTGGGGGAAATGTGGCATTTCTGGAAGAAACTGTCCTCTTTTGGGGATAAAAGAGGTATTTGTGGGTGAAAAGGTTCTATTTGAAGGGGGAAAGCTGGTATTTCTTGGAGAAGATGTGATCTATTTGGGAGAAATGTGGCATGCCTGGAAGAAACTGTCGTATTTTGGAGATAATAGAGGTATTTGTTGGTGAATAGGTCCTATTAGAAGGGGGAATCCTGGTATTTCTTGGAGAAGATGTGCTATATTTGGGAGAAATGTGGCATTTCTGGAAGAAACTGTCCTCTTTTGGGGATAAAAGAGGTATTTGTGGGTGAAAAGGTCCTATTTGAAGGGGGAAACGTGGTATTTCTTGGAGAAGATGTGATATATTTGGGAGAAATGTGTCATTTCTGGAAGAAACTGTCCTCTTTTGGGGATAAAAGAGGTATTTGTGGGTGAAAAGGTCCTATTTGAAGGCGGAAAGCTGGTATTTCTTTGAGAAGATGTGATCTATTTGGGAGAAATGTGGCATTTCTGGAAGAAACTGTCCTCTTTTGGGGATAATAGAGGTATTTGTGGGTGAAAAGGTCCTATTTGAAGGGGGAAAGCTGGTATTTCTTGGAGAAGATGTGATATATTTGGGAGAAATGTGTCATTTCTGGAAGAAACTGTCCTCTTTTGGGGATAAAAGAGGTATTTGTGGGTGAAAAGGTCCTACTTCGAGGGGGAAAGCTGGTATTTCTTGGAGAAGATGTGATCTATTTGGGAGAAATGTGGCATTTCTGGAAGAAATAGTCCAATTTGGGGGGAGAAGGCAGGTATTTGTGGGAGAAAAGTTCGTATTTCAGGAGGAATCCTGGTATTTCTTGGAGAAGATGTGATGTATTTGGGAGAAATGTGGCATGTCTGGAAGAAACTGTCGTATTTGGGGATAAAAGAGGTACTTGTGGGTGAAAAGGTCCTATTTGAAGGGGGAACCCTGGTATTTCTTGGATAAGGTGTGATATATTTGGGAGAAATGTGGCATTTCTGGAAGAAACTGTCCTCTTTTGGGGATAAAACAGGTATTTGTGGGTGAATAGGTTATATTTCAAGGGGGTAAGCTGGTATTTCTTGGAGAAGATATGATCTATTTGGGAGAAATGTTGCATTTCTGGAAGAAACTGTCCTCTTTTGGGGATAAAAGAGGTATTTGTGGGTGAAAATATCCTATTTGAAGGGGGAAACGTGGTATTTCTTGGAGAAGATGTGATCTATTTGGGAGAAATGTGGCATTTCTGGAAGAAACTGTCCTCTTTTGGGGATAAAAGAGGTATTTGTGGGTGAAAATGTCCTGTTTGAGGGGTAAAGCTGGTATTTCTTGGAGAAGATGTGATCTATTTGGGAGAAATGTGGCATGTCTGGAAGAATCTGACCTATTTTGTGGATAAAACAGGTATCTGCTGAGAAAAGGTCCTATTTGAAGGGGGAAACGTGGTATTTCTTGGAGAAGATGTGATCTATTTGGGAGAAATGTGTCATTTCTGGAAGAAACTGTCCTCTTTTGGGGATAAAAGAGGTAGTTGAGGGTGAAAAGTTCCTATTTGAAGGGGGAATCCTGGTATTTCTTGGAGAAGATGTGATATATTTGGGAGAAATGTGGCATTTCTGCAAGAAACTGTCCTATTTTGGGAAAAAAAGATGTATTTGTGGTTGAAAAGGTCCTACTTCGAGGGGGAAAGCTGGTATTTCTAGGAGAAGATGTGATATATTTGGGAGAAATGTGGCCTTTCTGGAAGAAACTGTCCTATTTTGGGGATAAAAGAGGTATTTGTGGGTGAAAAGGTCCTATTTGAAGGGGGAATCCTGGTATTTCTTGGAGAAGATGTGATATATTTGGGAGAAATGTGGCATTTCAGGAAGAAACTGTCCTATTTTGGGGATAAAACAGGCATTTGTGGGTGAAAAGGTCCTATTTTGAGGGGGAAAGCTGGTATTTCTAGGAGAAGAAGTGATATATTTGGGAGAAATATGGCATTTCTGGAAGAAACTGTCCTATTTTGGGGATAAAAGAGGTATTTGTGGGTGAAAAGGTCCTATTTGAAGGGGGAACCCTGGTATTTCTTGGAGAAGATGTGATCTATTTCGGAGAAATGTGACATGTCTGGCAGAAACTGTCCTATTTTGGGGATAAAAGAGGTATTTGTGGGTGAAAATGTCCTATTAGAAGGGGGAAACCAGGTATTTCTTGGAGAAGATGTGATCTATTAGGGAGAAATGTGGCATTTCTGGAAGAAACTGTCGTATTTAGGGGATAAAAGAGGTATTTGTGGGTGAAAAGTTCCTATTTGAAGGGGGAAACCTGGTATTTCTTGGAGAAGATGTGATCTATTTGGGAGAAATGTGGCATTTCTGGAAGAAACTGTCCTCTTTTGGGGATAAAACAGGTATTTGTGGGTGAATAGGTTATATTTCAAGGGGGTAAGCTGGTATTTCTTGGAGAAGATGTGATCTATTTGGGAGAAATGTGGCATTTCTGGAAGAAACTGTCCTATTTTGGGAAAAAAAGAGGTATTTGTGGGTGAAAAGGTCCTATTTGAAGGGGGAACCCTGGTATTTCTTGGAGAAGATGTGATCTATTTGGGAGAAATGTGGCATTTCTGGAAGAAACTGTCCTATTTTGGGGATAAAAGAGGTATTTGTGGGTGAAAAGGTCCTATTTCGAGGGGGAAACGTGGTATTTCTTGGTGAAGATGTGATATATTTGGGAGAAATGTGGCATGTCTGGAAGAAATAGTCCAATTTGGGGGGAGAAGGCAGGTATTTGTGGGAGAAAAGTTTCTATTTCAGGAGGAATCCAGGTATTTCTTGGAGAAGATGTGATATATTTGGGAGAAATGTGGCATGTCTGGAAGAAACTGTCCTCTTTTGGGGATAAAACAGGTACTTGTGGGTGAAAAGGTCCTATTTAAAGGGGGAAAGCTGGTATTTCTTGGAGAAGATGTGATATATTTGGGAGAAATGTGGCATTTCTGGAAGAAACTGTCCTCTTTTGGGGATAAAAGAGGTATTTGTGGGTGAAAAGGTCCTATTTGAAGTGGGAATCCTGGTATTTCTTGGAGAAGATGTGATATATTTGGGAGAAATGTGGCATGTCTGGAAGAAACTGTCGTATTTTGGGGATAAAAGAGGTATTTGTGGGTGAAAAGGTCCTATTTGAAGGGGGAAAGCTGGTATTTCTTGGAGAAGATGTGATCTATTTGGGAGAAATGTGGCATTTCAGGAAGAAACTGTCCTATTTTGGGGATAAAACAGGCATTTGTGGGTGAAAAGGTCCTATTTCGAGGGGGAAACCTGGTATTTCTTGGAGAAGATGTGATATATTTGGGAGAAATGTGGCATGTCTGGAAGAAACTGTCCTATTTTGGGGATAAAAGAGGTATTTGTGGGTGAAAAGGTCCTATTTGAAGGGGGAAACCTGGTATTTCGTGGAGAAGATGTGCTATATTTGGGAGAAATGTGGCATTTCTGGAAGAAACTGTCCTATTCCGGGGATAAAAGAGGTATTTGTGGGTGAAAAGGTCCTATTTGAAGGGGGAAACGTGGTATTTCTTGGAGAAGAAGTGATATATTTGGGAGAAATGTGTCATTTCTGGAAGAAACTGTCCTCTTTTGGGGATAAAAGAGGTATTTGTGGGTGAAAAGGTCGTATTTGAAGGCGGAAAGCTTGTATTTCTTGGAGAAGATGTGATCTATTTGGGAGAAATGTGGCATTTCTGGAAGAAACTGTCCTCTTTTGGGGATAATAGAGGTATTTGTGGGTGAAAAGGTCCTATTTGAAGGGGGAAAGCTGGTATTTCTTGGAGAAGATGTGATATATTTGGGAGAAATGTGGCATTTCTGGAAGAAACTGTCCTATTGTGGGGATAAAAGAGGTATTTGTGGGTGAAAAGGTCCTATTTCGAGGGGGAAACGTGGTATTTCTAGGAGAAGATGTGATCTATTTGGGAGAAATGTGGCATTTCTGGAAGAAATAGTCCAATTTGGGTGGAGAAGGCAGGTATTTGTGGGAGAAAAGTTCCTATTTCAGGAGGAATCCTGGTATTTCTTGGAGAAGATGTGATGTATTTGGGAGAAATGTGGCATGTCTGGAAGAAACTGTCGTATTTGGGGATAAAAGAGGTACTTGTGGGTGAAAAGGTCCTATTTGAAGGGGGAAACCTGGTATTTCTTGGAGAAGATGTGCTATATTTGGGAGAAATGTGGCATTTCTGGAAGAAACTGTCCTCTTTTGGGGATAAAACAGGTATTTGTGGGTGAATAGGTTATATTTCAAGGGGGTAAGCTGGTATTTCTTGGAGAAGATATGATCTATTTGGGAGAAATATTGCATTTCTGGAAGAAACTGTCCTCTTTTGGGGATAAAAGAGGTATTTGTGGGTGAAAATATCCTATTTGAAGGGGGAAACGTGGTATTTCTTGGAGAAGATGTGGTATATTTGGGAGAAATGTGGCATTTCTGGAAGAAACTGTCCTCTTTTGGGGATAAAAGAGGTATTTGTGGGTGAAAATGTCCTGTTTGAGGGGGGAAATCTGGTATTTCTTGGAGAAGATGAGATCTATTTGGGAGAAATGTGGCATTTCTGGAAGAAACTGTCCTATTTTGGGAAAAAAAGAGGTATTTGTGGGTGAAAAGGTCCTACTTCGAGGGGGAAAGCCGGTATTTCTAGGAGAAGATGTGATATATTTGGGAGAAATGTGGCCTTTCTGGAAGAAACTGTCGTATTTTGGGGATAAAAGAGGTATTTGTGGGTGAAAAGTTCCTATTTGAAGGGGGAATCCTGGTATTTCTTGGAGAAGATGTGATCTATTTGGGAGAAATGTGGCATGTCTGGAAGAAACTGTCCTCTTTTGGGGATAAAAGAGGTACTTGTGGGTGAAAAGGTCCTATTTGAAGGGGGAACCCTGGTATTTCTTGGATAAGATGTGATATATTTGGGAGAAATGTGGCATTTCTGGAAGAAACTGTCCTCTTTTGGGGATAAAACAGGTATTTGTGGGTGAATAGGTTATATTTCAAGGGGGTAAGCTGGTATTTCTTGGAGAAGATATGATCTATTTGGGAGAAATGTTGCATTTCTGGAAGAAACTGTCCTCTTTTGGGGATAAAAGAGGTATTTGTGGGTGAAAATATCCTATTTGAAGGGGGAAACGTGGTATTTCTTGGAGAAGATGTGATCTATTTGGGAGAAATGTGGCATTTCTGGAAGAAACTGTCCTCTTTTGGGGATAAAAGAGGTATTTGTGGGTGAAAATGTCCTGTTTGAGGGGTAAAGCTGGTATTTCTTGGAGAAGATGTGATCTATTTGGGAGAAATGTGGCATGTCTGGAAGAATCTGACCTATTTTGTGGATAAAACAGGTATCTGCTGAGAAAAGGTCCTATTTGAAGGGGGAAACGTGGTATTTCTTGGAGAAGATGTGATCTATTTGGGAGAAATGTGTCATTTCTGGAAGAAACTGTCCTCTTTTGGGGATAAAAGAGGTAGTTGAGGGTGAAAAGTTCCTATTTGAAGGGGGAATCCTGGTATTTCTTGGAGAAGATGTGATATATTTGGGAGAAATGTGGCATTTCTGCAAGAAACTGTCCTATTTTGGGAAAAAAAGATGTATTTGTGGTTGAAAAGGTCCTACTTCGAGGGGGAAAGCTGGTATTTCTAGGAGAAGATGTGATATATTTGGGAGAAATGTGGCCTTTCTGGAAGAAACTGTCCTATTTTGGGGATAAAAGAGGTATTTGTGGGTGAAAAGGTCCTATTTGAAGGGGGAATCCTGGTATTTCTTGGAGAAGATGTGATATATTTGGGAGAAATGTGGCATTTCAGGAAGAAACTGTCCTATTTTGGGGATAAAACAGGCATTTGTGGGTGAAAAGGTCCTATTTTGAGGGGGAAAGCTGGTATTTCTAGGAGAAGAAGTGATATATTTGGGAGAAATGTGGCATTTCTGGAAGAAACTGTCCTATTTTGGGCATAAAAGAGGTATTTGTGGGTGAAAAGGTCCTATTTGAAGGGGGAACCCTGGTATTTCTTGGAGAAGATGTGATCTATTTCGGAGAAATGTGACATGTCTGGCAGAAACTGTCCTATTTTGGGGATAAAAGAGGTATTTGTGGGTGAAAATGTCCTATTAGAAGGGGGAAACCAGGTATTTCTTGGAGAAGATGTGATCTATTTGGGAGAAATGTGGCATTTCTGGAAGAAACTGTCGTATTTAGGGGATAAAAGAGGTATTTGTGGGTGAAAAGTTCCTATTTGAAGGGGGAAACCTGGTATTTCTTGGAGAAGATGTGCTATATTTGGGAGAAATGTGGCATTTCTGGAAGAAACTGTCCTCTTTTGGGGATAAAACAGGTATTTGTGGGTGAATAGGTTATATTTCAAGGGGGTAAGCTGGTATTTCTTGGAGAAGATGTGATCTATTTGGGAGAAATGTTGCATTTCTGGAAGAAACTGTCCTCTTTTGGGGATAAAAGAGGTATTTGTGGGTGAAAATATCCTATTTGAAGGGGGAAACGTGGTATTTCTTGGAGAAGATGTGGTATATTTGGGAGAAATGTGGCATTTCTGGAAGAAACTGTCCTCTTTTGGGGATAAAAGAGGTATTTGTGGGTGAAAATGTCCTGTTTGAGGGGGGAAATCTGGTATTTCTTGGAGAAGATGAGATCTATTTGGGAGAAATGTGGCATTTCTGGAAGAAACTGTCCTATTTTGGGAAAAAAAGAGGTATTTGTGGGTGAAAAGGTCCTACTTCGAGGGGGAAAGCTGGTATTTCTAGGAGAAGATGTGATATATTTGGGAGAAATGTGGCCTTTCTGGAAGAAACTGTCGTATTTTGGGGATAAAAGAGGTATTTGTGGGTGAAAAGTTCCTATTTGAAGGGGGAATCCTGGTATTTCTTGGAGAAGATGTGATCTATTTGGGAGAAATGTGGCATGTCTGGAAGAAACTGTCCTATTTTGGGGATAAAAGAGGTACTTGTGGGTGAAAAGGTCCTATTTGAAGGGGGAACCCTGGTATTTCTTGGATAAGATGTGATATATTTGGGAGAAATGTGGCATTTCTGGAAGAAACTGTCCTCTTTTGGGTATAAAACAGGTATTTGTGGGTGAATAGGTTATATTTCAAGGGGGTAAGCTGGTATTTCTTGGAGAAGATATGATCTATTTGGGAGAAATGTTGCATTTCTGGAAGAAACTGTCCTCTTTTGGGGATAAAAGAGGTATTTGTGGGTGAAAATATCCTATTTGAAGGGGGAAACGTGGTATTTCTTGGAGAAGATGTGATCTATTTGGGAGAAATGTGGCATTTCTGGAAGAAACTGTCCTCTTTTGGGGATAAAAGAGGTATTTGTGGGTGAAAATGTCCTGTTTGAGGGGTAAAGCTGGTATTTCTTGGAGAAGATGTGATCTATTTGGGAGAAATGTGGCATGTCTGGAAGAATCTGACCTATTTTGTGGATAAAACAGGTATCTGCTGAGAAAAGGTCCTATTTGAAGGGGGAAACGTGGTATTTCTTGGAGAAGATGTGATCTATTTGGGAGAAATGTGTCATTTCTGGAAGAAACTGTCCTCTTTTGGGGATAAAAGAGGTAGTTGAGGGTGAAAAGTTCCTATTTGAAGGGGGAATCCTGGTATTTCTTGGAGAAGATGTGATATATTTGGGAGAAATGTGGCATTTCTGCAAGAAACTGTCCTATTTTGGGAAAAAAAGATGTATTTGTGGTTGAAAAGGTCCTACTTCGAGGGGGAAAGCTGGTATTTCTAGGAGAAGATGTGATATATTTGGGAGAAATGTGGCCTTTCTGGAAGAAACTGTCCTATTTTGGGGATAAAAGAGGTATTTGTGGGTGAAAAGGTCCTATTTGAAGGGGGAATCCTGGTATTTCTTGGAGAAGATGTGATATATTTGGGAGAAATGTGGCATTTCAGGAAGAAACTGTCCTATTTTGGGGATAAAACAGGCATTTGTGGGTGAAAAGGTCCTATTTTGAGGGGGAAAGCTGGTATTTCTAGGAGAAGAAGTGATATATTTGGGAGAAATGTGGCATTTCTGGAAGAAACTGTCCTATTTTGGGGATAAAAGAGGTATTTGTGGGTGAAAAGGTCCTATTTGAAGGGGGAACCCTGGTATTTCTTGGAGAAGATGTGATCTATTTCGGAGAAATGTGACATGTCTGGCAGAAACTGTCCTATTTTGGGGATAAAAGAGGTATTTGTGGGTGAAAATGTCCTATTAGAAGGGGGAAACCAGGTATTTCTTGGAGAAGATGTGATCTATTTGGGAGAAATGTGGCATTTCTGGAAGAAACTGTCGTATTTAGGGGATAAAAGAGGTATTTGTGGGTGAAAAGTTCCTATTTGAAGGGGGAAACCTGGTATTTCTTGGAGAAGATGTGATCTATTTGGGAGAAATGTGGCATTTCTGGAAGAAACTGTCCTCTTTTGGGGATAAAACAGGTATTTGTGGGTGAATAGGTTATATTTCAAGGGGGTAAGCTGGTATTTCTTGGAGAAGATGTGATCTATTTGGGAGAAATGTGGCATTTCTGGAAGAAACTGTCCTATTTTGCGAAAAAAAGAGGTATTTGTGGGTGAAAAGGTCCTATTTGAAGGGGGAACCCTGGTATTTCTTGGAGAAGATGTGATCTATTTGGGAGAAATGTGGCATTTCTGGAAGAAACTGTCCTATTTTGGGGATAAAAGAGGTATTTGTGGGTGAAAAGGTCCTATTTCGAGGGGGAAACGTGGTATTTCTTGGAGAAGATGTGATATATTTGGGAGAAATGTGGCATGTCTGGAAGAAATAGTCCTATTTGGGTGGAGAAGGCAGGTATTTGTGGGAGAAAAGTTTCTATTTCAGGAGGAATCCAGGTATTTCTTGGAGAAGATGTGATATATTTGGGAGAAATGTGGCATGTCTGGAAGAAACTGTCCTATTTTGGGGATAAAACAGGTACTTGTGGGTGAAAAGGTCCTATTTAAAGGGGGAAAGCTGGTATTTCTTGGAGAAGATGTGATATATTTGGGAGAAATGTGGCCTTTCTGGAAGAAACTGTCCTCTTTTGGGGATAAAAGAGGTATTTGTGGGTGAAAAGGTCCTATTTGAAGTGGGAATCCTGGTATTTCTTGGAGAAGATGTGATATATTTGGGAGAAATGTGGCATGTCTGGAAGAAACTGTCCTCTTTTGGGGATAAAAGAGGTACTTGTGGGTGAAAAGGTCCTATTTGAAGGGGGAACCCTGGTATTTCTTGGATAAGATGTGATATATTTGGGAGAAATGTGGCATTTCTGGAAGAAACTGTCCTCTTTTGGGGATAAAACAGGTATTTGTGGGTGAATAGGTTATATTTCAAGGGGGTAAGCTGGTATTTCTTGGAGAAGATATGATCTATTTGGGAGAAATGTTGCATTTCTGGAAGAAACTGTCCTCTTTTGGGGATAAAAGAGGTATTTGTGGGTGAAAATATCCTATTTGAAGGGGGAAACGTGGTATTTCTTGGAGAAGATGTGATCTATTTGGGAGAAATGTGGCATTTCTGGAAGAAACTGTCCTCTTTTGGGGATAAAAGAGGTATTTGTGGGTGAAAATGTCCTGTTTGAGGGGTAAAGCTGGTATTTCTTGGAGAAGATGTGATCTATTTGGGAGAAATGTGGCATGTCTGGAAGAATCTGACCTATTTTGTGGATAAAACAGGTATCTGCTGAGAAAAGGTCCTATTTGAAGGGGGAAACGTGGTATTTCTTGGAGAAGATGTGATCTATTTGGGAGAAATGTGTCATTTCTGGAAGAAACTGTCCTCTTTTGGGGATAAAAGAGGTAGTTGAGGGTGAAAAGTTCCTATTTGAAGGGGGAATCCTGGTATTTCTTGGAGAAGATGTGATATATTTGGGAGAAATGTGGCATTTCTGCAAGAAACTGTCCTATTTTGGGAAAAAAAGATGTATTTGTGGTTGAAAAGGTCCTACTTCGAGGGGGAAAGCTGGTATTTCTAGGAGAAGATGTGATATATTTGGGAGAAATGTGGCCTTTCTGGAAGAAACTGTCCTATTTTGGGGATAAAAGAGGTATTTGTGGGTGAAAAGGTCCTATTTGAAGGGGGAATCCTGGTATTTCTTGGAGAAGATGTGATATATTTGGGAGAAATGTGGCATTTCAGGAAGAAACTGTCCTATTTTGGGGATAAAACAGGCATTTGTGGGTGAAAAGGTCCTATTTTGAGGGGGAAAGCTGGTATTTCTAGGAGAAGAAGTGATATATTTGGGAGAAATGTGGCATTTCTGGAAGAAACTGTCCTATTTTGGGGATAAAAGAGGTATTTGTGGGTGAAAAGGTCCTATTTGAAGGGGGAACCCTGGTATTTCTTGGAGAAGATGTGATCTATTTCGGAGAAATGTGACATGTCTGGCAGAAACTGTCCTATTTTGGGGATAAAAGAGGTATTTGTGGGTGAAAATGTCCTATTAGAAGGGGGAAACCAGGTATTTCTTGGAGAAGATGTGATCTATTTGGGAGAAATGTGGCATTTCTGGAAGAAACTGTCGTATTTAGGGGATAAAAGAGGTATTTGTGGGTGAAAAGTTCCTATTTGAAGGGGGAAACCTGGTATTTCTTGGAGAAGATGTGCTATATTTGGGAGAAATGTGGCATTTCTGGAAGAAACTGTCCTCTTTTGGGGATAAAACAGGTATTTGTGGGTGAATAGGTTATATTTCAAGGGGGTAAGCTGGTATTTCTTGGAGAAGATACGATCTATTTGGGAGAAATGTTGCATTTCTGGAAGAAACTGTCCTCTTTTGGGGATAAAAGAGGTATTTGTGGGTGAAAATATCCTATTTGAAGGGGGAAACGTGGTATTTCTTGGAGAAGATGTGGTATATTTGGGAGAAATGTGGCATTTCTGGAAGAAACTGTCCTCTTTTGGGGATAAAAGAGGTATTTGTGGGTGAAAATGTCCTGTTTGAGGGGGGAAATCTGGTATTTCTTGGAGAAGATGAGATCTATTTGGGAGAAATGTGGCATTTCTGGAAGAAACTGTCCTATTTTGGGAAAAAAAGAGGTATTTGTGGGTGAAAAGGTCCTACTTCGAGGGGGAAAGCTGGTATTTCTAGGAGAAGATGTGATATATTTGGGAGAAATGTGGCCTTTCTGGAAGAAACTGTCGTATTTTGGGGATAAAAGAGGTATTTGTGGGTGAAAAGTTCCTATTTGAAGGGGGAATCCTGGTATTTCTTGGAGAAGATGTGATCTATTTGGGAGAAATGTGGCATGTCTGGAAGAAACTGTCCTATTTTGGGGATAAAAGAGGTACTTGTGGGTGAAAAGGTCCTATTTGAATGGGGAACCCTGGTATTTCTTGGATAAGATGTGATATATTTGGGAGAAATGTGGCATTTCTGGAAGAAACTGTCCTCTTTTGGGGATAAAACAGGTATTTGTGGGTGAATAGGTTATATTTCAAGGGGGTAAGCTGGTATTTCTTGGAGAAGATATGATCTATTTGGGAGAAATGTTGCATTTCTGGAAGAAACTGTCCTCTTTTGGGGATAAAAGAGGTATTTGTGGGTGAAAATATCCTATTTGAAGGGGGAAACGTGGTATTTCTTGGAGAAGATGTGATCTATTTGGGAGAAATGTGGCATTTCTGGAAGAAACTGTCCTCTTTTGGGGATAAAAGAGGTATTTGTGGGTGAAAATGTCCTGTTTGAGGGGTAAAGCTGGTATTTCTTGGAGAAGATGTGATCTATTTGGGAGAAATGTGGCATGTCTGGAAGAATCTGACCTATTTTGTGGATAAAACAGGTATCTGCTGAGAAAAGGTCCTATTTGAAGGGGGAAACGTGGTATTTCTTGGAGAAGATGTGATCTATTTGGGAGAAATGTGTCATTTCTGGAAGAAACTGTCCTCTTTTGGGGATAAAAGAGGTAGTTGAGGGTGAAAAGTTCCTATTTGAAGGGGGAATCCTGGTATTTCTTGGAGAAGATGTGATATATTTGGGAGAAATGTGGCATTTCTGCAAGAAACTGTCCTATTTTGGGAAAAAAAGATGTATTTGTGGTTGAAAAGGTCCTACTTCGAGGGGGAAAGCTGGTATTTCTAGGAGAAGATGTGATATATTTGGGAGAAATGTGGCCTTTCTGGAAGAAACTGTCCTATTTTGGGGATAAAAGAGGTATTTGTGGGTGAAAAGGTCCTATTTGAAGGGGGAATCCTGGTATTTCTTGGAGAAGATGTGATATATTTGGGAGAAATGTGGCATTTCAGGAAGAAACTGTCCTATTTTGGGGATAAAACAGGCATTTGTGGGTGAAAAGGTCCTATTTTGAGGGGGAAAGCTGGTATTTCTAGGAGAAGAAGTGATATATTTGGGAGAAATGTGGCATTTCTGGAAGAAACTGTCCTATTTTGGGGATAAAAGAGGTATTTGTGGGTGAAAAGGTCCTATTTGAAGGGGGAACCCTGGTATTTCTTGGAGAAGATGTGATCTATTTCGGAGAAATGTGACATGTCTGGCAGAAACTGTCCTATTTTGGGGATAAAAGAGGTATTTGTGGGTGAAAATGTCCTATTAGAAGGGGGAAACCAGGTATTTCTTGGAGAAGATGTGATCTATTTGGGAGAAATGTGGCATTTCTGGAAGAAACTGTCGTATTTAGGGGATAAAAGAGGTATTTGTGGGTGAAAAGTTCCTATTTGAAGGGGGAAACCTGGTATTTCTTGGAGAAGATGTGATCTATTTGGGAGAAATGTGGCATTTCTGGAAGAAACTGTCCTCTTTTGGGGATAAAACAGGTATTTGTGGGTGAATAGGTTATATTTCAAGGGGGTAAGCTGGTATTTCTTGGAGAAGATGTGATCTATTTGGGAGAAATGTGGCATTTCTGGAAGAAACTGTCCTATTTTGGGAAAAAAAGAGGTATTTGTGGGTGAAAAGGTCCTATTTGAAGGGGGAACCCTGGTATTTCTTGGAGAAGATGTGATCTATTTGGGAGAAATGTGGCATTTCTGGAAGAAACTGTCCTATTTTGGGGATAAAAGAGGTATTTGTGGGTGAAAAGGTCCTATTTCGAGGGGGAAACGTGGTATTTCTTGGAGAAGATGTGATATATTTGGGAGAAATGTGGCATGTCTGGAAGAAATAGTCCTATTTGGGTGGAGAAGGCAGGTATTTGTGGGAGAAAAGTTTCTATTTCAGGAGGAATCCAGGTATTTCTTGGAGAAGATGTGATATATTTGGGAGAAATGTGGCATGTCTGGAAGAAACTGTCCTATTTTGGGGATAAAACAGGTACTTGTGGGTGAAAAGGTCCTATTTAAAGGGGGAAAGCTGGTATTTCTTGGAGAAGATGTGATATATTTGGGAGAAATGTGGCCTTTCTGGAAGAAACTGTCCTCTTTTGGGGATAAAAGAGGTATTTGTGGGTGAAAAGGTCCTATTTGAAGTGGGAATCCTGGTATTTCTTGGAGAAGATGTGATATATTTGGGAGAAATGTGGCCTTTCTGGAAGAAACTGTCCTATTTTGGGGATAAAAGAGGTATTTGTGGGTGAAAAGGTCCTATTTGAAGGGGGAAAGCTGGTATTTCTTGGAGAAGATGTAATCTATTTGGGGGAAATGTGGCATTTCTGGTAGAAACTGTCCTCTTTTGGGGATAAAAGAGGTATTTGTGGGTGAAAAGGTCCTATTAGAAGGGGGAAACCTGGTATTTCTTGGAGAAGATGTGATCTATTTGGGAGAAATGTGGCATTTCTGGAATAAATTGTCCTCTTTTGGGGATAAAAGAGGTATTTGTGGGTGAAAAGGTCCTATTAGAATGGGGAATCCTGGTATTTCTTGGAGAAGATGTGATATATTTGGGAGAAATGTGGCATTTCAGGAAGAAACTGTCCTATTTTGGGGATAAAACAGGCATTTGTGGGTGAAAAGGTCCTATTTCGAGGGGGAAACCTGGTATTTCTTGGAGAAGATGTGATATATTTGGGAGAAATGTGGCATGTCTGGAAGAAACTGTCCTATTTTGGGGATAAAAGAGGTATTTGTGGGTGAAAAGGTCCTATTTGAAGGGGGAAACCTGGTATTTCGTGGAGAAGATGTGCTATATTTGGGAGAAATGTGGCATTTCTGGAAGAAACTGTCCTATTCCGGGGATAAAAGAGGTATTTGTGGGTGAAAAGGTCCTATTTGAAGGGGGAAACGTGGTATTTCTTGGAGAAGAAGTGATATATTTGGGAGAAATGTGTCATTTCTGGAAGAAACTGTCCACTTTTGGGGATAAAAGAGGTATTTGTGGGTGAAAAGGTCGTATTTGAAGGCGGAAAGCTTGTATTTCTTGGAGAAGATGTGATCTATTTGGGAGAAATGTGGCATTTCTGGAAGAAACTGTCCTCTTTTGGGGATAATAGAGGTATTTGTGGGTGAAAAGGTCCTATTTGAAGGGGGAAAGCTGGTATTTCTTGGAGAAGATGTGATATATTTGGGAGAAATGTGGCATTTCTGGAAGAAACTGTCCTATTGTGGGGATAAAAGAGGTATTTGTGGGTGAAAAGGTCCTATTTCGAGGGGGAAACGTGGTATTTCTAGGAGAAGATGTGATCTATTTGGGAGAAATGTGGCATTTCTGGAAGAAATAGTCCAATTTGGGTGGAGAAGGCAGGTATTTGTGGGAGAAAAGTTCCTATTTCAGGAGGAATCCTGGTATTTCTTGGAGAAGATGTGATGTATTTGGGAGAAATGTGGCATGTCTGGAAGAAACTGTCGTATTTGGGGATAAAAGAGGTACTTGTGGGTGAAAAGGTCCTATTTGAAGGGGGAAACCTGGTATTTCTTGGAGAAGATGTGCTATATTTGGGAGAAATGTGGCATTTCTGGAAGAAACTGTCCTCCTTTGGGGATAAAACAGGTATTTGTGGGTGAATAGGTTATATTTCAAGGGGGTAAGCTGGTATTTCTTGGAGAAGATATGATCTATTTGGGAGAAATGTTGCATTTCTGGAAGAAACTGTCCTCTTTTGGGGATAAAAGAGGTATTTGTGGGTGAAAATATCCTATTTGAATGGGGAAACGTGGTATTTCTTGGAGAAGATGTGGTATATTTGGGAGAAATGTGGCATTTCTGGAAGAAACTGTCCTCTTTTGGGGATAAAAGAGGTATTTGTGGGTGAAAATGTCCTGTTTGAGGGGGGAAATCTGGTATTTCTTGGAGAAGATGAGATCTATTTGGGAGAAATGTGGCATTTCTGGAAGAAACTGTCCTATTTTGGGAAAAAAAGAGGTATTTGTGGGTGAAAAGGTCCTACTTCGAGGGGGAAAGCTGGTATTTCTAGGAGAAGATGTGATATATTTGGGAGAAATGTGGCCTTTCTGGAAGAAACTGTCGTATTTTGGGGATAAAAGAGGTATTTGTGGGTGAAAAGTTCCTATTTGAAGGGGGAATCCTGGTATTTCTTGGAGAAGATGTGATATATTTGGGAGAAATGTGGCATGTCTGGAAGAAACTGTCCTATTTTGGGGATAAAACAGGTACTTGTGGGTGAAAAGGTCCTATTTTGAGGGGGAAAGCTGGTATTTCTAGGAGAAGATGTGATCTATTTGGGAGAAATGTGGCATGTCTGGAAGAAACTGTCCTCTTTTGGGGATAAAAGAGGTATTTGTGGGTGAAAAGGTCCTATTTGAATGGGGAACCCTGGTATTTCTTGGAGAAGATGTGATATATTTGGGAGAAATGTGACATGTCTGGCAGAAACTGTCCTCTTTTGGGGATAAAAGAGGTATTTGTGGGTGAAAATGTCCTATTTGAAGGGGGAAACCAGGTATTTCTTGGAGAAGATGTGATCTATTTGGGAGAAATGTGGCATTTCTGGAAGAAACTGTCGTATTTAGGGGATAAAAGAGGTATTTGTGGGTGAAAAGGTCCTATTTGAAGGGGGAAACCTGGTATTTCTTGGAGAAGATGTGCTATATTTGGGAGAAATGTGGCATTTCTGGAAGAAACTGTCCTCTTTTGGGGATAAAACAGGTATTTGTGGGTGAATAGGTCCTATTTGAAGGGGGAAAGCTGGTATTTATTGGAGAAGATATGATCTATTTGGGAGAAATGTGGCATTTCTGGAAGAAACTGTCCTCTTTTGGGGATAAAAGAGGTATTTTTGGGTGAAAAGGTGCTATTTGAAGGGGGAAAGCTGGTATTTCTTGGAGAAGATGTGATATATTTGGGAGAAATCTGGCATGTCAGGAAGAAACTGTCCTCTTTTGGGGATAAAAGAGGTATTTGTGGGTGAAAAGGTCCTATTTGAGGGGGGAAAGCTGGTATTTCTTGGAGAAGATGTGATCTATTTGGGAGAAATGTGCCATGTCTGGAAGAATCTGTCCTATTTTCCGGGGATAAAAGAGGTATTCGTGGGTGAAAAGGTCCTATTTGAGGGGGAAAAGCTGGTATTTCTTGGAGAAGATGTGATCTATTTGGGGGAAATGTGGCATTTCTGGAAGAAACTGTCCTATTTTGGGGATAAAAGAGGTATTTTTGGGTGAAAAGGTTCTATTTGAAGGGGGAAAGCTGGTATTTCTTGGAGAAGATGTGATCTATTTGGGAGAAATGTGGCATGCCTGGAAGAAACTGTCGTATTTTGGGGATAAAAGAGGTACTTGTGGGTGAATAGGTCCTATTTGAAGGGGGAATCCTGGTATTTCTTGGAGTAGATGTGAAATATTTGGGAGAAATGTGGCATTTCAGGAAGAAACTGTCCTATTTTGGGGATAAAACAGGCATTTGTGGGTGAAAAGGTCCTATTTCTAGGGGGAAACCTGGTATTTCTTGGAGAAGATGTGATCTATTTGGGAGAAATGTGGCCTTTCTGGAAGAAACTGTCCTATTCTGGGGATAAAAGAGGTATTTGTGGGTGAAAAGGTCCTATTTGAAGGGGGAAAGCTGGTATTTCTTGGAGAAGATGTGATCTATTTGGGAGAAATGTGGCCTTTCTGGAAGAAACTGTCGTATTTGGGGCAAAAAGAGGTATTTGTGGGTGAAAAGGTCCTATTTGAAGGGGGAACCCTGGTATTTCTTGGAGAAGATGTGATTTATTTGGGAGAAATGTGCCAAGTCTGGAAGAAACTGTCCTCTTTTGGGGATAAAAGAGGTATTTGTGGGTGAAAAGGTCCTATTTGAAGGGGGAAAGCTGGTATTTCATGGAGAAGATGCGATCTATTTGGGAGAAATGTCGCATTTCTGGAAGAAACTGTCCTCTTTTGGGGATAAAAGAGGTATTTGTGGGTGAAAAGGTCCTATCTGAAGGGGGAACCCTGGTATTTCTTGGAGAAGATGTGATCTATTTGGGAGAAATGTGGCATGTCAGGAAGAAACTGTCCTATTTTCCGGGGATAAAAAAGGTATTCGTGGGTGAAAAGGTCCTATTTGAGGGGGAAAAGCTGGTATTTCTTGGAGAAGATGTGATCTATTTGGGGGAAATGTGGCATTTCTGGAAGAAACTGTCCTCTTTTGGGGATAAAAGAGGTATTTGTGGGTGAAAAGGTCCTATTTGAAGGGGGAAAGCTGGTATTTCTTGGAGAAGATGTGATCTATTTGGGAGAAATGTGGCATGCCGGCATGTCTGGAAGAAACTGTCGTATTTTGGAGATAATAGAGGTATTTGTGGGTGAAAAGGTCCTATTAGAAGGGGGAATCCTGGTATCTCTTGGAGAAGATGTGATATATTTGGGAGAAATGTGGCATTTCTGGAAGAAACTGTCCTCTTTTGGGGATAAAAGAGGTATTTGTGGGTGAAAAGGTCCTATTTGAAGGGGGAAACGTGGTATTTCTTGGAGAAGATGTGATATATTTGGGAGAAATGTGTCATTTCTGGAAGAAACTGTCCTATTTTGGGGATAAAAGAGGTATTTGTGGGTGAAAAGGTCCTATTTCGAGGGGGAAACGTGGTATTTCTTGGAGAAGATGTGATCTATTTGGGAGAAATGTGGCATTTCTGGAAGAAATAGTCCAATTTGGGGGGAGAAGGCAGGTATTTGTGGGAGAAAAGTTCCTATTTCAGGAGGAATCCTGGTATTTCTTGGAGAAGATGTGATCTATTTGGGAGAAATGTGGCATGTCTGGAAGAAACTGTCCTCTTTTGGGGATAAAAGAGGTACTTGTGGGTGAAAAGGTCCTATTTGAAGGGGGAAACGTGGTATTTCTTGGAGAAGATGTGCTATATTTGGGAGAAATGTGGCATTTCTGGAAGAAACTGTCCTCTTTTGGGGATAAAACAGGTATTTGTGGGTGAATAGGTTATATTTCAAGGGGGTAAGCTGGTATTTCTTGGAGAAGATATGATCTATTTGGGAGAAATGTTGCATTTCTGGAAGAAACTGTCCTCTTTTGGGGATAAAAGAGGTATTTGTGGGTGAAAATATCCTATTTGAAGGGGGAAACGTGGTATTTCTTGGAGAAGATGTGATCTATTTGGGAGAAATGTGGCATTTCTGGAAGAAACTGTCCTCTTTTGGGGATAAAAGAGGTATTTGTGGGTGAAAAGGTCCTATTTGAGGGGGGAAAGCTGGTATTTCTTGGAGAAGATGTGATCTATTTGGGAGAAATGTGCCATGTCTGGAAGAAACTGTCCTATTTTCCGTGGATAAAAGAGGTATTCGTGGGTGAAAAGGTCCTATTTGAGGGGGAAATGCTGGTATTTCTTGGAGAAGATGTGATCTATTTGGGAGAAATGTGGCATGTCTGGAAGAATCTGACCTATTTTGTGGATAAAACAGGTATCGCTGAGAAAAGGTCCTATTTGAAGGGGGAAACGTGGTATTTCTTGGAGAAGATGTGATCTATTTGGGAGAAATGCTGCATTTCTGGAAGAAACTGACGTATTTGGGGGATTAAAGAGGTAGTTGAGGGTGAAAAGGTCCTATTTGAAGGGGGAATCCTGGTATTTCTTGGAGAAGATGTGATATATTTGGGAGAAATGTGGCATTTCTGGAAGAAACTGTCCTATTTTGGGAAAAAAAGAGGTATTTGTGGGTGAAAAGGTCCTACTTCGAGGGGGAAAGCTGGTATTTCTAGGAGAAGATGTGATATATTTGGGAGAAATGTGGCCTTTCTGGAAGAAACTGTCCTATTTTGGGGATAAAAGAGGTATTTGTGGGTGAAAAGGTCCTATTTGAATGGGGAATCCTGGTATTTCTTGGGGAAGATGTGATATATTTGGGAGAAATGTGGCATTTCAGGAAGAAACTGTCCTATTTTGGGGATAAAACAGGCATTTGTGGGTGAAAAGGTCCTATTTTGAGGGGGAAAGCTGGTATTTCTAGGAGAAGATGTGATATATTTGGGAGAAATCGGGCATTTCTGGAAGAAACTGTCCTCTTTTGGGGATAAAGGAGGTACTTGTGGGTGAAAAGGTCCTATTTCAAGGGGGAAAGCTGGTATTTCTTGGAGAAGATGTGATATATTTGGGAGAAATGTGGCATTTCTGGAAGAAACAATCGTATTGTGGGGATAAAAGAGGTACTTGTGGGTGAAAAGGTCCTATTTGAAGGGGGAAACGTGGTATTTCTTGGAGAAGATGCGATCTATTTGGGAGAAATCTGGCATTTCTGGAAGAAACTGTCGTATTTAGGGGATAAAAGAGGTATTTGTGGGTAAAAAGTTCCTATTTGAAGGGGGAAACCTGGTATTTCTTGGAGAAGATGTGCTATATTTGGGAGAAATGTGGCATTTCTGGAAGAAACTGTCCTCTTTTGGGGATAAAACAGGTATTTGTGGGTGAATAGGTTATATTTCAAGGGGGTAAGCTGGTATTTCTTGGAGAAGATGTGATCTATTTGGGAGAAATGTGGCATGTCAGGAAGAAACTGTCCTATTTTGGGGAAAAAAAGAGGTATTTGTGGGTGAAAAGGTCCTATTTGAAGGGGGAACCCTGGTATTTCTTGGAGAAGATGTGATCTATTTGGGAGAAATGTGGCATTTCTGGAAGAAACTGTCCTATTTTGGGGTTAAAAGAGGTATTTGTGGGTGAAAAGGTCCTATTTCGAGGGGGAAACGTGGTATTTCTTGGAGAAGATGTGATATATTTGGGAGAAATGTGGCATGTCTGGAAGAAATAGTCCTATTTGGGTGGAGAAGGCAGGTATTTGTGGGAGAAAAGTTTCTATTTCAGGAGGAATCCAGGTATTTCTAGGAGAAGATGTGATATATTTGGGAGAAATGTGGCATGTCTGGAAGAAACTGTCCTCTTTTGGGGATAAAAGAGGTACTTGTGGGTGAAAAGGTCCTATTTGAAGGGGGAAACCTGGTATTTCTTGGAGAAGATGTGATATATTTGGGAGAAATGTGGCATTTCTGGAAGAAACTGTCCTCTTTTGGGGATAAAAGAGGTATTTGTGGGTGAAAAGGTCCTATTTGAAGTGGGAATCCTGGTATTTCTTGGAGAAGATGTGATATATTTGGGAGAAATGTGGCCTTTCTGGAAGAAACTGTCCTATTTTGGGGATAAAAGAGGTATTTGTGGGTGAAAAGGTCCTATTTGAAGGCGGAAAGCTGGTATTTCTTGGAGAAGATGTGATCTATTTGGGGGAAATGTGGCATTTCTGGTAGAAACTGTCCTCTTTTGGGGATAAAAGAGGTACTTGTGGGTGAAAAGGTCCTATTAGAAGGGGGAAACCTGGTATTTCTTGGAGAAGATGTGATCTATTTGGGAGAAATGTGGCATTTCTGGAATAAATTGTCCTCTTTTGGGGATAAAAGAGGTATTTGTGGGTGAAAAGGTCCTATTAGAATGGGGAATCCTGGTATTTCTTGGAGAAGATGTGATCTATTTGGGAGAAATGCGGCATTTCAGGAAGAAACTGTCCTATTTTGGGGATAAAACAGGCATTTGTGGGTGAAAAGGTCCTATTTCGAGGGGGAAACCTGGTATTTCTAGGAGAAGATGTGATATATTTGGGAGAAATGTGGCATGTCTGGAAGAAACTGTCCTATTTTGGGGATAAAAGAGGTATTTGTGGGTGAAAAGGTCCTATTTGAAGGGGGAAACCTGGTATTTCGTGGAGAAGATGTGCTATATTTGGGAGAAATGTGGCCTTTCTTGAAGAAACTGTCCTATTTTGGGGATAAAAGAGGTATTTGTGGGTGAAAAGATCCTATTTGAAGGGGGAAACGTGGTATTTCTTGGAGAAGATGTGATATATTTGGGAGAAATGTGTCATTTCTGGAAGAAACTGTCCTCTTTTGGGGATAAAAGAGGTATTTGTGGGTGAAAAGGTCGTATTTGAAGGCGGAAAGCTTGTATTTCTTGGAGAAGATGTGATCTATTTGGGAGAAATGCGACCTTTCTGGAAGAAACTGTCCTCTTTTGGGGATAAAAGAGGTATTTGTGGGTGAAAAGGTCCTATTTGAAGGGGGAACCCTGGTATTTCTTGGAGAAGATGTGATATATTTGGGAGAAATGTGGCATTTCTGGAATAAACTGTCCTATTCTGGGGATAAAAGAGGTATTTGTGGGTGAAAAGGTCCTATTTCGAGGGGGAAACGTGGTATTTCTTGGAGAAGATGTGATCTATTTGGGAGAAATGTGGCCTTTCTGGAAGAAACTGTCCTATTCTGGGGATAAAAGAGGTATTTGTGGGTGAAAAGGTCCTATTTGAAGGGGGAAAGCTGGTATTTCTTGGAGAAGATGTGATCTATTTGGGAGAAATGTGGCATTTCTGGAAGAAACTGTCGTATTTGGGGAAAAAAGAGGTATTTGTGGGTGAAAAGGTCCTATTTGAAGGGGGAACCCTGGTATTTCTTGGAGAAGATGTGATTTATTTGGGAGAAATGTGCCAAGTCTGGAAGAAACTGTCCTCTTTTGGGGATAAAAGAGGTATTTGTGGGTGAAAAGGTCCTATTTGAAGGGGGAAACCTGGTATTTCTTGGAGAAGATGTGCTATATTTGGGAGAAATGTGGCATTTCTGGAAGAAACTGTCCTCTTTTGGGGATAAAAGAGGTATTTGTGGGTGAAAAGGTCCTATCTGAAGGGGGAACCCTGGTATTTCTTGGAGAAGATGTGATCTATTTGGGAGAAATGTGGCATGTCAGGAAGAAACTGTCCTATTTTCCGGGGATAAAAGAGGTATTCGTGGGTGAAAAGGTCCTATTTGAGGCGGAAAAGCTGGTATTTCGTGGAGAAGATGTGATCTATTTGGGAGAAATGTGGCATGCCTGGAAGAAACTGTCGTATTTTGGAGATAATAGAGGTATTTGTGGGTGAAAAGGTCCTATTAGAAGGGGGAATCCTGGTATTTCTTGGAGAAGATGTGATATATTTGGGAGAAATGTGGCATTTCTGGAAGAAACTGTCCTCTTTTGGGGATAAAAGAGGTATTTGTGGGTGAAAAGGTCCTATTTGAAGGGGGAAACGTGGTATTTCTTGGAGAAGATGTGATATATTTGGGAGAAATGTGTCATTTCTGGAATAAACTGTCCTCTTTTGGGGATAAAAGAGGTATTTGTGGGTGAAAAGGTCCTATTTGAAGGCGGAAAGCTGGTATTTCTTGGAGAAGATGTGATCTATTTGGGAGAAATGTGGCATTTCTGGAAGAAACTGTCCTATTTTGGGGATAATAGAGGTATTTGTGGGTGAAAAGGTCTTATTTGAAGGGGGAACCCTGGTATTTCTTGGAGAAGATGTGCTATATTTGGGAGAAATGTGGCATTTCTGGAAGAAACTGTCCTCTTTTGGGGATAAAAGAGGTATTTGTGGGTGAAAAGGTCCTATTTCGAGGGGGAAACGTGGTATTTCTTGGAGAAGATGTGATCTATTTGGGAGAAATATGGCATTTCTGGAAGAAATAGTCCAATTTGGGGGGAGAAGGCAGGTATTTGTGGGAGAAAAGTTCCTATTTCAGGAGGAATCCTGGTATTTCTTGGAGAAGATGTGATCTATTTGGGAGAAATGTGGCATGTCTGGAAGAAACTGTCCTCTTTTGGGGATAAAAGAGGTACTTGTGGGTGAAAAGGTCCTATTTGAAGGGGGAAACGTGGTATTTCTTGGAGAAGATGTGCTATATTTGGGAGAAATGTGGCATTTCTGGAAGAAACTGTCCTCTTTTGGGGATAAAACAGGTATTTGTGGGTGAATAGGTTATATTTCAAGGGGGTAAGCTGGTATTTCTTGGAGAAGATATGATCTATTTGGGAGAAATGTTGCATTTCTGGAAGAAACTGTCGTATTTTGGGGATAAAAGAGGTATTTGTGGGTGAAAATATCCTATTTGAAGGGGGAAACGTGGTATTTCTTGGAGAAGATGTGATCTATTTGGGAGAAATGTGGCATTTCTGGAAGAAACTGTCCTCTTTTGGGGATAAAAGAGGTATTTGTGGGTGAAAAGGTCCTATTTGAGGGGGGAAAGCTGGTATTTCTTGGAGAAGATGTGATCTATTTGGGAGAAATGTGCCATGTCTGGAAGAAACTGTCCTATTTTCCGGGGATAAAAGAGGTATTTGTGGGTGAAAAGGTCCTATTAGAAGGGGGAAACGTGGTATTTCTTGGAGAAGATGTGATCTATTTGGGAGAAATGTGGCATTTCTGGAATAAATTGTCCTCTTTTGGGGATAAAAGAGGTATTTGTGGGTGAAAAGGTCCTATTAGAATGGGGAATCCTGGTATTTCTTGGAGAAGATGTGATATATTTGGGAGAAATGCGGCATTTCAGGAAGAAACTGTCCTATTTTGGGGATAAAACAGGCATTTGTGGGTGAAAAGGTCCTATTTCGAGGGGGAAAGCTGGTATTTCTAGGAGAAGATGTGATATATTTGGGAGAAATGTGGCATGTCTGGAAGAAACTGTCCTATTTTGGGGATAAAAGAGGTATTTGTGGGTGAAAAGGTCCTATTTGAAGGGGGAAACCTGGTATTTCGTGGAGAAGATGTGCTATATTTGGGAGAAATGTGGCATTTCTGGAAGAAACTGTCCTATTCCGGGGATAAAAGAGGTATTTGTGGGTGAAAACGTCCTATTTGAAGGGGGAATCCTGGTATTTCTTGGAGAAGATGTGATCTATTTGGGAGAAATGTGTCATTTCTGGAAGAAACTGTCCTCTTTTGGGGATAAAAGAGGTATTTGTGGGTGAAAAGGTCGTATTTGAAGGCGGAAAGCTTGTATTTCTTGGAGAAGATGTGATCTATTTGGGAGAAATGTGGCATTTCTGGAAGAAACTGTCCTCTTTTGGGGATAAAAGAGGTATTTGTGGGTGAAAAGGTCCTATTTCGAGGGGGAAACGTGGTATTTCTTGGAGAAGATGTGATCTATTTGGGAGAAATGTGGCATTTCTGGAAGAAATAGTCCAATTTGGGGGGAGAAGGCAGGTATTTGTGGGTGAAAAGTTCCTATTTCAGGAGGAATCCAGGTATTTCTTGGAGAAGATGTGATGTATTTGGGAGAAATGTGGCATGTCTGGAAGAAACTGTCTTCTTTTGGGGATAAAAGAGGTACTTGTGGGTGAAAAGGTCCTATTTGAAGGGGGAAACGTGGTATTTCTTGGAGAAGATGTGCTATATTTGGGAGAAATGTGGCATTTCTGGAAGAAACTGTCCTCTTTTGGGGATAAAACAGGTATTTGTGGGTGAATAGGTTATATTTCAAGGGGGTAAGCTGGTATTTCTTGGAGAAGATATGATCTATTTGGGAGAAATGTTGCATTTCTGGAAGAAACTGTCCTCTTTTGGGGATAAAAGAGGTATTTGTGGGTGAAAATATCCTATTTGAAGGGGGAAACGTGGTATTTCTTGGAGAAGATGTGATCTATTTGGGAGAAATGTGGCCTTTCTGGAAGAAACTGTCCTCTTTTGGGGATAAAAGAGGTATTTGTGGGTGAAAATGTCCTGTTTGAGGGGGGAAATCTGGTATTTCTTGGAGAAGATGTGATCTATTTGGGAGAAATGTGGCATGTCTGGAAGAAACTGACCTATTTTGTGGATAAAACAGGTATCTGCTGAGAAAAGGTCCTATTTGAAGGGGGAAACGTGGTATTTCTTGGAGAAGATGTGATCTATTTGGGAGAAATGTGGCATGTCTGGAAGAAACTGTCGTATTTGGGGGATAAAAGAGGTAGTTGTGGGTGAAAAGGTCCTATTTGAAGGGGGAAACGTGGTATTTCTTGGAGAAGATGTGATCTATTTGGGAGAAATGTGGCATTTCTGCAAGAAACTGTCCTATTTTGGGAAAAAAAGAGGTATTTGTGGGTGAAAAGGTCCTACTTCGAGGGGGAAAGCTGGTATTTCTAGGAGAAGATGTGATATATTTGGGAGAAATGTGGCCTTTCTGGAAGAAACTGTCCTATTGTGGGGATAAAAGAGGTATTTGTGGGTGAAAAGGTCCTATTTGAAGGGGGAAAGCTGGTATTTCTTGGAGAAGATGTGATCTATTTCGGAGAAATGTGACATGTCTGGCAGAAACTGTCCTATTTTGGGGATAAAAGAGGTATTTGTGGGTGAAAATGTCCTATTTGAAGGGGGAAACGTGGTATTTCTTGGAGAAGATGTGATCTATTTGGGAGAAATGTGGCATTTCTGGAAGAAACTGTCGTATTTAGGGGATAAAAGAGGTATTTGTGGGTGAAAAGGTCCTATTTGAAGGGGGAAACCTGGTATTTCGTGGAGAAGATGTGCTATATTTGGGAGAAATGTGGCATTTCTGGAAGAAACTGTCCTATTCCGGGGATAAAAGAGGTATTTGTGGGTGAAAACGTCCTATTTGAAGGGGGAATCCTGGTATTTCTTGGAGAAGATGTGATCTATTTGGGAGAAATGTGTCATTTCTGGAAGAAACTGTCCTCTTTTGGGGATAAAAGAGGTATTTGTGGGTGAAAAGGTCGTATTTGAAGGCGGAAAGCTTGTATTTCTTGGAGAAGATGTGATCTATTTGGGAGAAATGTGGCATTTCTGGAAGAAACTGTCCTCTTTTGGGGATAAAAGAGGTATTTGTGGGTGAAAAGGTCCTATTTCGAGGGGGAAACGTGGTATTTCTTGGAGAAGATGTGATCTATTTGGGAGAAATGTGGCATTTCTGGAAGAAATAGTCCAATTTGGGGGGAGAAGGCAGGTATTTGTGGGTGAAAAGTTCCTATTTCAGGAGGAATCCAGGTATTTCTTGGAGAAGATGTGATGTATTTGGGAGAAATGTGGCATGTCTGGAAGAAACTGTCTTCTTTTGGGGATAAAAGAGGTACTTGTGGGTGAAAAGGTCCTATTTGAAGGGGGAAACGTGGTATTTCTTGGAGAAGATGTGCTATATTTGGGAGAAATGTGGCATTTCTGGAAGAAACTGTCCTCTTTTGGGGATAAAACAGGTATTTGTGGGTGAATAGGTTATATTTCAAGGGGGTAAGCTGGTATTTCTTGGAGAAGATATGATCTATTTGGGAGAAATGTTGCATTTCTGGAAGAAACTGTCCTCTTTTGGGGATAAAAGAGGTATTTGTGGGTGAAAATATCCTATTTGAAGGGGGAAACGTGGTATTTCTTGGAGAAGATGTGATCTATTTGGGAGAAATGTGGCCTTTCTGGAAGAAACTGTCCTCTTTTGGGGATAAAAGAGGTATTTGTGGGTGAAAATGTCCTGTTTGAGGGGGGAAATCTGGTATTTCTTGGAGAAGATGTGATCTATTTGGGAGAAATGTGGCATGTCTGGAAGAAACTGACCTATTTTGTGGATAAAACAGGTATCTGCTGAGAAAAGGTCCTATTTGAAGGGGGAAACGTGGTATTTCTTGGAGAAGATGTGATCTATTTGGGAGAAATGTGGCATGTCTGGAAGAAACTGTCGTATTTGGGGGATAAAAGAGGTAGTTGTGGGTGAAAAGGTCCTATTTGAAGGGGGAAACGTGGTATTTCTTGGAGAAGATGTGATCTATTTGGGAGAAATGTGGCATTTCTGCAAGAAACTGTCCTATTTTGGGAAAAAAAGAGGTATTTGTGGGTGAAAAGGTCCTACTTCGAGGGGGAAAGCTGGTATTTCTAGGAGAAGATGTGATATATTTGGGAGAAATGTGGCCTTTCTGGAAGAAACTGTCCTATTGTGGGGATAAAAGAGGTATTTGTGGGTGAAAAGGTCCTATTTGAAGGGGGAAAGCTGGTATTTCTTGGAGAAGATGTGATCTATTTCGGAGAAATGTGACATGTCTGGCAGAAACTGTCCTATTTTGGGGATAAAAGAGGTATTTGTGGGTGAAAATGTCCTATTTGAAGGGGGAAACGTGGTATTTCTTGGAGAAGATGTGATCTATTTGGGAGAAATGTGGCATTTCTGGAAGAAACTGTCGTATTTAGGGGATAAAAGAGGTATTTGTGGGTGAAAAGGTCCTATTTGAAGGGGCAAACGTGGTATTTCTTGGAGAAGATGTGATCTATTTGGGAGAAATGTGGCATGTCTGGAAGAAACTGTCCTATTTTGGGGATAAAAGAGGTATTTGTGGGTGAAAAGGTCTAATTTGAAGGGGGAACCCTGGTATTTCTTGGAGAAGATGTGATCTATTTGGGAGAAATGTGGCATTTCTGGAAGAAACTGTCCTATTTTGGGGATCAAAGAGGTATTTGTGGGTGAAAAGGTCCTATTTCGAGGGGGATACGTGGTATTTCTTGGAGAAGATGTGATGTATTTGGGAGAAATGTGGCATTTCTGGAAGAAATAGTCCAATTTGGGGGGAGAAGGCAGGTATTTGTGGGAGAAAAGTTTCTATTTCAGGAGGAATCCAGGTATTTCTTGGAGAAGATGTGATATATTTGGGAGAAATGTGGCATGTCTGGAAGAAACTGTCCTCTTTTGGGGATAAAAGAGGTACTTGTGGGTGAAAAGGTCCTATTTGAAGGGGGAAACCTGGTATTTCTTGGAGAAGATGTGATATATTTGGGAGAAATGTGGCATTTCTGGAAGAAACTGTCCTCTTTTGGGGATAAAAGAGGTATTTGTGGGTGAAAAGGTCCTATTTGAAGGGGGAATCCTGGTATTTCTTGGAGAAGATGTGATATATTTGGGAGAAATGTGGCCTTTCTGGAAGAAACTGTCCTCTTTTGGGGATAAAAGAGGTATTTGTGGGTGAAAAGGTCCTATTTGAAGGGGGAAAGCTGGTATTTCTCGGAGAAGATGTGATCTATTTGGGAGAAATGTTGCATTTCTGGAAGAAACTGTCCTATTTTGGGAAAAAAAGAGGTATTTGTGAGTGAAAAGGTCCTATTTGAAGGGGGAAAGCTGGTATTTCTTGGAGAAGATGTGATATATTTGGGAGAAATGTGGCATGCCTGGAAGAAACTGTCCTCTTTTGGGGATAAAAGAGGTATTTGTGGGTGAAAAGGTCCTATTTGAAGGGGGAAACGTGGTATTTCTTGGAGAAGATGTGCTATATTTGGGAGAAATGTGGCATTTCTGGAAGAAACTGTCCTCTTTTGGGGATAAAACAGGTATTTGTGGGTGAATAGGTTATATTTCAAGGGGGAATCCTGGTATTTCTTGGAGAAGATGTGATATATTTGGGAGAAATGTGGCATTTCTGGAAGAAACTGTCCTATTTTGGGAAAAAAAGAGGTATTTGTGGGTGAAAAGGTCCTATTTCGAGGGGGAAAGTTGGTATTTCTAGGAGAAGATGTGATCTATTTGGGAGAAATGTGGCATGTCAGGAAGAAACTGTCCTCTTTTGGGGATAAAAGAGGTATTTGTGGGTGAAAAGTTCCTATTTCCAGGGGTAATCCTGGTATTTCTTGGAGAAGATGTGATCTATTTGGGAGAAATGTGGCCTTTCTGGAAGAAACTGTCCTCTTTTGGGGATAAAAGAGGTATTTGTGGGTGAAAAGGTCCTATTTGAGGGGGGAAACCTGGTATTTCTTGGAGAAGATGTGATCTATTTGGGAGAAATGTGGCATTTCAGGAAGAAACTGTTCTATTTCGGGGATAAATATGTATTTGTGGGGGAAAAGGTTCTATTTGAAGGGGGAATCCTGGTATTTCTTGGAGAAGATGTGATCTATTTGGGAGAAATGTGGCATTTCTGGAAGAAAAAGTGCTATTTGGGAGGAGAAGACAGGTATTTGTGGGAGAAAAATTCCTATTTCAGGAGGAATCCTGGTATTTCTTGGAGAAGATGTGATATATTTGGGAGAAATGTGGCATGTCTGGAAGAAACTGTCCTCTTTTGGGGATTAAAGAGGTACTTGTAGGTGAAAAGGTCCTATCTGAAGGGGGAAACGTGGTATTTCTTGGGGAAGATGTGATATATTTTGGAGAAATGTGGCATGTCTGGAAGAAACTGTCCTATTTTGGGGAAAAAAGAGGTATTTGTGGGTGAAACGTTCCTATTTGAAGGGGGAAAGCTGGTATTTCTTGGAGAAGATGTGATCTATTTGGGAGAAATGTGGCATGTCAGGAAGAAACTGTCCTATTTTTGGGATCAAAGAGGTATTAGTGGGGGAAAAGGTCCTATTTGAAGAGGGAAACGTGGTAATTCTTGGAGAAGATGTGATCTATTTGGGAGAAATGTGGCATGTCTGGAAGAAACTGTCGTATTTGGGGGATAAAAGAGGTATTTGTGGGTGAAAAGGTCCTATTTGAAGGGAGAAAGCTGGTATTTCTTGGAGAAGATGTGATCAATTTGGGAGAAATGTGACATTTCTGGTAGAAGCTGTCGTATTTTGGGGAAAAAAGAGGTATTTGTGGGTGAAAAGTTCCTATTTGAAGGGGGAATCCTGGTATTTCTTGGAGAAGATGTGATCTATTTGGGAGAAATGTGGCATTTCTGGAAGAAAAAGTTCAATTTGGTGGGAGAAGGCTGGTATTTGCGGGAGAAAAGTTCCTATTTCAGGAGGAACCCTGGTATATCTTGGAGAAGATGTGATCTATTTGGGAGAAATGTGGCATTTCTTTAAGACAATGTCCTCTTTTGGGGATAAAAGAGGTATTTGTGGGTGAAAAGGTCCTATTTGAAGGGGGAACCCTGGTATTTCTTGGAGAAGATGTGATGTATTTGGGAGAAATGTGGCCTTTCTGGAAGAAAAAGTCCAATTTGGTTGCAGAAAGCTGGTATTTCTGTGAGAAAAGTTCCTATTTCAGGAGGAAACCTGGTATTTCTTGGAGAAGATGTGATGTATTTGGGAGAAATGTGGCATTTCTGGAAGAAACTGTCCTATTTTGGGAAAAAAAGAGGTATTTGTGGGTGAAAAGGTCGTATTTGAAGGGGGAAACGTGGTATTTCTTGGAGAAGATGTGATATATTTGGGAGAAATGTGGCATTTCTTGACGAAAATATTCTATCTAGGGGGAGAAAAGAGGTATTTGTGGGTGAAAAGGTCCTATTTGAAGGGGGAACCCTGGTATTTCTTGGAGAAGATGTGATATATTTGGGAGAAATGTGGCATTTCTGGAAGAAACTGTCCTAATTTTGGGATAAAAGAGGTATTTGTGGGTGAAAAGGTCCTATTTGAAGGGGGAAAGCTGGTATTTCTTGGAGAAGATGTGATCTATTTGGGGGAAATGTGGCATTTCTGGAAGAAACTGTCCTATTTTGGAAAAAAAGAGGTATTTGTGGGTGAAAAGGTCCTATTTGAAGGGGGAAACGTGGTATTTCTTGGAGAAGATGTGATGTATTTGGGAGAAATGTGGCATTTCTGGAAGAAAAATTCCAATTTGGGGGGAGAAGGCAGGTATTTGTGGGAGAAAAGTTCATATTTCAGGAGGAATCCTGGTATTTCTTGGAGAAGATGTGATCTATTTGGGAGAAATGTGGCATTTCTGGAAGAAACTATCGTATTGTGGGGATAAAAGAGGTACTTGTGGGTGAAAAGGTCCTATTTGAAGGGGGAAACGTGGTATTTCTTGGAGAAGATGAGATATATTTGGGAGAAATGTGGCATGTCTGGAAGAAACTGTCCTATTTTGGGGAAAAAAGAGGTATTTGTGGGTGAAAAGTTCCTATTTGAAGGGGAAACCCTTGTATTTCTTGGAGAAGATGTGATATATTTGGGAGAAATGTGGCATGTCTGGAAGAAACTGTCCTGTTTTGGGGATAAAAGAGGTATTTGTGGGTGAAAAGGTCCTATTTCGAGGGGGAAAGCTGGTATTTCTTGGAGAAGATGTGATCTATTTGGGAGAAATGAGGCATTTCTGGAAGAAACTGTCCTCTTTTGGGGATAAAAGAGGTATTTGTGGGTGAAAAGGTCCTATTTGAAGGGGGAATCCTGGTATTTCTTGGAGAAGATGTGATCTATTTGGGAGAAATGTGGCCTTTCTGGAAGAAACTGTCCTCTTTTGGGGATAAAACAGGTGTTTGTGGGTGAAAAGGTCCTATTTGAAGTTGGAAAGCTGGTATTTCTTGGAGAAGATGTGATATATCTGGGAGAAATGTGGCATTTCTGGAAGAAACTGTCCTATTTTGGGGATAAAACAGGCATTTGTGGGTGAAAAGGTCCTATTTCCAGGGGGAAACGTGGTATTTCTTGGAGAAGATGTGATATATTTGGGAGAAATGTGGCCTTTCTTGCAGAAACTATCCTATTTTGGGGATAAAAGAGGTATATGTGGGTGAAAAGGTCCTATTTCAAGGGGGAACCTGGTATTTCTTGGAGAAGATGTGATATATTTGGGAGAAATGTGGCATGTCAGGAAGAAACTGTCCTATTTTGGGGATAAAAGAGGTATTTGTGGGTGAAAAGGTCCTATTTGAAGGGGGAAACGTGGTATTTCATGGAGAAGATGTGATATATTTGGGAGAAATGTGGCATGTCTCGAAGAAACTGTCCTATTTTGGGGATGAATGAGGTATTTGTGGGTGAAAAGTTCCTATTTCCAGGGGTAATCCTGGTATTTCTTGGCGAAGATGTGCTATATTTGCGAGAAATGTGGCATGTCAGGAAGAAACTGTCCTCTTTTGGGGATTAAACAGGTATTTGTGGGTGAAAAGTTCCTATTTGAAGGGGGAAAGCTGGTATTTCTTGGAGAAGATGTGATCTATTTGGGAGAAATCGGGCATTTCTGGAAGAAACTGTCCTATTTTGGGAAAAAAAGGAGGTATTTGTGGGTGAAAAGGTCCTATTTCGAGGGGGAAAGCTGGTATTTCTTGGAGAAGATGTGATATATCTGGGAGAAATGTGGCATGTCTGGAAGAAACTGTCCTATTTTGGGGATAAAACAGGCATTTGTGGGTGAAGAGGTCCTATTTCAAGGGGGAAACGTGGTATTTCTTGGAGAAGATGTGATATATTTGGGAGAAATGTGGCATTTCTGGAAGAAAATGTCCTATTTTGGGGATAAAAGAGGTATTTGTGGGTGAAAAGGTGCTATTTGAAGGGGGAAAGCTGGTATTTCTTGGAGAAGATGTGATCTATTTGGGAGAAATCTGGCATTTCTGGAAGAAACTGTCCTATTCTGGGGATCAAAGAGGTATTTGTGAGTGAAAAGTTCCTATTTGAAGGGGGAAAGCTGGTATTTCTTGGAGAAGATGAGATATATTTGGGAGAAATCTGGCATTTCTGGAAGAAAATTTCCAATTTGAGGGATAAAAGAGGTATTTGTGGGTGATAAGTTCCTATTTGAAGGGGGATCACTGGTATTTCTTGGAGAAGATGTGATCTATTTGGGAGAAATGTGGCATGTCAGGAAGAAACAGTCCAATTTTGGGGATAAAACAGGTATTTGTGGGTGAAAAGGTCCTATTTGAAGGGGGAAACCTGGTATTTCTTGGAGAAGTTGTTCTATATTTGGGAGAAATCTGGCATTTGTGGAAGAAACTGTCCTATTTTGGGGAAAAAAGAGGTATTTGTGGGTGAAAAGGTCCTATTTCGAGGGGGAAAGCTGGTATTTCTTGGAGAAGATGTGATCTATTTGGGAGAAATGTGGCATTTCTGGCAGAAACTGTCCTATTTTGGGAAAAATAGAGGTATTTGTGGGTGAAAAGGTCCTATTTCAAGGGGAACCAGGTATTTCTAGGAGAAGATGTGATATATTTGGGAGAAATGTGGCATTTCTGGAAGAAACTGTCCTATTCTGGGGATAAAACAGGTATTTGTGTTTGAAAAGGTCCTATTTGAAGGTGGAAACGTGGTATTTCTTGGAGAAGATGTGATATATTTGGGAGAAATGTGGCATGTCTGGAAGAAACTGTCCTATTTTGGGGATAAAAGAGGTATTTGTGGGTGAAAAGGTCGTATTTGAAGGGGGAAACGTGGTATTTCATGGAGAAGATGTGCTATATTTGGGAGAAATGTGGCATTTCTGGAAGAAACTGTCCTATTTTGGGGATAAAAGAGGTATTTGTGGGTGAAAAGGTCCTATTTGAAGGGGGAAACCTGTTATTTCTTGGAGAAGATGTGATATATTTGGGAGAAATGTGGCATTTCTGGAAGAAACTGTCCTATTTTGGGAAAAAAAGAGGTATTTGTGGGTGAAAAGGTCCTATTTAATGGGGAAAGCTGGTATTTCTTGGAGAAGATGTGATATATTTGGGAGAAATCGGGCATTTCTGGTAGAAACTGTCCTCTTTTGGGGATAAAAGAGGTATTTGTGGGTGAAAAGGTCCTATTTCAAGGGGGAATCCTGGTATTTCTTGGAGAAGATGTGATATATTTGGGAGAAATGTGGCATTTCTGGAAGAAACTGTCCTCTTATGGGGATAAAACAGGTGTTTGTGGGTGAAAAGGTCCTATTTGAAGGGGGAAAGCTTGTATTTCTTGGAGAAGATGTGATATATTTGGGAGAAATGTGGCATGTCAGGAAGAAACTGTCCTATTTTGGGGATAAAAGAGGTATTTGTGGGTGAAAAGGTCCTATTTGAAGGGCGAAACCTGGTATTTCTTGGAGAAGATGTGATATATTTGGAGAAATGTGGCATGTCTGGAAGAAACTGTCCTCTTTTGGGGATAAAAGAGGTATTTGTGGGTGAAAAGGTCCTATTTGAAGGGGTAATCCTGGTATTTCTTGGAGAAGATGTGATCTATTTGGGAGAAATGTGGCATGTCTGGAAGAAACTGTTGTATTTTGGGGATAAAAGAGGTATTTGTGGGTGAAAAGGTCCTATTTCCAGGGGGAAAGTTGGTATTTCTTGGAGAAGATGTGATATATTTGGGAGAAATGTGGCATTTCTGGAAGAAACTGTCCTATTTTGGGGATAAAAGAGGTATTTGTTGGTGAAAAGGTTCTATTAGAAGGGGGAAAGCTGGTATTTCTTGGAGAAGATGTGATCTATTTGGGAGAAATGTGGCATTTCTGGAAGAAACTGTCCTCTTTTGGGGATAAAAGAGGTATTTGTGGGTGAAAAAGTCCTATTTGAAGGGGGAATCCTGGTATTTCTTGGAGAAGATATGATCTATTTGGGAGAAATGTGGCCTTTCTTGAAGAAACTGTCCTATTTTGGGGATAAAATAGGTATTTGTGGGTGAAAAGGTCCTATTTGAAGGGGGAATCCTGGTATTTCTTGGAGAAGATGTGATCTATTTGGGAGAAATGTGGCATGTCAGGAAGAAACTGTCCTATTTTGGGGATAAAACAGGTATTTGTGGGTGAAAAGGTCCTATTTGAAGGGGGAAACCTGGTATTTCTTGGAGAAGCTGTTCTATATTTGGGAGAAATGTGGCCTTTCTGGAAGAAACTGTCCTATTTTGGGGAAAAAAGAGGTATTTGTGGGTGAAAAGGTCCTATTTCCAGGGGGAAAGCTGGTATTTCTTGGAGAAGATGTGATCTATTTGGGAGAAATGTGGCATTTCTGGCAAAAACTGTCGTATTTTGGGAAAAAAAGAGGTATTTGAGGGTGAAAAGGTCCTATTTCAAGGGGAACCAGGTATTTCTTGGAGAAGATGTGATATATTTGGGAGAAATGTGGCATTTCTGGAAGAAACTGTCCTATTCTGGGGATAAAACAGGTATTTGTGTTTGAAAAGGTCCTATTTGAAGAGGGAAAGCTGGTATTTCTTGGAGAAGATGTGATATATTTGGGAGAAATGTGGCATTTGTGGAAGAAACTGTCCTATTTTGGGGATAAAAGAGGTATTTGTGGGTGAAAAGATCCTATTTCGAGGGGGAAAGCTGGTATTTCTTGGAGAAGATGTGATATATTTGGGAGAAATGTGGCATTTCTGGACGAAAATATTCTATCTGGGGGGAGAAAAGAGGTATTTGTGGGTGAAAAGGTCCTATTTGAAGGGGGAACCCTGGTATTTCTTGGAGAAGATGTGATGTATTTGGGAGAAATGTGGCTTTTCTGGAAGAAACTGTCCTCTTTTGGGGATAAAACAGGTGTTTGTGGGTGAAAAGGTCCTATTTGAAGGGGGAATCCTGGTATTTCTTGGAGAAGATGTGATATATTTGGGAGAAATGTGGCATGTCAGGAAGAAACTGTCCTATTTTGGGGATAAAAGAGGTATTTGTGGGTGAAAAGGTCCTATTTGAAGGGCGAAACCTGGTATTTCTTGGAGAAGATGTGATATATTTGGGAGAAATCTGGCATGTCAGGAAGACAATGTCCTCTTTTGGGGATAAAACAGGTATTTGTGGGTGAAAAGGTCGTATTTGAAGGGGGAGACCTGGTATTTCTTGGAGAAGATGTGATATATTTGGGAGAAATGTGGCATGTCTGGAAGAAACTGTCGTATTTTGGGGATAAAAGAGGTATTTGTGGGTGAAAAGTTCCTATTTCCAGGGGTAATCCTGGTATTTCCTGGAGAAGATGTGATCTATTTGGGAGAAATGTGGCATGTCTGGAAGAAACTGTCGTATTTTGGGGATAAAAGAGGTATTTGTGGGTGAAAAGGTCCTATTTGAAGGGGGAAACGTGGTATTTCTTGGAGAAGATGTGATATATTTGGGAGAAATGTGGCATTTCTGGAAGAAACTGTCCTCTTTTGGGGATAAAAGAGGTATTTGTGGGTGAAAAGGTCCTTTTTGAAGGGGGAAAGCTGGTATTTCTTGGAGAAGATGTGATATATTTGGGAGAAATGAGGCATTTCTGGAAGAAACTGTCCTATTTTGGGAAAAAAAGAGGTATTTGTGGGTGAAAAGGTCCTATTTGAAGGGGGAAAGTTGGTATTTGTTGGAGAAGATGTGATATATTTGGGAGAAATGTGGCATTTCTGGAAGAAAATGTCCTATTTTGGGGATAAAAGAGGTATTTGTGGGTGAAAAGGTTCTATTTGAAGGGGGAAACCTGGTATTTCTTGGAGAAGATGTGATATATTTGGGAGAAATCTGGCATTTCTGGAAGAAAATTTCCAATTTGAGGGATAAAAGAGGTATTTGTGGGTGAAAAGGTCCTATTTGAAGGGGGAACCCTGGTATTTCTTGGAGAAGATGTGATATATTTGGGAGAAATGTGGCATGTCTGGAAGAAACTGTCCTATTTTGGGAAAAAAGGAGGTATTTGTGGGTGAAAAGGTCCTATTTCGAGGGGGAAAGCTGGTATTTCTTGGAGAAGATGTGATCTATTTGGGAGAAATGTGGCCTTTCTGGAAGAAACTGTCCTCTTTTGGGGATAAAAGAGGTATTTGTGGGTGAAAAGGTCCTATTAGAAGGGGGAAATCTGGTATTTCTTGGAGAAGATGTGATATATTTGGGAGAAATCTGGCATTTCCGGAGGAAAATGCCCTCTCTGGGGGGAGATAAGAGGTATTTGTGGGTGAAAAGGTCCTATTTGAAGGGGGAAAGCTGGTATTTCTTGGAGAAGATGTGATCTATTTGGGAGAAATGTGGCATTTCTGGAAGAAATTGTTCTATTTCGGGGATAAAGGAGGTATTTGTGGGTGAAAAGGTCCTATTTGAGGGGCGAAACCTGGTATTTCTTGGAGAAGATGTGATCTATTTGGGAGAAATGTGGCATGTCAGGAAGAAACTGTCCTATTTTGGGGATAAAAGAGGTATTTGTGGGTGAAAAGGTTCTATTTGAAGGGGGAATCCTGGTATTTCTTGGAGAAGATGTGATCTATTTGGGAGAAATCTGGCATTTCTCGAAGAAACTGTCGTATTTTGGGGATAAAAGGGGTATTTGTGGGTGAAAAGGTGCTATTTGAAGGGGGAATCCTGGTATTTCTTGGAGAAGATGTGATATATTTGGGAGAAATGTGGCATGTCTGGAAGAAACTGTCCTATTTTGGGAAAAAAAGAGGTATTTGTGGGTGAAAAGGTCCTATTTGAAGGGGGAAACGTGGTATTTCTTGGAGAAGATGTGATATATTTGGGAGAAATGTGGCCTTTCTGGAAGAAACTGTCCTCTTTTGGGAAAAAAGAGGTATTTGTGGGTGAAAAGGTCCTATTTCCAGGGGGAAACCTGGTATTTCTTGGAGAAGATGTGATCTATTTGGGAGAAATCGGGCATTTCTGGAAGAAACTGTCCTCTTTTGGGGATAAAAGAGGTATTTGTGGGTGAAAAGGTCCTATTTGAAGGGGGAAACGTGGTATTTCATGGAGAAGATGTGCTATATTTGGGAGAAATCTGGCATTTCTGGAAGAAACTGTCCTATTTTGGGGATAAAAGAGGTATTTGTGGGTGAAAAGGTCCTATTTGAAGGGGGAATCCTGGTATTTCTTGGAGAAGATGTGATATGTTTGGGAGAAATGTGGCATTTCTGGAAGAAACTGTCCTCTTTTGGGAAAAAAAGAGGTATTTGTGGGTGAAAAGGTCCTATTTCCAGGGGGAAAGCTGGTATTTCTTGGAGAAGATGTGATCTATTTGGGAGAAATGTGGCATTTCTGGAAGAAACTGTCCTCTTTTCGGGATAAAAGAGGTATTTGTGGGTGAAACGGTCCTATTTGAAGGGGGAAACGTGGTATTTCTTGGAGAAGATGTGATCTATTTGGGAGAAATGTGGCCTTTCTGGCAGAAACTGTCCTCTTTTGGGGATCAAAGAGGTATTTGTGGGTGAAAAGGTCCTATTTGAAGGGGGAAACGTGGTATTTCTTGGAGAAGATGTGATCTATTTGGGAGAAATGTGGCATGTCAGGAAGAAACTGTCCTATTTTGGGGATAAAAGAGGTATTTGTGGGTGAAAAGGTCCTAATTGAAGGGGGAATCCTGGTATTTCGTGGAGAAGATGTGATCTATTTGGGAGAAATGTGGCATTTCAGGAAGAAACTGTCCTCTTTTGGGAAAAAAAGAGGTATTTGTGGGTGAAAAGGTCCTATTTCCAGGGGGAAAGCTGGTATTTCTAGGAGAAGATGTGTTCTATTTGGGAGAAATGTGGCATTTCTGGAAGAAAATGTCCTATTTTGGGGATAAAAGAGGTATTTGTGGGTGAAAAGGTCCTATTTGAAGGGGGAATCCTGGTATTTCTTGGAGAAGATGTGATATATTTGGGAGAAATGTGGCCTTTCTGGAAGAAACTGTCCTATTCCGGGGATAAAAGAGGTATTTGTGGGTGAAAAGGTCCTATTTGAAGAGGGAAACGTGGTATTTCTTGGAGAAGATGTGATATATTTGGGAGAAATGTGGCCTTTCTGGAAGAAACTGTCCTATTTTGGGGATAAAACAGGTATTTGTGTTTGAAAAGGTCCTATTGGATGGGGGAAACGTGGTATTTCTTGGAGAAGATGTGATATATTTGGGAGAAATCTGGCATTTCTGGAAGAAACTGTCCTATTTTGGGGATAGAAGACGTATTTGTGGGTGAAAAGGTCCTATTTGAAGGGGGAATCGTGGTATTTCTTGGAGAAGATGTGATCTATTTGGGAGAAATGTGGTCTTTCTGGAAGAAACTGTCCTATTCTGGGGATAAAAGAGGTATTTGTGGGTGAAAATGTCCTATTTGAAGGGGGAACCCTGGTATTTCTTGGAGAAGATGTGATATATTTGGGAGAAATGTGGCCTTTCTGGAAGAAACTGTCCTATTTTGGGGATAAAAGAGGTATTTGTGGGTGAAAAGGTCCTATTTGAAGGGGGAAAGCTGGTATTTCTTGGAGAAGATGTGATCTATTTGGGAGAAATGTGGCATTTCAGGAAGAAACTGTCCTCTTTTGGGAAAAAAAGAGGTATTTGTGGGTGAAAAGGTCCTATTTCCAGGGGGAAACCTGGTATTTCTTGGAGAAGATGTGATCTATTTGGGAGAAATGTGGCATTTCAGGAAGAAACTGTCCTATTTTGGGAAAAAAAGAGGTATTTGTGGGTGAAAAGGTCCTATTTCCAGGGGGAAACCTGGTATTTCATGGAGAAGATGTGATCTATTTGGGAGAAATGTGGCATGTCAGGAAGAAAAAGTCCAATTTGGGGGGAGAAGGCAGGTATTTGTGGGAGAAAAGTTCGTATTTCAGGAGGAATCCTGGTATTTCTTGGAGAAGATGTGATCTATTTGGGAGAAATGTGGCATTTCTGGAAGAAACAATCGTATTGTGGGGATAAAAGAGGTACTTGTGGGTGAAAAGGTCCTATTTGAAGGGGGAAAGCTGGTATTTCTTGGAGAAGATGAGATATATTTGGGAGAAATGTGGCATGTCTGGAAGAAACTGTCCTATTTTGGGGATAAAAGAGGTATTTGTGGGTGAAAAGTTCCTATTTGAAGGGGGAACCCTGGTATTTCTTGGAGAAGATGTGATCTATTTGGGAGAAATGTGGCATTTCTGGAAGAAACTGTCCTCTTTTGGGAAAAAAAGAGGTATTTGTGGGTGAAAAGGTCCTATTTCGAGGGGGAAAGCTGGTATTTCATGGAGAAGATGTGATCTATTTGGGAGAAATTTGGCATTTCTGGAAGTAAGTGTCCTATTTTGGGGATAAAAGAGGTATTTGTGGGTGAAAAGGTCCTATTTGAAGGGGGAATCCTGGTATTTCTTGGAGAAGATGTGATCTATTTGGGAGAAATGTGGCATGTCTGGAAGAAACTGTCCTATTTTGAGAAAAAAAGATGTATTTGTGGGTGAAAATGTCCTATTTCCAGGGGGAAAGCTGGTATTTCTTGGAGAAGATGTGATATATTTGGGAGAAATCGGGCATTTCTGGAAGAAAATGTCCTATTTTGGGGATAAAAGAGGTATTTGTGGGTGAGAAGGTTCTATTTGAAGGGGGAAAGCTGGTATTTCTTGGAGAAGATGTGATATATTTGGGAGAAATGTGGCCTTTCTGGAAGAAACTGTCCTATTCTGGGGATCAAAGAGGTATTTGTGGGGGAAAAGGACCTATTTGAAGGGGGAAAGCTGGTATTTCTTGGAGAAGATGAGATATATTTGGGAGAAATCTGGCATTTCTGGAAGAAAATTTCCAATTTGAGGGATAAAAGAGGTATTTGTGGGAGAAAAGGTCCTATTTCCAGGGGGAAAGCTGTTATTTCTTGGAGAAGATGTGATATATTTGGGAGAAATGTGGCATGTCAGGAAGAAACTGTCCTATTTTGGGGATAAAACAGGTATTTGTGGGTGAAAAGGTCCTATTTGAAGGGGGAAACGTGGTATTTCTTGGAGAAGATGTTCTATATTTGGGAGAAATCTGGCATTTGTGGAAGGAACTGTCCTATTTTGGGGAAAAAAGAGGTATTTGTGGGTGAAAAGGTCCTATTTCGAGGGGGAAAGCTGGTATTTCTTGGAGAAGATGTGATCTATTTGGGAGAAATGTGGCATTTCTGGAAGAAACTGTCCTATTTTGGGGATAAAAGAGGTATTTGTGGGTGAAAAGGTCCTATTTGAAGGGGGAAACCTGGTATTTCTTGGAGAAGATGTGATATATTTGGGAGAAATGTGGCATGTCTGGAAGAAACTGTCCTATTCTGGGGATAAAACAGGTATTTGTGTTTGAAAAGGTCCTATTTGAAGGTGGAAACCTGGTATTTCTTGGAGAAATGTGATATATTTGGGAGAAATGTGGCATTTCTGGAAGAAACTGTCCTCTTTTGGGGATAATAGAGGTATTTGTGGGTGAAAAGGTCCTATTTGAAGGGGGAACCCTGGTATTTCTTGTAGAAGATGTGATATATTTGGGAGAAATGTGGCATTTCTGGAAGAAACTGTCCTCTTTTGGGGATAAAAGAGGTATTTGTGGGTGAAAAGGTCCTATTTGAAGTGGGAATCCTGGTATTTCTTGGAGAAGATGTGATATATTTGGGAGAAATGTGACATTTCTGGAAGAAACTGTCCTATTTTGGGAAAAAAAGAGGTATTTGTGGGTGAAAAGGTCCTATTTGAGGGGGAAACCTGGTATTTCTTGGAGAAGATGTGATCTATTTGGGAGAAATGTGGCATTTCTGGAAGAAACTGTCCTATTTTGGGGATAAAAGAGGTATTTGTGTTTGAAAAGGTCCTATTTGAAGGGGGAATCCTGGTATTTCTTGGAGAAGATGTGAGATATCTGGGAGAAATGTGGCATTTCTGGAAGAAACTGTCCTCTTTTGGGGATAAAAGAGGTATTTGTGGGTGAAAAGGTCCTATTTGAAGGGGGAAACGTGGTATTTCTTCTTGAAGATGTGATATATTTGGGAGAAATCTGGCATGTCAGGAAGACAATGTCCTCTTTTGGGGATAAAAGAGGTATTTGTGGGTGAAAACGTCGTATTTGAAGGTGGAGACCTGGTATTTCTTGGAGAAGATGTGATATATTTGGGAGAAATGTGGCATTTCTGGAAGAAAATGTCCTATTTTGGAAAAAAAGAAGGTATTTGTGGGTGAAAAGGTCCTATTTCGAGGGGGAAAGCTGGTATTTCTTGGAGAAGATGTGATCTATTTGGGAGAAATGTGGCATTTCTGGAATAAACTGTCCTCTTTTGGGGATAAAAGAGGTATTTGTGGGTGAAAAGGTCCTATTTGAAGGGGGAAAGCTGGTATTTCTTGGAGAAGATGTGATATATTTGGGAGAAATCTGGCATTTCTGGAGGAAAATGCCCTCTCTGGGGGGAGATAAGAGGTATTTTTGGGTGAAAAGTTCCTATTTGAAGGTGGAAACGTGGTATTTCTTGGAGAAGATGTGATCTATTTGGGAGAAATGTGGCCTTTCTGGAAGAAACTGTCCTCTTTTGGGGATAAAACAGGTATTTGTGTTTGAAAAGGTCCTATTTGAAGGGGGAAACGTGGTATTTCTTGGAGAAGATGTGATATATTTGGGAGAAATGTGGCATTTCTGGAAGAAACTGTCCTATTTTGGGAAAAAAAGAGGTATTTGTGGGTGAAAAGGTCCTATTTGAAGGGGGAAACGTGGTATTTCTTGGAGAAGATGTGATCTATTTGGGAGAAATGTGGCATGTCAGGAAGAAAAAGTCCAATTTGGGGGGAGAAGGCAGGTATTTGTGGGAGAAAAGTTCGTATTTCAGGAGGAATCCTGGTATTTCTTGGAGAAGATGTGATCTATTTGGGAGAAATGTGGCATTTCTGGAAGAAACAATCGTATTGTGGGGATAAAAGAGGTACTTGTGGGTGAAAAGGTCCTATTTGAAGGGGGAAAGCTGGTATTTCTTGGAGAAGATGAGATATATTTGGGAGAAATGTGGCATGTCTGGAAGAAACTGTCCTATTTTGGGGATAAAAGAGGTATTTGTGGGTGAAAAGTTCCTATTTGAAGGGGGAACCCTGGTATTTCTTGGAGAAGATGTGATCTATTTGGGAGAAATGTGGCATTTCTGGAAGAAACTGTCCTCTTTTGGGAAAAAAAGAGGTATTTGTGGGTGAAAAGGTCCTATTTCGAGGGGGAAAGCTGGTATTTCATGGAGAAGATGTGATCTATTTGGGAGAAATTTGGCATTTCTGGAAGTAAGTGTCCTATTTTGGGGATAAAAGAGGTATTTGTGGGTGAAAAGGTCCTATTTGAAGGGGGAATCCTGGTATTTCTTGGAGAAGATGTGATCTATTTGGGAGAAATGTGGCATGTCTGGAAGAAACTGTCCTATTTTGAGAAAAAAAGATGTATTTGTGGGTGAAAATGTCCTATTTCCAGGGGGAAAGCTGGTATTTCTTGGAGAAGATGTGATATATTTGGGAGAAATCGGGCATTTCTGGAAGAAAATGTCCTATTTTGGGGATAAAAGAGGTATTTGTGGGTGAGAAGGTTCTATTTGAAGGGGGAAAGCTGGTATTTCTTGGAGAAGATGTGATATATTTGGGAGAAATGTGGCCTTTCTGGAAGAAACTGTCCTATTCTGGGGATCAAAGAGGTATTTGTGGGGGAAAAGGACCTATTTGAAGGGGGAAAGCTGGTATTTCTTGGAGAAGATGAGATATATTTGGGAGAAATCTGGCATTTCTGGAAGAAAATTTCCAATTTGAGGGATAAAAGAGGTATTTGTGGGAGAAAAGGTCCTATTTCCAGGGGGAAAGCTGTTATTTCTTGGAGAAGATGTGATATATTTGGGAGAAATGTGGCATGTCAGGAAGAAACTGTCCTATTTTGGGGATCAAACAGGTATTTGTGGGTGAAAAGGTCCTATTTGAAGGGGGAAACGTGGTATTTCTTGGAGAAGATGTTCTATATTTGGGAGAAATCTGGCATTTGTGGAAGGAACTGTCCTATTTTGGGGAAAAAAGAGGTATTTGTGGGTGAAAAGGTCCTATTTCGAGGGGGAAAGCTGGTATTTCTTGGAGAAGATGTGATCTATTTGGGAGAAATGTGGCATTTCTGGAAGAAACTGTCCTATTTTGGGGATAAAAGAGGTATTTGTGGGTGAAAAGGTCCTATTTGAAGGGGGAAACCTGGTATTTCTTGGAGAAGATGTGATATATTTGGGAGAAATGTGGCATGTCTGGAAGAAACTGTCCTATTCTGGGGATAAAACAGGTATTTGTGTTTGAAAAGGTCCTATTTGAAGGTGGAAACCTGGTATTTCTTGGAGAAATGTGATATATTTGGGAGAAATGTGGCATTTCTGGAAGAAACTGTCCTCTTTTGGGGATAATAGAGGTATTTGTGGGTGAAAAGGTCCTATTTGAAGGGGGAACCCTGGTATTTCTTGTAGAAGATGTGATATATTTGGGAGAAATGTGGCATTTCTGGAAGAAACTGTCCTCTTTTGGGGATAAAAGAGGTATTTGTGGGTGAAAAGGTCCTATTTGAAGTGGGAATCCTGGTATTTCTTGGAGAAGATGTGATATATTTGGGAGAAATGTGACATTTCTGGAAGAAACTGTCCTATTTTGGGAAAAAAAGAGGTATTTGTGGGTGAAAAGGTCCTATTTGAGGGGGAAACCTGGTATTTCTTGGAGAAGATGTGATCTATTTGGGAGAAATGTGGCATTTCTGGAAGAAACTGTCCTATTTTGGGGATAAAAGAGGTATTTGTGTTTGAAAAGGTCCTATTTGAAGGGGGAATCCTGGTATTTCTTGGAGAAGATGTGAGATATCTGGGAGAAATGTGGCATTTCTGGAAGAAACTGTCCTCTTTTGGGGATAAAAGAGGTATTTGTGGGTGAAAAGGTCCTATTTGAAGGGGGAAACGTGGTATTTCTTCTTGAAGATGTGATATATTTGGGAGAAATCTGGCATGTCAGGAAGACAATGTCCTCTTTTGGGGATAAAAGAGGTATTTGTGGGTGAAAACGTCGTATTTGAAGGTGGAGACCTGGTATTTCTTGGAGAAGATGTGATATATTTGGGAGAAATGTGGCATTTCTGGAAGAAAATGTCCTATTTTGGAAAAAAAGAAGGTATTTGTGGGTGAAAAGGTCCTATTTCGAGGGGGAAAGCTGGTATTTCTTGGAGAAGATGTGATCTATTTGGGAGAAATGTGGCATTTCTGGAATAAACTGTCCTCTTTTGGGGATAAAAGAGGTATTTGTGGGTGAAAAGGTCCTATTTGAAGGGGGAAAGCTGGTATTTCTTGGAGAAGATGTGATATATTTGGGAGAAATCTGGCATTTCTGGAGGAAAATGCCCTCTCTGGGGGGAGATAAGAGGTATTTTTGGGTGAAAAGTTCCTATTTGAAGGTGGAAACGTGGTATTTCTTGGAGAAGATGTGATCTATTTGGGAGAAATGTGGCCTTTCTGGAAGAAACTGTCCTCTTTTGGGGATAAAACAGGTATTTGTGTTTGAAAAGGTCCTATTTGAAGGGGGAAACGTGGTATTTCTTGGAGAAGATGTGATATATTTGGGAGAAATGTGGCATTTCTGGAAGAAACTGTCCTATTTTGGGAAAAAAAGAGGTATTTGTGGGTGAAAAGGTCCTATTTGAAGGGGGAAACGTGGTATTTCTTGGAGAAGATGTGATCTATTTGGGAGAAATGTGGCATTTCTGGATGAAACTGTTCTATTTCGGTGATAAAAGAGGTATTTGTGGCTGAAAAGGTCCTATTTGAAGGGGGAAACGTGGTATTTCTTGGAGAAGATGTGATATATTTGGGAGAAATGTGGCATTTCTGGAAGAAAATGTCCTATTTTGGGGATAAAAGAGGTATTTGTGGGTGAAAAGGTCCTATTTGAAGGGGGAATCCTGGTATTTCTTGGAGAAGATGTGATATATTTGGGAGAAATCTGGCATTTCTCGAAGAAACTGTCGTATTTTGGGGATAAAAGAGGTATTTGTGGGTGAAAAGGTCCTATTTGAAGGGGGAATCGTGGTATTTCTTGGAGAAGATGTGATCTATTTGGGAGAAATGTGGCCTTTCTCGAATAAACTGTCCTATTCTGGGGATAAAAGAGGTATTTGTGGGTGAAAATGTCCTATTTGAAGGGGGAACCCTGGTATTTCTTGGAGAAGATGTGATATATTTGGGAGAAATGTGGCATTTCTGGAAGAAACTGTCCTCTTTTGGGGATAAAAGAGGTATTTGTGGGTGAAAAGGTCCTATTTGAAGGGGGAAAGCTGGTATTTCTTGGAGAAGATGTGATCTATTTGGGAGAAATGTGGCATTTCAGGAAGAAACTGTCCTCTTTTGGGAAAAAAAGAGGTATTTGTGGGTGAAAAGGTCCTATTTCCAGGGGGAAACCTGGTATTTCTTGGAGAAGATGTGATCTATTTGGGAGAAATGTGGCATTTCAGGAAGAAACTGTCCTCTTTTGGGAAAAAAAGAGGTATTTGTGGGTGAAAAGGTCCTATTTCCAGGGGGAAACCTGGTATTTCATGGAGAAGATGTGATCTATTTGGGAGAAATGTGGCATTTCTGGAAGAAAAAGTCCAATTTGGGGGGAGAAGGCAGGTATTTGTGGGAGAAAAGTTCGTATTTCAGGAGGAATCCTGGTATTTCTTGGAGAAGATGTGATCTATTTGGGAGAAATGTGGCATTTCTGGAAGAAACAATCGTATTGTGGGGATAAAAGAGGTACTTGTGGGTGAAAAGGTCCTATTTGAAGGGGGAAACGTGGTATTTCTTGGAGAAGATGAGATATATTTGGGAGAAATCTGGCATTTCTGGAAGAAACTGTCCTCTTTTGGGGATAAAAGAGGTATTTGTGGGTGAAAAGTTCCTATTTGAAGGGGGAAAGCTGGTATTTCTTGGAGAAGATGTGATCTATTTGGGAGAAATGTGGCATTTCTGGAAGAAACTGTCCTCTTTTGGGGATAAAAGAGGTATTTGTGGGTGAAAAGGTCCTATTTGAAGGGGGAAAGCTGGTATTTCATGGAGAAGATGTGATCTATTTGGGAGAAATTTGGCATTTCTGGAAGTAAGTGTCCTATTTTGGGGATAAAAGAGGTATTTGTGGGTGAAAAGGTCCTATTTGAAGGGGGAATCCTGGTATTTCTTGGAGAAGATGTGATCTATTTGGGAGAAATGTGGCATGTCTGGAAGAAACTGTCCTATTTTGAGAAAAAAAGAGGTATTTGTGGGTGAAAATGTCCTATTTCCAGGGGGAAAGCTGGTATTTCTTGGAGAAGATGTGATATATTTGGGAGAAATCGGGCATTTCTGGAAGAAAATGTCCTATTTTGGGGATAAAAGAGGTATTTGTGGGTGAGAAGGTTCTATTTGAAGGGGGAAAGCTGGTATTTCTTGGAGAAGATGTGATATATTTGGGAGAAATGTGGCCTTTCTGGAAGAAACTGTCCTATTCTGGGGATCAAAGAGGTATTTGTGGGTGAAAAGGACCTATTTGAAGGGGGAAAGCTGGTATTTCTTGGAGAAGATGAGATATATTTGGGAGAAATCTGGCATTTCTGGAAGAAAATTTCCACTATGAGGGATAAAAGAGGTATTTGTGGGTGAAAAGGTCCTATTTGAAGGGGGAAAGCTGTTATTTCTTGGAGAAGATGTGATCTATTTGGGAGAAATGTGGCATGTCAGGAAGAAACTGTCCTATTTTGGGGATAAAACAGGTATTTGTGGGTGAAAAGGTCCTATTTGAAGGGGGAAACGTGGTATTTCTTGGAGAAGATGTTCTATATTTGGGAGAAATGTGGCATTTCTGGAAGAAACTGTCCTCTTTTGGGGAAAAAAGAGGTATTTGTGGGTGAAAAGGTCCTATTTCGAGGGGGAAAGCTGGTATTTCTTGGAGAAGATGTGATCTATTTGGGAGAAATGTGGCATTTCTGGCAGAAGCTGTCCTATTTTGGGGATAAAAGAGGTATTTGTGGGTGAAAAGTTCCTATTTGAAGGGGGAAACCTGGTATTTCTTGGAGAAGATGTGATATATTTGGGAGAAATGTGGCCTTTCTGGAAGAAACTGTCCTATTCTGGGGATAAAACAGGTATTTGTGTTTGAAAAGGTCCTATTTGAAGGTGGAAACCTGGTATTTCTTGGAGAAATGTGATATATTTGGGAGAAATGTGGCATTTCTGGAAGAAACTGTCCTATTTTGGGGATAAAAGAGGTATTTGTGGGTGAAAAGGTCCTATTTGAAGGGGGAAACCTGGTATTTCTAGGAGAAGATGTGATCTATTTGGGAGAAATGTGGCATTTCTGGAAGAAACTGTCCTCTTTTGGGGATAAAAGAGGTATTTGTGGGTGAAAAGGTCCTATTTGAAGGGGGAAACGTGGTATTTCTTGGAGAAGATGTGATATATTTGGGAGAAATGTGGCATTTCTGGAAGAAACTGTCGTATTTTGGGAAAAAAAGAGGTATTTGTGGGAGAAAAGGTCCTATTTGAGGGGGAAAAGCTGGTATTTCTTGGAGAAGATGTGATCTATTTGGGAGAAATGTGGCATTTCTGGAAGAAACTGTCCTATTTTGGGGATAAAACAGGTATTTGTGGGTGAAAAGGTCCTATTTGAAGGGGGAAACGTGGTATTTCTTGGAGAAGATGTGATATATCTGGGAGAAATGTGGCATTTCTGGAAGAAACTGTCCTGTTTTGGGGATAAAAGAGGTATTTGTGGGTGAAAAGGTCGTATTTGAAGGGGGAAACCTGGTATTTCTTGGAGAAGATGTGATATATTTGGGAGAAATGTGGCATTTCTGGAAGAAACTGTCCTATTTTGGGGATAAAAGAGGTATTTGTGGGTGAAAAGGTCCTATTTGAAGGGGGAGACCTGGTATTTCTTGGAGAAGATGTGATATATTTGGGAGAAATGTGGCATTTCTGGAAGAAAATGTCCTATTTTGGGGATGAAAGAGGTATTTGTGGGTGAAAAGTTCCTATTTCCAGGGGTAATCCTGGTATTTCTAGGAGAAGATGTGATGTATTTGGGAGAAATGTGGCATGTCAGGAAGAAACTGTCCTCTTTTGGGGATGAAAGAGGTATTTGTGGGTGAAAAGTTCCTATTTGAAGGGGGAAAGCTGGTATTTCTTGGAGAAGATGTGATATATTTGGGAGAAATGTGGCATGTCTGGAAGAAACTGTCCTATTTTGGGAAAAAAGGAGGTATTTGTGGGTGAAAAGGTCCTATTTCGAGGGGGATAGCTGGTATTTCTTGGAGAAGCTGTGATCTATTTGGGAGAAATGTGGCATTTCTGGAATAAACTGTCCTCTTTTGGGGATAAAAGAGGTATTTGTGGGTGAAAAGGTCCTATTTGAAGGGGGATACCGGGTATTTCATGGAGAAGATGTGATCTATTTGGGAGAAATGTGGCCTTTCTGGAAGAAACTGTCCTATTTTGGGGATAAAAGAGGTATTTGTGGGTGAAAAGGTCCTATTTGAAGGGGGAAACGTGGTATTTCTAGGAGAAGATGTGATATATTTGGGAGAAATGTGGCATTTCTGGAAGAAACTGTCCTATTTTGGGAAAAAAAGAGGTATTTGTGGGTGAAAAGGTCCTATTTGAAGGGGGAAAGCTGGTATTTCTTGCAGAAGATGTGATATATTTGGGAGAAATGTGTCATTTCTGGAAGAAAATGTCCTCTTTTGGGGATAAAAGAGGTATTTGTGGGTGAAAAGGTCCGATTTGAAGGGGGAAACCTGGTATGTCTTGGAGAAGATGTGATCTATTTGGGAGAAATGTGGCCTTTCTGTAAGAAACTGTCCTATTCTGGGGATAAAAGAGGTATTTGTGGGTGAAAAGTTCCTATTTGAAGGGGGAAACGTGGTATTTCTTGGAGAAGATGTGATCTATTTGGGAGAAATGTGGCATTTCTGGAAGAAACTGTCCTATTTTGGGAAAAAAAGAGGTATTTGTGGGTGAAAAGGTCCTATTTGAAGGGGGAAACGTGGTATTTCTTGGAGAAGATGTGATCTATTTGGGAGAAATGTGGCATTTCTGGAAGAAACTGTTCTATTTTGGGGATAAAGGAGGTATTTGTGGGTGAAAAGGTCCTATTTGAAGGGCAAAACGTGGTATTTCTTGGAGAAGATGTGATATATTTGGGAGAAATGTGGCATTTCTGGAAGAAACTGTTCTATTTCGGGGATAAAGGAGGTATTTGTGGGTGAAAAGGTCCTATTTGAAGGGGGAAACGTGGTATTTCTTGGAGAAGATGTGATATATTTGGGAGAAATGTGGCATTTCTGGAAGAAACTGTCGTATTGTGGGGATAAAAGAGGTATTTGTGGGTGAAAAGGTCCTATTTGAAGGGGGAATCCTGGTATTTCTTGGAGAAGATGTGATATATTTGGGAGAAATGTTGCATTTCTGGAAGAAACTGTCCTCTTTTGGGGATAAAAGAGGTATTTGTGGGTGAAAAGGTCCTATTTCGAGGGGGAAAGCTGGTATTTCTTGGAGAAGATGTGATATATTTGGGAGAAATGTGGCATTTCTGGAAGAAACTAACCTCTTTTGGGGATAAAACAGGTAAATGTGGGTGAAAATGTCCTATTTGAAGGGGGAAAGCTGGTATTTCTTGGAGAAGATGAGATATATTTGGGAGAAATCAGGCATTTCTGGAAGAAAATGTCCTATTTTGGGGATAAAAGAGGTATTTGTGGGTGAAAAGGTCCTATTTGAGGGGGGAATCCTGGTATTTCTTGGAGAAGATGTGATATATTTGGGAGAAATGTGGCATTTCTGGAAGAAAAAGTCCAATTTGGGGAAAAAAAGAGGTATTTGTAGGTGAAAAGTTCCTATTTGAAGGGGGAAACCTGGTATTTCTAGGAGAAGATGTGATATATTTGGGAGAAATCGGGCATTTCTGGAAGAAACTGTCCTATTTTGGGGATAAAAGAGGTATTTGTGGGTGAAAAGGTCCTATTTGAAGGGGGAAACCTGGTATTTCATGGAGAAGATGTGCTATATTTGGGAGAAATGTGGCATGTCTGGAAGAAACTGCCCTCTTTTGGGGATAAAAGAGGTATTTGTGGGTGAAAAGGTCCTATTTGAAGGGGGAAACGTGGTATTTCTTGGAGAAGATGTGATCTATTTGGGAGAAATGTGGCATGTCTGGAAGAAACTGTCCTCTTTTGGGGATAAAAGAGGTATTTGTGTTTGAAAAGGTCCTATTTGAAGGGGGAAACGTGGTATTTCTTGGAGAAGATGTGATCTATTTGGGAGAAATGTGGCATTTCTGGAAGAAACTGTCGTATTTTGGGAAAAAAAGAGGTATTTGTGGGTGAAAAGGTCCTATTTGAAGGGGGAATCCTGGTATTTCTTGGAGAAGATGTGATATATTTGGGAGAAATGTGGCATTTCTGGAAGAAACTGTCCTATTTTGGGGGTAAAAGAGGTATTTGTGGGTGAAAAGGTCCTATTTCCAGGGGGAAAGCTGGTATTTCTTGGAGAAGATGTGATCTATTTGGGAGAAATGCGGCCTTTCTGGAAGAAAATGTCCTCTTTTGGGGATAAAACAGGTATTTGTGTGTGAAAAGGTCCTATTTGAAGGGGGAAAGCTGGTATTTCTTGGAGAAGATGTGATCTATTTGGGAGAAATGTGGCCTTTCTGGAAGAAACTGTCCTATTTTGGGGATAAAAGAGGTATTTGTGGGTGAAAAGGTCCTATTTGAAGGGGGAAAGCTGGTATTTCTTGGAGAAGATGTGATATATTTGGGAGAAATGTGGCATGTCAGGAATAAACTGTCCTCTATTGGGGATAAGAGAGGTATTTGTGGGTGAAAAGGTCCTATTTGAAGGGGGAAAGCTGGTATTTCTTGGAGAAGATGTGATATATTTGGGAGAAATCGGGCATTTCTGGAAGAAACTCTCCTATTTTGGGAAAAAAAGAGGTATTTGTGGGTGAAAAGGTCCTATTTGAAGGGGGAAAGCTGGTATTTCTTGGAGAAGATGTGATCTATTTGGGAGAAATGTGGCATGTCTGGAAGAAACTGTCCTATTTTGGGGATAAAACAGGTATTTGTTGGTGAAAAGGTTCTATTTGAAGGGGGAAAGCTAGTATTTCTTGGAGAAGAAGTGATATATGTGGGAGAAATGTGGCATGTCTGGAAGAAACTGTCGTATTTTGGGAAAAAAAGAGGTATTTGTGGGAGAAAAGGTCCTATTTGAGGGGGAAAAGCTGGTATTTCTTGGAGAAGATGTGATCTATTTGGGAGAAATGTGGCATTTCTGGAAGAAACTGTCCTATTTTGGGGATAAAACAGGTATTTGTGGGTGAAAAGGTCCTATTTGAAGGGGGAAACGTGGTATTTCTTGGAGAAGATGTGATATATCTGGGAGAAATGTGGCATTTCTGGAAGAAACTGTCCTCTTTTGGGGATAAAAGAGGTATTTGTGGGTGAAAAGGTCGTATTTGAAGGGGGAAACCTGGTATTTCTTGGAGAAGATGTGATATATTTGGGAGAAATGTGGCATTTCTGGAAGAAACTGTCCTATTTTGGGGATAAAAGAGGTATTTGTGGGTGAAAAGGTCGTATTTGAAGGTGGAGACCTGGTATTTCTTGGAGAAGATGTGATATATTTGGGAGAAATGTGGCATTTCTGGAAGAAAATGTCCTATTTTGGGGATGAAAGAGGTATTTGTGGGTGAAAAGTTCCTATTTCCAGGGGTAATCCTGGTATTTCTAGGAGAAGATGTGATGTATTTGGGAGAAATGTGGCATGTCAGGAAGAAACTGTCCTCTTTTGGGGATGAAAGAGGTATTTGTGGGTGAAAAGTTCCTATTTGAAGGGGGAAAGCTGGTATTTCTTGGAGAAGATGTGATATATTTGGGAGAAATGTGGCATGTCTGGAAGAAACTGTCCTATTTTGGGAAAAAAGGAGGTATTTGTGGGTGAAAAGGTCCTATTTCGAGGGGGATAGCTGGTATTTCTTGGAGAAGCTGTGATCTATTTGGGAGAAATGTGGCATTTCTGGAATAAACTGTCCTCTTTTGGGGATAAAAGAGGTATTTGTGGGTGAAAAGGTCCTATTTGAAGGGGGATACCGGGTATTTCATGGAGAAGATGTGATCTATTTGGGAGAAATGTGGCCTTTCTGGAAGAAACTGTCCTATTTTGGGGATAAAAGAGGTATTTGTGGGTGAAAAGGTCCTATTTGAAGGGGAAACGTGGTATTTCTTGGAGAAGATGTGATATATTTGGGAGAAATGTGGCATTTCTGGAAGAAACTGTCCTATTTTGGGAAAAAAAGAGGTATTTGTGGGTGAAAAGGTCCTATTTGAAGGGGGAAACCTGGTATTTCTTGGAGAAGATGTGATATATTTGGGAGAAATGTGTCATTTCTGGAAGAAAATGTCCTCTTTTGGGATAAAAGAGGTATTTGTGGGTGAAAAGGTCCGATTTGAAGGGGGAAACCTGGTATGTCTTGGAGAAGATGTGATCTATTTGGGAGAAATGTGGCCTTTCTGTAAGAAACTGTCCTATTCTGGGGATAAAAGAGGTATTTGTGGGTGAAAAGTTCCTATTTGAAGGGGGAAACGTGGTATTTCTTGGAGAAGATGTGATCTATTTGGGAGAAATGTGGCATTTCTGGAAGAAACTGTCCTATTTTGGGAAAAAAAGAGGTATTTGTGGGTGAAAAGGTCCTATTTGAAGGGGGAAACGTGGTATTTCTTGGAGAAGATGTGATCTATTTGGGAGAAATGTGGCATTTCTGGAAGAAACTGTTCTATTTTGGGGATAAAGGAGGTATTTGTGGGTGAAAAGGTCCTATTTGAAGGGCAAAACGTGGTATTTCTTGGAGAAGATGTGATATATTTGGGAGAAATCGGGCATTTCTGGAAGAAACTGTCCTATTTTGGGGATAAAAGAGGTATTTGTGGGTGAAAAGGTCCTATTTGAAGGGGGAAACCTGGTATTTCATGGAGAAGATGTGCTATATTTGGGAGAAATGTGGCATGTCTGGAAGAAACTGTCCTCTTTTGGGGATAAAAGAGGTATTTGTGGGTGAAAAGGTCCTATTTGAAGGGGGAATCCTGGTATTTCTTGGAGAAGATGTGATATATTTGGGAGAAATGTTGCATGTCCGGAAGAAACTGTCCTCTTTTGGGGATAAAAGAGGTATTTGTGGGTGAAAAGGTCCTATTTCGAGGGGGAAAGCTGGTATTTCTTGGAGAAGATGTGATATATTTGGGAGAAATGTGGCATTTCTGGAAGAAACTGTCCTCTTTTGGGGATAAAAGAGGTATTTGTGGGTGAAAATGTCCTATTTGAAGGGGGAAAGCTGGTATTTCTTGGAGAAGATGAGATATATTTGGGAGAAATCAGGCATTTCTGGAAGAAAATGTCCTATTTTGGGGATAAAAGAGGTATTTGTGGGTGAAAAGGTCCTATTTGAGGGGGGAATCCTGGTATTTCTTGGAGAAGATGTGATATATTTGGGAGAAATGTGGCATTTCTGGAAGAAAAAGTCCAATTTGGGGAAAAAAAGAGGTATTTGTAGGTGAAAAGTTCCTATTTGAAGGGGGAAACCTGGTATTTCTAGGAGAAGATGTGATATATTTGGGAGAAATCGGGCATTTCTGGAAGAAACTGTCCTATTTTGGGGATAAAAGAGGTATTTGTGGGTGAAAAGGTCCTATTTGAAGGGGGAAACCTGGTATTTCATGGAGAAGATGTGCTATATTTGGGAGAAATGTGGCATGTCTGGAAGAAACTGTCCTCTTTTGGGGATAAAAGAGGTATTTGTGGGTGAAAAGGTCCTATTTGAAGGGGGAAACGTGGTATTTCTTGGAGAAGATGTGATCTATTTGGGAGAAATGTGGCATGTCTGGAAGAAACTGTCCTCTTTTGGGGATAAAAGAGGTATTTGTGTTTGAAAAGGTCCTATTTGAAGGGGGAAACGTGGTATTTCTTGGAGAAGATGTGATCTATTTGGGAGAAATGTGGCATTTCTGGAAGAAACTGTCGTATTTTGGGAAAAAAAGAGGTATTTGTGGGTGAAAAGGTCCTATTTGAAGGGGGAATCCTGGTATTTCTTGGAGAAGATGTGATCTATTTGGGAGAAATGTGGCATGTCTGGAAGAAACTGTCCTATTTTGGGGGTAAAAGAGGTATTTGTGGGTGAAAAGGTCCTATTTCCAGGGGGAAAGCTGGTATTTCTTGGAGAAGATGTGATCTATTTGGGAGAAATCGGGCATTTCTGGAAGAAAATGTCCTCTTTTGGGGATAAAACAGGTATTTGTGTGTGAAAAGGTCCTATTTGAAGGGGGAAAGCTGGTATTTCTTGGAGAAGATGTGATCTATTTGGGAGAAATGTGGCCTTTCTGGAAGAAACTGTCCTATTTTGGGGATAATAGAGGTATTTGTGGGTGAAAAGGTCCTATTTGAAGGGGGAAAGCTGGTATTTCTTGGAGAAGATGTGATCTATTTGGGAGAAATGTGGCATTTCTGGAATAAACTGTCCTCTTTTGGGGATCAAAGAGGTATTTGTGGGTGAAAAGGTCCTATTTGAAGGGGGAAAGCTGGTATTTCTTGGAGAAGATGTGATATATTTGGGAGAAATCGGGCATTTCTGGAAGAAACTCTCCTATTTTGGGAAAAAAAGAGGTATTTGTGGGTGAAAAGGTCCTATTTGAAGGGGGAAAGCTGGTATTTCTTGGAGAAGATGTGATCTATTTGGGAGAAATGTGGCATGTCTGGAAGAAACTGTCCTATTTTGGGGATAAAACAGGTATTTGTTGGTGAAAAGGTTCTATTTGAAGGGGGAAAGCTAGTATTTCTTGGAGAAGAAGTGATATATGTGGGAGAAATGTGGCATGTCTGGAAGAAACTGTCGTATTTTGGGAAAAAAAGGAGGTTTTTGTGGGTGAAAAGGTCCTATTTGAAGGGGGAATCCTGGTATTTCTTGGAGAAGATGTGATCTATTTGGGAGAAATGTGGCATGTCTGGAAGAAACTGTCCTCTTTTGGGGATAAAAGAGGTATTTGTGGGTGAAAAGGTCCGATTTCGAGGGGGAAAGCTGGTATTTCTTGGAGAAGATGTGATCTATTTGGGAGAAATGTGGCATTTCTGGAAGAAACTGTCCTATTTTGGGGATAAAACAGGTATTTGTGGGTGAAAAGGTCCTATTTGAAGGGGGAAACATGGTATTTCTTGGAGAAGATGAGATATATTTGGGAGAAATGTGGCCTTTCTTGCAGAAACTGTCCTCTTTTGGGAAAAAAAGAGGTATTTGTGGGTGAAAAGGTCCTATTTGAAGGGGGAACCCCGGTATTTCTTGGAGAAGATGTGATATGTTTGGGAGAAATGTGGCATGTCTGGAAGAAACTGTCCTATTTTGGGGATAAAAGAGGTATTTGTGGGTGAAAAGGTCCTATTTGAAGGGGGATACCTGGTATTTCATGGAGAAGATGTGATCTATTTGGGAGAAATGTGGCCTTTCTGGAAGAAACTGTCCTATTTTGGGGAAAAAAGAGGTATTTGTGGGTGAAAAGGTCCTATTTGAAGGGGGAAAGCTGGTATTTCTTGGAGAAGATGTGATCTATTTGGGAGAAATGTGGCATTTCTGGAAGAAACTGTCCTATTTTGGGAAAAAAAGAGGTATTTGTGGGTGAAAAGGTCCTATTTGAAGGGGGAATCCTGGTATTTCTTGGAGAAGATGTGATATATTTGGGAGAAATCTGGCATGTCTGGAAGAAAATGTCCTATTTTGGGGATAAAAGAGGTATTTGTGGGTGAAAAGGTCCGATTTGAAGGGGGAATCCTGGTATTTCTTGGAGAAGATGTGATCTATTTGGGAGAAATGTGGCCTTTCTGGAAGAAACTGTCCTATTTTGGGGATAAAAGAGGTATTTGTGGGTGAAAAGGTCCTATTTGAAGGGGGAAACGTGGTATTTCTTGGAGAAGATGTGATCTATTTGGGAGAAATGTGGCATTTCTGGAAGAAACTGTCCTATTTTGGGAAAAAAAGAGGTATTTGTGGGTGAAAAGTTCCTATTTGAAGGGGGAATCCTGGTATTTCTTGGAGAAGATGTGATATATTTGGGAGAAATCTGGCATTTCTCGAAGAAACTGTCCTATTTTGGGGATAAAACAGGTATTTGTGGGTGAAAAGGTCCTATTTGAAGGGGGAAAGCTGGTATTTCTTGGAGAAGATGTGATATATTTGGGAGAAATGTGGCCTTTCTGGAAGAAACTGTCCTATTTTGGGGATAAAAGAGGTATTTGTGGGTGAAAAGGTCCTATTTGAAGGGGGAATCCTGGTATTTCTTGGAGAAGATGTGATATATTTGGGAGAAATGTGGCCTTTCTGGAATAAACTGTCCTATTCTGGGGATAAAAGAGGTATTTGTGGGTAAAAAGGTCCTATTTGGAGGGGGAAAGCTGGTATTTCTTGGAGAAGATGTGATCTATTTGGGAGAAATCGGGCATTTCTGGAATAAACTGTCCTCTTTTGGGGATAAAAGAGGTATTTGTGGGTGAAAAGGTCCTATTTGAAGGGGGAAACGTGGTATTTCTTGGAGAAGATGTGATCTATTTGGGAGAAATGTGGCATTTCTGGAAGAAACTGTTCTATTTTGGGATAAAGGCGGTATTTGTGGGTGAAAAGGTCCTATTTGAAGGGCGAAACCTGGTATTTCTTGGAGAAGATGTGATATATTTGGGAGAAATGTGGCATTTCTGGAGGAAACTGTTCTATTTCGGGGATAAAGGAGGTATTTGTGGGTGAAAAGGTCCTATTTGAAGGGGGAATCCTGGTATTTCTTGGAGAAGATGTGATCTATTTGGGAGAAATGTGGCATGTCTGGAAGAAACTGTCCTATTTTGGGGATAAAAGAGGTATTTGTGGGTGAAAAGGTCCTATTTGAAGGGGGAATCCTGGTATTTCTTGGGGAAGATGTGATATATTTGGGAGAAATGTGGCATTTCTGGAAGAAACTGTCCTATTTTGGGGATAAAAGAGGTATTTGTGGGTGAAAAGGTCCTATTTGAAGGGGGAAAGCTGGTATTTCATGGAGAAGATGTGCTATATTTGGGAGAAATGTGGCATTTCTGGAAGAAACTGTCCTATTTTGGGGATAAAAGAGGTATTTGTGGGTGAAAAGGTCCTATTTCAAGGGGGAAACGTGGTATTTCTTGGAGAAGATGTGATCTATTTGGGAGAAATGTGGCATTTCTGGAAGAAACTGTCCTATTTTGGGAAAAAAAGAGGTATTTGTGGGTGAAAAGTTCCTATTTCCAGGGGGAAACCTGGTATTTCATGGAGAAGATGTGATATATTTGGGAGAAATCGGGCAGTTCTGGGTGAAACTGTCCTATTTTGGGGATCAAAGAGGTATTTGTGGGTGAAAAGGTCCTATTTCGAGGGGGAAACGTGGTATTTCTTGGAGAAGATGAGATATATTTGGGAGAAATGTGGCATTTCTGGAAGAAACTGTCGTATTGTGGGGATAAAAGAGGTATTTGTGGGTGAAAAGGTCCTATTTGAAGGGGGAAACCAGGTATTTCTTGGAGAAGATGTGATCTATTTGGGAGAAATGTGGCATTTCTGGAAGAAACTGTCGTATTTAGGGGATAAAAGAGGTATTTGTGGGTGAAAAGGTCCTATTTGAAGGGGGAAACCTGGTATTTCTTGGAGAAGATGTGCTATATTTGGGAGAAATGTGGCATTTCTGGAAGAAACTGTCCTCTTTTGGGGATAAAACAGGTATTTGTGGGTGAATAGGTCCTATTTGAAGGGGGAAAGCTGGTATTTATTGGAGAAGATATGATCTATTTGGGAGAAATGTGGCATTTCTGGAAGAAACTGTCCTATTTTGGGGATAAAAGAGGTATTTTTGGGTGAAAAGGTCCTATTTGAAGGGGGAAAGCTGGTATTTCTTGGAGAAGATGTGATCTATTTGGGAGAAATGTGGCCTTTCTGGAAGAAACTGTTCTATTCTGGGAACAAAGTGGTATTTGTGGGTGAAAAGGTCCTATTTGAAGGGGGAAACGTGGTATTTCTTGGAGAAGATGTGATATATTTGGGAGAAATGTGGCATGTCTGGATGAAACTGTCGTATTTTGGGGATAAAAGAGGTATTTGTGCGCGAAAAGTTCCTATTTGAAGGGGTAATCCTGGTATTTCTTGGAGAAGATGTGATCTATTTGGGAGAAATGTGGCATGTCTGGAAGAAACTGTCCTATTTTGGGAAAAAAAGGAGGTATTTGTGGGTAAAAAGGTACTATTTCGAGGGGGAAAGCTGGTATTTCTTGGAGAAGATGTGATCTATTTGGGAGAAATGTGGCATGTCTGGAAGAAACTGTCCTATTTTGGGGATAAGAGAGGTATTTGTGGGTGAAAAGGTCCTATTTGAAGGGGGAATCCTGGTATTTCTTGGAGAAGATGTGATATATTTGGGAGAAATGTGGCATTTCTGGAAGAAACTGTCCTATTTTGGGGAAAAAAGAGGTATTTGTGGGTGAAAAGGTCCTATTTGAAGGGGGAAAGCTGGTATTTCTTGGAGAAGATGTGATCTATTTGGGAGAAATGTGGCATTTCTGGAAGAAACTGTCCTATTTTGGGAAAAAAAGAGGTATTTGTGGGTGAAAAGGTCCTATTTGAAGGGGGAAAGCTGGTATTTCTTGGAGAAGATGTGATATATTTGGGAGAAATCTGGCATGTCTGGAAGAAAATGTCCTATTTTGGGGATAAAAGAGGTATTTGTGGGTGAAAAGGTCCGATTTGAAGGGGGAATCCTGGTATTTCTTGGAGAAGATGTGATCTATTTGGGAGAAATGTGGCCTTTCTGGAAGAAACTGTCCTATTTTGGGGATAAAAGAGGTATTTGTGGGTGAAAAGGTCCTATTTGAAGGGGGAAACGTGGTATTTCTTGGAGAAGATGTGATCTATTTGGGAGAAATGTGGCATTTCTGGAAGAAACTGTCCTATTTTGGGAAAAAAAGAGGTATTTGTGGGTGAAAAGTTCCTATTTGAAGGGGGAATCCTGGTATTTCTTGGAGAAGATGTGATATATTTGGGAGAAATCTGGCATTTCTCGAAGAAACTGTCCTATTTTGGGGATAAAACAGGTATTTGTGGGTGAAAAGGTCCTATTTGAAGGGGGAAACCTGGTATTTCTTGGAGAAGATGTGATATATTTGGGAGAAATGTGGCCTTTCTGGAAGAAACTGTCCTATTTTGGGGATAAAAGAGGTATTTGTGGGTGAAAAGGTCCTATTTGAAGGGGGAAACGTGGTATTTCTTGGAGAAGATGTGATATATTTGGGAGAAATGTGGCCTTTCTGTAAGAAACTGTCCTATTCTGGGGATAAAAGAGGTATTTGTGGGTGAAAAGTTCCTATTTGAAGGGGGAAACGTGGTATTTCTTGGAGAAGATGTGATCTATTTGGGAGAAATGTGGCATTTCTGGAAGAAACTGTCCTATTTTGGGAAAAAAAGAGGTATTTGTGGGTGAAAAGGTCCTATTTGAAGGGGGAAACGTGGTATTTCTTGGAGAAGATGTGATCTATTTGGGAGAAATGTGGCATTTCTGGAAGAAACTGTTCTATTTTGGGGATAAAGGAGGTATTTGTGGGTGAAAAGGTCCTATTTGAAGGGCAAAACGTGGTATTTCTTGGAGAAGATGTGATATATTTGGGAGAAATGTGGCATTTCTGGAAGAAACTGTTCTATTTCGGGGATAAAGGAGGTATTTGTGGGTGAAAAGGTCCTATTTGAAGGGGGAAACGTGGTATTTCTTGGAGAAGATGTGATATATTTGGGAGAAATCTGGCATTTCTGGAAGAAACTGTCGTATTGTGGGGATAAAAGAGGTATTTGTGGGTGAAAAGGTCCTATTTGAAGGGGGAATCCTGGTATTTCTTGGAGAAGATGTGATATATTTGGGAGAAATGTTGCATTTCTGGAAGAAACTGTCCTCTTTTGGGGATAAAAGAGGTATTTGTGGGTGAAAAGGTCCTATTTCGAGGGGGAAAGCTGGTATTTCTTGGAGAAGATGTGATATATTTGGGAGAAATGTGGCATTTCTGGAAGAAACTAACCTCTTTTGGGGATAAAACAGGTACATGTGGGTGAAAATGTCCTATTTGAAGGGGGAAAGCTGGTATTTCTTGGAGAAGATGAGATATATTTGGGAGAAATCAGGCATTTCTGGAAGAAAATGTCCTATTTTGGGGATAAAAGAGGTATTTGTGGGTGAAAAGGTCCTATTTGAGGGGGGAATCCTGGTATTTCTTGGAGAAGATGTGATCTATTTGGGAGAAATGTGGCATTTCTGGAAGAAAAAGTCCAATTTGGGGAAAAAAAGAGGTATTTGTAGGTGAAAAGTTCCTATTTGAAGGGGGAAACCTGGTATTTCTAGGAGAAGATGTGATATATTTGGGAGAAATCGGGCATTTCTGGAAGAAACTGTCCTATTTTGGGGATAAAAGAGGTATTTGTGGGTGAAAAGGTCCTATTTGAAGGGGGAAACCTGGTATTTCATGGAGAAGATGTGCTATATTTGGGAGAAATGTGGCATGTCTGGAAGAAACTGTCCTCTTTTGGGGATAAAAGAGGTATTTGTGGGTGAAAAGGTCCTATTTGAAGGGGGAAACGTGGTATTTCTTGGAGAAGATGTGATCTATTTGGGAGAAATGTGGCATGTCTGGAAGAAACTGTCCTCTTTTGGGGATAAAAGAGGTATTTGTGTTTGAAAAGGTCCTATTTGAAGGGGGAAACGTGGTATTTCTTGGAGAAGATGTGATCTATTTGGGAGAAATGTGGCATTTCTGGAAGAAACTGTCGTATTTTGGGAAAAAAAGAGGTATTTGTGGGTGAAAAGGTCCTATTTGAAGGGGGAATCCTGGTATTTCTTGGAGAAGATGTGATATATTTGGGAGAATTGTGGCATGTCAGGAAGAAACTGTCCTATTTTGGGGGTAAAAGAGGTATTTGTGGGTGAAAAGGTCCTATTTCCAGGGGGAAAGCTGGTATTTCTTGGAGAAGATGTGATCTATTTGGGAGAAATCGGGCATTTCTGGAAGAAAATGTCCTCTTTTGGGGATAAAAGAGGTATTTGTGGGGAAAAGGTCCTATTTGAAGGGGGAAAGCTGGTATTTCTTGGAGAAGATGTGATATATTTGGGAGAAATGTGGCATGTCAGGAATAAACTGTCCTCTTTTGGGGATCAAAGAGGTATTTGTGGGTGAAAAGGTCCTATTTGAAGGGGGAAAGCTGGTATTTCTTTAAGGAGATGTGATATATTTGGGAGAAATCGGGCATTTCTGGAAGAAACTCTCCTATTTTGGGAAAAAAAGAGGTATTTGTGGGTGAAAAGGTCCTATTTGAAGGGGGAAAGCTGGTATTTCTTGGAGAAGATGTGATCTATTTGGGAGAAATGTGGCATGTCTGGAAGAAACTGTCCTATTTTGGGGATAAAACAGGTATTTGTTGGTGAAAAGGTTCTATTTGAAGGGGGAAAGCTAGTATTTCTTGGAGAAGAAGTGATATATGTGGGAGAAATGTGGCATGTCTGGAAGAAACTGTCGTATTTTGGGAAAAAAAGGAGGTTTTTGTGGGTGAAAAGGTCCTATTTGAAGGGGGAAACCTGGTATTTCTTGGAGAAGATGTGATCTATTTGGGAGAAATGTGGCATGTCTGGAAGAAACTGTCCTCTTTTGGGGATAAAAGAGGTATTTGTGGGTGAAAAGGTCCGATTTCGAGGGGGAAAGCTGGTATTTCTTGGAGAAGATGTGATATATTTGGGAGAAATGTGGCATTTCTGGAAGAAACTGTCCTATTTTGGGGATAAAACAGGTATTTGTGGGTGAAAAGGTCCTATTTGAAGGGGGAAACATGGTATTTCTTGGAGAAGATGAGATATATTTGGGAGAAATGTGGCCTTTCTTGCAGAAACTGTCCTCTTTTGGGAAAAAAAGAGGTATTTGTGGGTGAAAAGGTCCTATTTGAAGGGGGAACCCCGGTATTTCTTGGAGAAGATGTGATATGTTTGGGAGAAATGTGGCATGTCTGGAAGAAACTGTCCTATTTTGGGGATAAAAGAGGTATTTGTGGGTGAAAAGGTCCTATTTGAAGGGGGATACCTGGTATTTCATGGAGAAGATGTGATCTATTTGGGAGAAATGTGGCCTTTCTGGAAGAAACTGTCCTATTTTGGGGAAAAAAGAGGTATTTGTGGGTGAAAAGGTCCTATTTGAAGGGGAAAGCTGGTATTTCTTGGAGAAGATGTGATCTATTTGGGAGAAATGTGGCATTTCTGGAAGAAACTGTCCTATTTTGGGAAAAAAAGAGGTATTTGTGGGTGAAAAGGTCCTATTTGAAGGGGGAAAGCTGGTATTTCTTGGAGAAGATGTGATATATTTGGGAGAAATCTGGCATGTCTGGAAGAAAATGACCTATTTTGGGGATAAAAGAGGTATTTGTGGGTGAAAAGGTCCGATTTGAAGGGGGAATCCTGGTATTTCTTGGAGAAGATGTGATCTATTTGGGAGAAATGTGGCCTTTCTGGAAGAAACTGTCCTATTTTGGGGATAAAAGAGGTATTTGTGGGTGAAAAGGTCCTATTTGAAGGGGGAAACGTGGTATTTCTTGGAGAAGATGTGATCTATTTGGGAGAAATGTGGCATTTCTGGAAGAAACTGTCCTATTTTGGGAAAAAAAGAGGTATTTGTGGGTGAAAAGTTCCTATTTGAAGGGGGAATCCTGGTATTTCTTGGAGAAGATGTGATATATTTGGGAGAAATGTGGCATTTCTCGAAGAAACTGTCCTATTTTGGGGATAAAACAGGTATTTGTGGGTGAAAAGGTCCTATTTGAAGGGGGAAAGCTGGTATTTCTTGGAGAAGATGTGATATATTTGGGAGAAATGTGGCCTTTCTGGAAGAAACTGTCCTATTTTGGGGATAAAAGAGGTATTTGTGGGTGAAAAGGTCCTATTTGAAGGGGGAAACGTGGTATTTCTTGGAGAAGATGTGATATATTTGGGAGAAATGTGGCCTTTCTGGAATAAACTGTCCTATTCTGGGGATAAAAGAGGTATTTGTGGGTAAAAAGGTCCTATTTGGAGGGGGAAAGCTGGTATTTCTTGGAGAAGATGTGATATATTTGGGAGAAATCGGGCATTTCTGGAATAAACTGTCCTCTTTTGGGGATAAAAGAGGTATTTGTGGGTGAAAAGGTCCTATTTGAAGGGGGAAACGTGGTATTTCTTGGAGAAGATGTGATCTATTTGGGAGAAATGTGGCATTTCTGGAAGAAACTGTTCTATTTTGGGATAAAGGCGGTATTTGTGGGTGAAAAGGTCCTATTTGAAGGGCGAAACCTGGTATTTCTTGGAGAAGATGTGATATATTTGGGAGAAATGTGGCATTTCTGGAGGAAACTGTTCTATTTCGGGGATAAAGGAGGTATTTGTGGGTGAAAAGGTCCTATTTGAAGGGGGAATCCTGGTATTTCTTGGAGAAGATGTGATCTATTTGGGAGAAATGTGGCATGTCTGGAAGAAACTGTCCTATTTTGGGGATAAAAGAGGTATTTGTGGGTGAAAAGGTCCTATTTGAAGGGGGAATCCTGGTATTTCTTGGAGAAGATGTGATCTATTTGGGAGAAATGTGGCATTTCTCGAAGAAACTGTCGTATTTTGGGGATAAAAGAGGTATTTGTGGGTGAAAAGGTCCTATTTGAAGGGGGAAAGCTGGTATTTCATGGAGAAGATGTGCTATATTTGGGAGAAATGTGGCATTTCTGGAAGAAACTGTCCTATTTTGGGGATAAAAGAGGTATTTGTGGGTGAAAAGGTCCTATTTGAAGGGGGAAACGTGGTATTTCTTGGAGAAGATGTGATCTATTTGGGAGAAATGTGGCATTTCTGGAAGAAACTGTCCTATTTTGGGAAAAAAAGAGGTATTTGTGGGTGAAAAGTTCCTATTTCCAGGGGGAAACCTGGTATTTCATGGAGAAGATGTGATATATTTGGGAGAAATCGGGCAGTTCTGGGTGAAACTGTCCTATTTTGGGGATCAAAGAGGTATTTGTGGGTGAAAAGGTCCTATTTCGAGGGGGAAACGTGGTATTTCTTGGAGAAGATGAGATATATTTGGGAGAAATGTGGCATTTCTGGAAGAAACTGTCGTATTGTGGGGATAAAAGAGGTATTTGTGGGTGAAAAGGTCCTATTTGAAGGGGGAAACCAGGTATTTCTTGGAGAAGATGTGATCTATTTGGGAGAAATGTGGCATTTCTGGAAGAAACTGTCGTATTTAGGGGATAAAAGAGGTATTTGTGGGTGAAAAGGTCCTATTTGAAGGGGGAAACCTGGTATTTCTTGGAGAAGATGTGCTATATTTGGGAGAAATGTGGCATTTCTGGAAGAAACTGTCCTCTTTTGGGGATAAAACAGGTATTTGTGGGTGAATAGGTCCTATTTGAAGGGGGAAAGCTGGTATTTATTGGAGAAGATATGATCTATTTGGGAGAAATGTGGCATTTCTGGAAGAAACTGTCCTATTTTGGGGATAAAAGAGGTATTTTTGGGTGAAAAGGTCCTATTTGAAGGGGGAAAGCTGGTATTTCTTGGAGAAGATGTGATCTATTTGGGAGAAATGTGGCCTTTCTGGAAGAAACTGTTCTATTCTGGGAACAAAGTGGTATTTGTGGGTGAAAAGGTCCTATTTGAAGGGGGAAACGTGGTATTTCTTGGAGAAGATGTGATATATTTGGGAGAAATGTGGCATTTCTGGAAGAAACTGTCGTATTTTGGGGATAAAAGAGGTATTTGTGGGCGAAAAGTTCCTATTTGAAGGGGTAATCCTGGTATTTCTTGGAGAAGATGTGATCTATTTGGGAGAAATGTTGCATGTCCGGAAGAAACTGTCCTATTTTGGGGATAAAAGAGGTATTTGTGGGTGAAAAGGTTCTATTTCAAGGGGGAAAGCTGGTATTTCTTGGAGAAGATGTGATATATTTGGGAGAAATGTGGCATGTCTGGAAGAAACTGTCCTATTTTGGGAAAAAAAGGAGGTATTTGTGGGTAAAAAGGTACTATTTCGAGGGGGAAAGCTGGTATTTCTTGGAGAAGATGTGATCTATTTGGGAGAAATGTGGCATGTCTGGAAGAAACTGTCCTATTTTGGGGATAAGAGAGGTATTTGTGGGTGAAAAGGTCCTATTTGAAGGGGGAATCCTGGTATTTCTTGGAGAAGATGTGATATATTTGGGAGAAATGTGGCATTTCTGGAAGAAACTGTCCTATTTTGGGGAAAAAAGAGGTATTTGTGGGTGAAAAGGTCCTATTTGAAGGGGGAAAGCTGGTATTTCTTGGAGAAGATGTGATCTATTTGGGAGAAATGTGGCATTTCTGGAAGAAACTGTCCTCTTTTGGGGAAAAAAAGAGGTATTTGTGGGTGAAAAGGTCCTATTTGAAGGGGGAAAGCTGGTATTTCTTGGAGAAGATGTGATATATTTGGGAGAAATCTGGCATGTCTGGAAGAAAATGTCCTATTTTGGGGATAAAAGAGGTATTTGTGGGTGAAAAGGTCCGATTTGAAGGGGGAATCCTGGTATTTCTTGGAGAAGATGTGATCTATTTGGGAGAAATGTGGCCTTTCTGGAAGAAACTGTCCTATTTTGGGGATAAAAGAGGTATTTTTGGGTGAAAAGGTCCTATTTGAAGGGGGAAACGTGGTATTTCTTGGAGAAGATGTGATCTATTTGGGAGAAATGTGGCATTTCTGGAAGAAACTGTCCTATTTTGGGAAAAAAAGAGGTATTTGTGGGTGAAAAGTTCCTATTTGAAGGGGGAATCCTGGTATTTCTTGGAGAAGATGTGATATATTTGGGAGAAATCTGGCATTTCTCGAAGAAACTGTCCTATTTTGGGGATAAAACAGGTATTTGTGGGTGAAAAGGTCCTATTTGAAGGGGGAAACGTGGTATTTCTTGGAGAAGATGTGATATATTTGGGAGAAATGTGGCCTTTCTGGAATAAACTGTCCTATTCTGGGGATAAAAGAGGTATTTGTGGGTAAAAAGGTCCTATTTGGAGGGGGAAAGCTGGTATTTCTTGGAGAAGATGTGATATATTTGGGAGAAATCGGGCATTTCTGGAATAAACTGTCCTCTTTTGGGGATAAAAGAGGTATTTGTGGGTGAAAAGGTCCTATTTGAAGGGGGAAACGTGGTATTTCTTGGAGAAGATGTGATCTATTTGGGAGAAATGTGGCATTTCTGGAAGAAACTGTTCTATTTTGGGATAAAGGCGGTATTTGTGGGTGAAAAGGTCCTATTTGAAGGGCGAAACCTGGTATTTCTAGGAGAAGATGTGATACATTTGGGAGAAATGTGGCATTTCTGGAGGAAACTGTTCTATTTCGGGGATAAAGGAGGTATTTGTGGGTGAAAAGGTCCTATTTGAAGGGGGAATCCTGGTATTTCTTGGAGAAGATGTGATCTATTTGGGAGAAATGTGGCATGTCTGGAAGAAACTGTCCTATTTTGGGGATAAAAGAGGTATTTGTGGGTGAAAAGGTCCTATTTGAAGGGGGAATCCTGGTATTTCTTGGAGAAGATGTGATCTATTTGGGAGAAATGTGGCATTTCTCGAAGAAACTGTCCTCTTTCGGGAAAAAAAGAGGTATTTGTGGGTGAAAAGTTCGTATTTGAAGGGGGAAACCTGGTATTTCTTGGAGAAGATGTGATCTATTTGGGAGAAATGTTGCATTTCTGGAAGAAACTGTCCTCTTTTGGGGATAAAAGAGGTATTTGTGGGTGAAAATGTCCTATTTGAAGGGGGAATCCTGGTATTTCTTGGAGAAGATGTGATATATTTGGGAGAAATGTGGCATTTCTGGAAGAAACTGTCCTATTTTGGGGATAAAAGAGGTATTTGTGGGTGAAAAGGTCCTATTTGAAGGGGGAAAGCTGGTATTTCATGGAGAAGATGTGCTATATTTGGGAGAAATGTGGCATTTCTGGAAGAAACTGTCCTATTTTGGGGATAAAAGAGGTATTTGTGGTTGAAAAGGTCCTATTTCAAGGGGGAAACGTGGTATTTCTTGGAGAAGATGTGATCTATTTGGGAGAAATGTGGCATTTCTGGAAGAAACTGTCCTATTTTGGGAAAAAAAGAGGTATTTGTGGGTGAAAAGTTCCTATTTCCAGGGGGAAACCTGGTATTTCATGGAGAAGATGTGATATATTTGGGAGAAATCGGGCAGTTCTGGGTGAAACTGTCCTATTTTGGGGATCAAAGAGGTATTTGTGGGTGAAAAGGTCCTATTTCGAGGGGGAAACGTGGTATTTCTTGGAGAAGATGAGATATATTTGGGAGAAATGTGGCATTTCTGGAAGAAACTGTCGTATTGTGGGGATAAAAGAGGTATTTGTGGGTGAAAAGGTCCTATTTGAAGGGGGAAACCAGGTATTTCTTGGAGAAGATGTGATCTATTTGGGAGAAATGTGGCATTTCTGGAAGAAACTGTCGTATTTAGGGGATAAAAGAGGTATTTGTGGGTGAAAAGGTCCTATTTGAAGGGGGAAACCTGGTATTTCTTGGAGAAGATGTGCTATATTTGGGAGAAATGTGGCATTTCTGGAAGAAACTGTCCTCTTTTGGGGATAAAACAGGTATTTGTGGGTGAATAGGTCCTATTTGAAGGGGGAAAGCTGGTATTTATTGGAGAAGATATGATCTATTTGGGAGAAATGTGGCATTTCTGGAAGAAACTGTCCTATTTTGGGGATAAAAGAGGTATTTTTGGGTGAAAAGGTCCTATTTGAAGGGGGAAAGCTGGTATTTCTTGGAGAAGATGTGATCTATTTGGGAGAAATGTGGCCTTTCTGGAAGAAACTGTTCTATTCTGGGAACAAAGTGGTATTTGTGGGTGAAAAGGTCCTATTTGAAGGGGGAAACGTGGTATTTCTTGGAGAAGATGTGATATATTTGGGAGAAATGTGGCATGTCTGGAAGAAACTGTCGTATTTTGGGGATAAAAGAGGTATTTGTGGGTGAAAAGTTCCTATTTGAAGGGGTAATCCTGGTATTTCTTGGAGAAGATGTGATCTATTTGGGAGAAATGTTGCATGTCTGGAAGAAACTGTCCTATTTTGGGGATAAAAGAGGTATTTGTGGGTGAAAAGGTTCTATTTCAAGGGGGAAAGCTGGTATTTCTTGGAGAAGATGTGATATATTTGGGAGAAATGTGGCATGTCTGGAAGAAACTGTCCTATTTTGGGAAAAAAAGGAGGTATTTGTGGGTAAAAAGGTACTATTTCGAGGGGGAAAGCTGGTATTTCTTGGAGAAGATGTGATCTATTTGGGAGAAATGTGGCATGTCTGGAAGAAACTGTCCTATTTTGGGGATAAGAGAGGTATTTGTGGGTGAAAAGGTCCTATTTGAAGGGGGAATCCTGGTATTTCTTGGAGAAGATGTGATCTATTTGGGAGAAATGTGGCATTTCTGGAAGAAACTGTCCTCTTTTGGGGATAAAAGAGGTATTTGTGGGTAAAAAGGTCCTATGTCGAGGGGGAAAGCTGGTATTTCTTGGAGAAGATGTGATATATTTGGGAGAAATCGGGCATTTCTGGAAGAAAATGTCCTATTTTGGGGATAAAAGAGGTATTTGTGGGTGAAAATGTCCTATTTGAAGGGGGAAAGCTGGTATTTCTAGGAGAAGATGTGATATATTTGGGAGAAATGTGGCCTTTCTGGAAGAAACTGTTCTATTCTGGGAACAAAGTGGTATTTGTGGGTGAAAAGGTCCTATTTGAAGGGGGAAACGTGGTATTTCTTGGAGAAGATGTGATCTATTTGGGAGAAATGTGGCATGTCTGGAAGAAACTGTCCTATTTTGGGGATGAAAGAGGTATTTGTGGGTGAAAAGTTCCTATTTGAAGGGGGAACCCTGGTATTTCTTGGAGAAGATGTGATCTATTTGGGAGAAATGTGGCATGTCCGGAAGAAACTGTCCTATTTTGGGGATGAAAGAGGTATTTGTGGGTGAAAAGGTTCTATTTCAAGGGGGAAAGCCGGTATTTCTTGGAGAAGATGTGATCTATTTGGGAGAAATGTGGCATGTCTGGAAGAAACTGTCCTATTTTGGGGATAAAAGAGGTATTTGTGGGTGAAAATGTCCTATTTGAAGGGGGAAACGTGGTATTTCTTGGAGAAGATGTGCTATATTTGGGAGAAATGTGGCATTTCTGGAAGAAACTGTCCTATTTTGGGGATAAAAGAGGTATTTGTGGGTGAAAAGGTCCTATTTGAAGGGGGAAAGCTGGTATTTCATGGAGAAGATGTGATCTATTTGGGAGAAATGTGGCATGTCAGGAAGAAACTGTCCTATTTTGGGGATAAAAGAGGTATTTGTGTTTGAAAAGGTCCTATTTGAAGGGGGAAACGTGGTATTTCTTGGAGAAGATGTGCTATATTTGGGAGAAATGTGGCATTTCTGGAAGAAACTGTCCTATTTTGGGGATAAAAGAGGTATTTGTGGGTGAAAATGTCCTATTTGAAGGGGGAAACGTGGTATTTCTTGGAGAAGATGTGATATATTTGGGAGAAATGTGGCCTTTCTGGAATAAACTGTCCTCTTTTGGGGATAAAAGAGGTATTTGTGGGTAAAAAGGTCCTATGTCGAGGGGGAAAGCTGGTATTTCTTGCAGAAGATGTGATATATTTGGGAGAAATCGGGCATTTCTGGAAGAAAATGTCCTATTTTGGGGATAAAAGAGGTATTTGTGGGTGAAAAGTTCCTATTTGAAGGGGGAAACGTGGTATTTCTTGGAGAAGATGTGATATATTTGGGAGAAATGTGGCCTTTCTGGAAGAAACTGTTCTATTCTGGGGATAAAAGAGGTATTTGTGGGTAAAAAGGTCCTATTTGGAGGGGGAAAGCTGGTATTTCTTGGAGAAGATGTGATATATTTGGGAGAAATCGGGCATTTCTGGAATAAACTGTCCTCTTTTGGGGATAAAAGAGGTATTTGTGGGTGAAAAGGTCCTATTTGAAGGGGGAAACGTGGTATTTCTTGGAGAAGATGTGATCTATTTGGGAGAAATGTGGCATTTCTGGAAGAAACTGTCCTATTTTGGGATAAAGGCGGTATTTGTGGGTGAAAAGGTCCTATTTGAAGGGCGAAACCTGGTATTTCTTGGAGAAGATGTGATATATTTGGGAGAAATGTGGCATTTCTGGAGGAAACTGTTCTATTTCGGGGATAAAGGAGGTATTTGTGGGTGAAAAGGTCCTATTTGAAGGGGGAATCCTGGTATTTCTTGGAGAAGATGTGATCTATTTGGGAGAAATGTGGCATGTCTGGAAGAAACTGTCCTATTTTGGGGATAAAAGAGGTATTTGTGGGTGAAAAGGTCCTATTTGAAGGGGGAATCCTGGTATTTCTTGGAGAAGATGTGATCTATTTGGGAGAAATGTGGCATTTCTCGAAGAAACTGTCCTCTTTCGGGAAAAAAAGAGGTATTTGTGGGTGAAAAGTTCGTATTTGAAGGGGGAAACCTGGTATTTCTTGGAGAAGATGTGATCTATTTGGGAGAAATGTTGCATTTCTGGAAGAAACTGTCCTCTTTTGGGGATAAAAGAGGTATTTGTGGGTGAAAATGTCCTATTTGAAGGGGGAATCCTGGTATTTCTTGGAGAAGATGTGATATATTTGGGAGAAATGTGGCATTTCTGGAAGAAACTGTCCTATTTTGGGGATAAAAGAGGTATTTGTGGGTGAAAAGGTCCTATTTGAAGGGTGAAAGCTGGTATTTCATGGAGAAGATGTGCTATATTTGGGAGAAATGTGGCATTTCTGGAAGAAACTGTCCTATTTTGGGGATAAAAGAGGTATTTGTGGGTGAAAAGGTCCTATTTCAAGGGGGAAACGTGGTATTTCTTGGAGAAGATGTGATCTATTTGGGAGAAATGTGGCATTTCTGGAAGAAACTGTCCTATTTTGGGAAAAAAAGAGGTATTTGTGGGTGAAAAGTTCCTATTTCCAGGGGGAAACCTGGTATTTCATGGAGAAGATGTGATATATTTGGGAGAAATCGGGCAGTTCTGGGTGAAACTGTCCTATTTTGGGGATCAAAGAGGTATTTGTGGGTGAAAAGGTCCTATTTCGAGGGGGAAACGTGGTATTTCTTGGAGAAGATGAGATATATTTGGGAGAAATGTGGCATTTCTGGAAGAAACTGTCGTATTGTGGGGATAAAAGAGGTATTTGTGGGTGAAAAGGTCCTATTTGAAGGGGGAAACCAGGTATTTCTTGGAGAAGATGTGATCTATTTGGGAGAAATGTGGCATTTCTGGAAGAAACTGTCGTATTTAGGGGATAAAAGAGGTATTTGTGGGTGAAAAGGTCCTATTTGAAGGGGGAAACCTGGTATTTCTTGGAGAAGATGTGCTATATTTGGGAGAAATGTGGCATTTCTGGAAGAAACTGTCCTCTTTTGGGGATAAAACAGGTATTTGTGGGTGAATAGGTCCTATTTGAAGGGGGAAAGCTGGTATTTATTGGAGAAGATATGATCTATTTGGGAGAAATGTGGCATTTCTGGAAGAAACTGTCCTCTTTTGGGGATAAAAGAGGTATTTGTGGGTAAAAAGGTCCTATGTCGAGGGGGAAAGCTGGTATTTCTTGGAGAAGATGTGATATATTTGGGAGAAATCGGGCATTTCTGGAAGAAAATGTCCTATTTTGGGGATAAAAGAGGTATTTGTGGGTGAAAATGTCCTATTTGAAGGGGGAAAGCTGGTATTTCTAGGAGAAGATGTGATATATTTGGGAGAAATGTGGCCTTTCTGGAAGAAACTGTTCTATTCTGGGAACAAAGTGGTATTTGTGGGTGAAAAGGTCCTATTTGAAGGGGGAAACGTGGTATTTCTTGGAGAAGATGTGATCTATTTGGGAGAAATGTGGCATGTCTGGAAGAAACTGTCCTATTTTGGGGATGAAAGAGGTATTTGTGGGTGAAAAGTTCCTATTTGAAGGGGGAACCCTGGTATTTCTTGGAGAAGATGTGATCTATTTGGGAGAAATGTGGCATGTCCGGAAGAAACTGTCCTATTTTGGGGATGAAAGAGGTATTTGTGGGTGAAAAGGTTCTATTTCAAGGGGGAAAGCCGGTATTTCTTGGAGAAGATGTGATCTATTTGGGAGAAATGTGGCATGTCTGGAAGAAACTGTCCTATTTTGGGGATAAAAGAGGTATTTGTGGGTGAAAATGTCCTATTTGAAGGGGGAAACGTGGTATTTCTTGGAGAAGATGTGCTATATTTGGGAGAAATGTGGCATTTCTGGAAGAAACTGTCCTATTTTGGGGATAAAAGAGGTATTTGTGGGTGAAAAGGTCCTATTTGAAGGGGGAAAGCTGGTATTTCATGGAGAAGATGTGATCTATTTGGGAGAAATGTGGCATGTCAGGAAGAAACTGTCCTATTTTGGGGATAAAAGAGGTATTTGTGTTTGAAAAGGTCCTATTTGAAGGGGGAAACGTGGTATTTCTTGGAGAAGATGTGATCTATTTGGGAGAAATGTGGCCTTTCTGGAAGAAACTGTCCTATTTTGGGGATAAAAGAGGTATTTGTGGGTGAAAATGTCCTATTTGAAGGGGGAAACGTGGTATTTCTTGGTGAAGATGTGATATATTTGGGAGAAATGTGGCCTTTCTGGAATAAACTGTCCTCTTTTGGGGATAAAAGAGGTATTTGTGGGTAAAAAGGTCCTATGTCGAGGGGGAAAGCTGGTATTTCTTGCAGAAGATGTGATATATTTGGGAGAAATCGGGCATTTCTGGAAGAAAATGTCCTATTTTGGGGATAAAAGAGGTATTTGTGGGTGAAAAGTTCCTATTTGAAGGGGGAAACGTGGTATTTCTTGGAGAAGATGTGATATATTTGGGAGAAATGTGGCCTTTCTGGAAGAAACTGTTCTATTCTGGGAACAAAGTGTTATTTGTGGGTGAAAAGGTCCTATTTGAAGGGGGAAACGTGGTATTTCTTGGAGAAGATGTGATATATTTGGGAGAAATGTGGCATGTCTGGAAGAAACTGTCCTCTTTTGGGGATAAAAGAGGTATTTGTGGGTGAAAAGTTCCTATTTGAAGGGGTAATCCTGGTATTTCTTGGAGAAGATGTGATATATTTGGGAGAAATGTGGCATGTCAGGAAGAAACTGTCCTATTTTGGGGATAAAAGAGGTATTTGTGGGTGAAAATGTCCTATTTGAAGGGGGAAAGCTGGTATTTCTTGGAGAAGATGTGATCTATTTGGGAGAAATGTGGCATGTCTGGAAGAAACTGTCCTATTTTGGGAAAAAAAGGAGGTATTTGTGGGTGAAAAGGTCCTATTTCGAGGGGGAAACGTGGTATTTCTTGGAGAAGATGTGATCTATTTGGGAGAAATGTGGCATGTCTGGAAGAAACTGTCCTCTTTTAAGGATAAGAGAGGTATTTGTGGGTGAAAAGGTCCTATTTGAAGGGGGAACCCTGGTATTTCTTGGAGAAGATGTGATATATTTGGGAGAAATGTGGCATTTCTGGAAGAAAATGTCCTCTTTTGGGGATAAAAGAGGTATTTGTGGGTGAAAAGGTCCTATTTGAAGGGGGAAAGCTGGTATTTCTTGGAGAAGATGTGATATATTTGGGAGAAATGTGGCATGTCAGGAAGAAGCTGTCCTATTTGGGGGATAAAAGAGGTATTTGTGGGTGAAAAGGTCCTATTTGAAGGGGGAAAGCTGGTATTTCATGGAGAAGATGTGCTATATTTGGGAGAAATGTGGCATTTCTGGAAGAAACTGTCCTATTTTGGGGATAAAAGAGGTATTTGTTGGTGAAAAGGTCCTATTTGAAGGGGCAAACGTGGTATTTCTTGGAGAAGATGTGATATATTTGGGAGAAACGTGGCATTTCTGGAAGAAACTGTCCTCTTTTGGGAAAAAAAGAGGTATTTGTGGGTGAAAAGGTCCTATTTCCAGGGGGAAAACTGGTATTTCTAGGAGAAGATGTGATCTATTTGGGAGAAATGTGGCATTTCTGGAAGAAAAAGTCCAATTTGGGGGGAGAAGGCAGGTATTTGTGGGAGAAAAGTTCGTATTTCAGGAGGAATCCTGGTATTTCTTGGAGAAGATGTGATGTATTTGGGAGAAATGTGGCATTTCTGGAAGAAACTGTCGTATTGTGGGGATAAAAGAGGTATTTGTGTGTGAAAAGGTCCTATTTGAAGGGGGAAACGTGGTATTTCTTGGAGAAGATGTGATATATTTGGGAGAAATGTGGCATTTCTGGAAGAAACTGTCCTCTTTTGGGAAAAAAAGAGGTATTTGTGGGTGAAAAGGTCCTATTTCCAGGGGGAAACCTGGTATTTCTAGGAGAAGATGTGATCTATTTGGGAGAAATGTGGCATTTCTGGAAGAAAAAGTCCAATTTGGGGGGAGAAGGCAGGTATTTGTGGGAGAAAAGTTCGTATTTCAGGAGGAATCCTGGTATTTCTTGGAGAAGATGTGATGTATTTGGGAGAAATGTGGCATTTCTGGAAGAAACTGTCGTATTGTGGGGATAAAAGAGGTACTTGTGGGTGAAAAGGTCCTATTTGAAGGGGGAAACGTGGTATTTCTTGGAGAAGATGTGATATATTTGGGAGAAATGTGGCATGTCAGGAAGAAACTGTCCTCTTTTGGGGATAAAAGAGGTATTTGTGGGTGAAAAGGTCCTATTTGAAGGGGGAAAGCTGGTATTTCTTGGAGAAGATGTGATCTATTTGGGAGAAATGTGGCATGTCAGGAAGAAACTGTCCTCTTTTGGGGATCAAACAGGTGTTTGTGGGTGAAAAGGTCCTATTTGAAGGGGGAAACGTGGTATTTCTTGGAGAAGATGTGCTATATTTGGGAGAAATGTGGCCTTTCTGGAATAAACTGTCCTCTTTTGGGGATAAAAGAGGTATTTGTGGGTAAAAAGGTCCTATGTCGAGGGGGAAAGCTGGTATTTCTTGGAGAAGATGTGATATATTTGGGAGAAATCGGGCATTTCTGGAAGAAAATGTCCTATTTTGGGGATAAAAGAGGTATTTGTGGGTGAAAAGGTCCTATTTGAAGGGGGAAAGCTGGTATTTCTTGGAGAAGATGTGATCTATTTGGGAGAAATGTGGCATGTCAGGAAGAAACTGTCCTCTTTTGGGGATAAAAGAGGTATTTGTGTTTGAAAAGGTCCTATTTGAAGGGGGAAACGTGGTATTTCTTGGAGAAGATGTGATCTATTTGGGAGAAATGTGGCATTTCTGGAAGAAACTGTCCTATTTTGGGGATAAAAGTGGTATTTGTGGGTAAAAAGGTCCTATGTCGAGGGGGAAAGCTGGTATTTCTTGGAGAAGATGTGATATATTTGGGAGAAATCGGGCATTTCTGGAAGAAAATGTCCTATTTTGGGGATAAAAGAGGTATTTGTGGGTGAAAATGTCCTATTTGAAGGGGGAAAGCTGGTATTTCTTGGAGAAGATGTGATATATTTGGGAGAAATGTGGCCTTTCTGGAAGAAACTGTTCTATTCTGGGAACAAAGTGGTATTTGTGGGTGAAAAGGTCCTATTTGAAGGGGGAAACGTGGTATTTCTTGGAGAAGATGTGATATATTTGGGAGAAATGTGGCATGTCTGGAAGAAACTGTCCTATTTTGGGGATGAAAGAGGTATTTGTGGGTGAAAAGTTCCTATTTGAAGGGGGAACCCTGGTATTTCTTGGAGAAGATGTGATCTATTTGGGAGAAATGTGGCATGTCCGGAAGAAACTGTCCTATTTTGGGGATGAAAGAGGTATTTGTGGGTGAAAAGGTTCTATTTCAAGGGGGAAAGCCGGTATTTCTTGGAGAAGATGTGATCTATTTGGGAGAAATGTGGCATGTCTGGAAGAAACTGTCCTATTTTGGGGATAAAAGAGGTATTTGTGGGTGAAAATGTCCTATTTGAAGGGGGAAACGTGGTATTTCTTGGAGAAGATGTGATCTATTTGGGAGAAATGTGGCATTTCTGGAAGAAACTGTCCTATTTTGGGGATAAAAGAGGTATTTGTGGGTGAAAAGGTCCTATTTGAAGGGGGAAAGCTGGTATTTCATGGAGAAGATGTGATCTATTTGGGAGAAATGTGGCATGTCAGGAAGAAACTGTCCTATTTTGGGGATAAAAGAGGTATTTGTGTTTGAAAAGGTCCTATTTGAAGGGGGAAACGTGGTATTTCTTGGAGAAGATGTGCTATATTTGGGAGAAATGTGGCATTTCTGGAAGAAACTGTCCTATTTTGGGGATAAAAGAGGTATTTGTGGGTGAAAATGTCCTATTTGAAGGGGGAAACGTGGTATTTCTTGGAGAAGATGTGATATATTTGGGAGAAATGTGGCCTTTCTGGAATAAACTGTCCTCTTTTGGGGATAAAAGAGGTATTTGTGGGTAAAAAGGTCCTATGTCGAGGGGGAAAGCTGGTATTTCTTGCAGAAGATGTGATATATTTGGGAGAAATCGGGCATTTCTGGATGAAAATGTCCTATTTTGGGGATAAAAGAGGTATTTGTGGGTGAAAAGGTCCTATTTGAAGGGGGAAACGTGGTATTTCTTGGAGAAGATGTGATATATTTGGGAGAAATGTGGCCTTTCTGGAAGAAACAGTTCTATTCTGGGAACAAAGTGGTATTTGTGGGTGAAAAGGTCCTATTTGAAGGGGGAAACGTGGTATTTCTTGGAGAAGATGTGATATATTTGGGAGAAATGTGGCATGTCTGGAAGAAACTGTCCTATTTTGGGGATAAAAGAGGTATTTGTGGGTGAAAAGTTCCTATTTGAAGGGGTAATCCTGGTATTTCTTGGAGAAGATGTGATATATTTGGGAGAAATGTGGCATGTCAGGAAGAAACTGTCCTATTTTGGGGATAAAAGAGGTATTTGTGGGTGAAAATGTCCTATTTGAAGGGGGAAAGCTGGTATTTCTTGGAGAAGATGTGATCTATTTGGGAGAAATGTGGCATGTCTGGAAGAAACTGTCCTATTTTGGGAAAAAAAGGAGGTATTTGTGGGTGAAAAGGTCCTATTTCGAGGGGGAAACGTGGTATTTCTTGGAGAAGATGTGATCTATTTGGGAGAAATGTGGCATGTCTGGAAGAAACTGTCCTATTTTGGGGATAAGAGAGGTATTTGTGGGTGAAAAGGTCCTATTTGAAGGGGGAATCCTGGTATTTCTTGGAGAAGATGTGATATATTTGGGAGAAATCTGGCATTTCTGGAAGAAAATGTCCTCTTTTGGGGATAAAAGAGGTATTTGTGGGTGAAAAGGTCCTATTTGAAGGGGGAAAGCTGGTATTTCTTGGAGAAGATGTGATATATTTGGGAGAAATGTGGCATGTCAGGAAGAAACTGTCCTATTTTGGGGATAAAAGAGGTATTTGTGGGTGAAAAGGTCCTATTTGAAGGGGGAAAGCTGGTATTTCATGGAGAAGATGTGCTATATTTGGGAGAAATGTGGCATTTCTGGAAGAAACTGTCCTATTTTGGGGATAAAAGAGGTATTTGTGGGTGAAAAGGTCCTATTTGAAGGGGCAAACGTGGTATTTCTTGGAGAAGATGTGATATATTTGGGAGAAACGTGGCATTTCTGGAAGAAACTGTCCTCTTTTGGGAAAAAAAGAGGTATTTGTGGGTGAAAAGGTCCTATTTCCAGGGGGAAAACTGGTATTTCTAGGAGAAGATGTGATCTATTTGGGAGAAATGTGGCATTTCTGGAAGAAAAAGTCCAATTTGGGGGGAGAAGGCAGGTATTTGTGGGAGAAAAGTTCGTATTTCAGGAGGAATCCTGGTATTTCTTGGAGAAGATGTGATGTATTTGGGAGAAATGTGGCATTTCTGGAAGAAACTGTCGTATTGTGGGGATAAAAGAGGTATTTGTGTGTGAAAAGGTCCTATTTGAAGGGGGAAACGTGGTATTTCTTGGAGAAGATGTGATATATTTGGGAGAAATGTGGCATGTCTGGAAGAAACTGTCCTATTTTGGAGAAAAAAAGAGGTATTTGTGGGTGAAAAGGTCCTATTTGAAGGGGGAACCCTGGTATTTCTTGGAGAAGATGTGATATATTTCGGAGAAATGAGGCATTTCTGGAAGTAAGTGTCCTATTTTGGGGATAAAAGAGGTATTTGTGGGTGAAAAGGTCCTATTTGAAGGGGGAAAGCTGGTATTTCTTGGAGAAGATGTGATATATTTGGGAGAAATGTGGCCTTTCTTGAAGAAACTGTCCTCATTTGGGGATAAAACAGGTGTTTGTGGATGAAGAGGTCCTATTTGTAGGGGGAAAGCAGGTATTTCTTGGAGAAGATGTGATATATCTGGGAGAAATGTGGCCTTTCTTGCAGAAACTATCCTATTTTGGGGATAAAAGAGGTATATGTGGGTGAAAAGGTCCTATTTCAAGGGGGAACCTGGTATTTCTTGGAGAAGATGTGATATATTTGGGAGAAATGTGGCATTTCTGGAAGCCACTGTCCTCTTTTGGGGATAAAAGAGGTATTTGTGGGTGAAAAGTTCCTATTTGAAGGGGGAAACGTGGTATTTCTTGGAGAAGATGTGATATATTTGGGAGAAATGTGGCATGTCTGGAAGAAACTGTCCTATTTTGGGGATGAAAGAGGTATTTGTGGGTGAAAAGTTCCTATTTGAAGGGGGAACCCTGGTATTTCTTGGAGAAGATGTGATCTATTTGGGAGAGATGTGGCATGTCAGGAAGAAACTGTCCTATTTTGGGGATAAAAGAGGTATTTGTGGGTGAAAAGGTTCTATTTCAAGGGGGAAAGCTGGTATTTCTTGGAGAAGATGTGATATATTTGGGAGAAATGTGGCATGTCTGGAAGATACTGTCCTATTTTGGGGATAAAAGAGGTATTTGTGGGTGAAAATGTCCTATTTGAAGGGGGAAACGTGGTATTTCTTGGAGAAGATGTGCTATATTTGGGAGAAATGTGGCATTTCTGGAAGAAACTGTCCTATTTTGGGGATAAAAGAGGTATTTGTGGGTGAAAAGGTCCTATTTGAAGGGGGATACGTGGTATTTCATGGAGAAGATGTGATCTATTTGGGAGAAATGTGGCATGTCAGGAAGAAACTGTCCTCTTTTGGGGATAAAAGAGGTATTTGTGTTTGAAAAGGTCCTATTTGAAGGGGGAAACGTGGTATTTCTTGGAGAAGATGTGATATATTTGGGAGAAATGTGGCATTTCTGGAAGAAACTGTCCTCTTTTGGGGATAAAAGAGGTATTTGTGGGTGAAAAGGTCCTATTTGAAGGGGGAAACGTGGTATTTCTTGGAGAAGATGTGCTATATTTGGGAGAAATGTGGCCTTTCTGGAATAAACTGTCCTCTTTTGGGGATAAAAGAGGTATTTGTGGGTAAAAAGGTCCTATGTCGAGGGGGAAAGCTGGTATTTCTTGGAGAAGATGTGATATATTTGGGAGAAATGTGGCATTTCTGACAGAAACTGACCTATTTGGGGGATAAAAGAGGTATTTGTGGGTGAAAAGGTCCTATTTGAAGGGGGAAAGCTGGTATTTCTTGGAGAAGATGTGCTATATTTGGGAGAAATGTGGCCTTTCTGGAAGAAACTGTTCTATTCTGGGAACAAAGTGGTATTTGTGGGTGAAAAGGTCCTATTTGAAGGGGGAAACGTGGTATTTCTTGGAGAAGATGTGATATATTTGGGAGAAATGTGGCATGTCTGGAAGAAACTGTCCTATTTTGGGGATAAAAGAGGTATTTGTGGGTGAAAAGTTCCTATTTGAAGGGGTAATCCTGGTATTTCTTGGAGAAGATGTGATATGTTTGGGAGAAATGTGGCATGTCAGGAAGAAACTGTCCTATTTTGGGGATAAAACAGGTATTTGTGGGTGAAAAGGTTCTATTTCAAGGGGGAAAGCTGGTATTTCTTGGAGAAGATGTGATACATTTGGGAGAAATGTGGCATGTCTGGAAGAAACTGTCCTATTTTGGGAAAAAAAGGAGGTATTTGTGGGTGAAAAGGTCCTATTTCGAGGGGGAAAGCTGGTATTTCTTGGAGAAGATGTGATCTATTTGGGAGAAATGTGGCATGTCTGGAAGAAACTGTCCTCTTTTGGGGATAAGAGAGGTATTTGTGGGTGAAAAGGTCCTATTTGAAGGGGGAATCCTGGTATTTCTTGGAGAAGATGTGATATATTTGGGAGAAATCTGGCATTTCTGGAAGAAAATGTCCTCTTTTGGGGATAAAAGAGGTATTTGTGGGTGAAAAGGTCCTATTTGAAGGGAGAAAGCTGGTATTTCTTGGAGAAGATGTGATATATTTGGGAGAAATGTGGCATGTCAGGAAGAAACTGTCCTATTTAGGGGATAAAAGAGGTATTTGTGGGTGAAAAGGTCCTATTTGAAGGGGGAAAGCTGGTATTTCATGGAGAAGATGTGCTATATTTGGGAGAAATGTGGCATTTCTGGAAGAAACTGTCCTATTTAGGGGATAAAAGAGGTATTTGTGGGTGAAAAGGTCCAATTTGAAGGGGGAAACGTGGTATTTCTTGGAGAAGATGTGATATATTTGGGAGAAACGTGGCATTTCTGGTAGAAACTGTCCTCTTTTGGGAAAAAAAGAGGTATTTGTGGGTGAAAAGGTCCTATTTGAAGGGGGAAACCTGGTATTTCATGGAGAAGATGTGATCTATTTGGGAGAAATGTGGCATTTCTGGAAGAAAAAGTCCAATTTGGGGGGAGAAGGCAGGTATTTGTGGGAGAAAAGTTCGTATTTCAGGAGGAATCCTGGTATTTCTTGGAGAAGATGTGATGTATTTGGGAGAAATGTGGCATTTCTGGAAGAAACTGTCGTATTGTGGGGATAAAAGAGGTACTTGTGGGTGAAAAGGTCCTATTCGAAGGGGGAAACGTGGTATTTCTTTTAGAAGATGAGATATATTTGGGAGAAATGTGGCATTTCTGGAAGAAACTGTCCTATTTTGGGGATAAAAGAGGTATTTGTGGGTGAAAAGGTCCTATTTGAAGGGGGAACCCTGGTATTTCTTGGAGAAGATGTGATCTATTTGGGAGAAATGTGGCATTTCTGGAAGAAACTGTCCTCTTTTGGGAATAAAAGAGGTATTTGTGGGTGAAAAGGTCCTATTTCGAGGGGGAAAGCTGGTATTTCTTGGAGAAGATGTGATCTATTTGGGAGAAATGAGTCATTTCTGGAAGTAAGTGTCCTCTTTTGGGGATAAAAGAGGTATTTGTGGGTGAAAAGGTCCTATTTGAAGGGGGAAAGCTGGTATTTCTTGGAGAAGATGTGATCTATTTGGGAGAAATGTGGCCTTTCTTGAAGAAACTGTCCTCTTTTGGGGATAAAACTGGTGTTTGTGGGTGAAAAGGTCCTATTTGAAGGGGGAAAGCTGGTATTTCTTGGAGAAGATGTGATATATCTGGGAGAAATGTGGCCTTTCTTGCAGAAACTATCCTATTTTGGGGATTAAAGAGGTATATGTGAGTGAAAAGGTCCTATTTCAATTGGGAACCTGGTATTTCTTGGAGAAGATGTGATATATTTGGGAGAAATGTGGCATTTCTGGAAGCCAATGTCCTCTTTTGGGGATAAAAGAGGTATTTGTGGGTGAAAAGGTCCTATTTGAAGGGGGAAACGTGGTATTTCTTGGAGAAGATGTGATATATTTGGGAGAAATGTGGCATGTCTGGAAGAAACTGTCCTATTTTGGGGATGAAAGAGGTATTTGTGGGTGAAAAGTTCCTATTTGAAGGGGGAACCCTGGTATTTCTTGGAGAAGATGTGATCTATTTGGGAGAAATGTGGCATGTCAGGAAGAAACTGTCCTATTTTGGGGATAAAAGAGGTATTTGTGGGTGAAAAGGTTCTATTTCAAGGGGGAAACGTGGTATTTCTTGGAGAAGATGTGCTATATTTGGGAGAAATGTGGCATGTCTGGAAGAAACTGTCCTATTTTGGGGATAAAAGAGGTATTTGTGGGTGAAAAGGTCCTATTTGAAGGGGGAAAAGCTGGTATTTCTTGGAGAAGATGTGATCTATTTGGGAGAAATGTGGCATGTCAGGAAGAAACTGTCCTCTTTTGGGGATAAAAGAGGTATTTGTGTTTGAAAAGGTCCTATTTGAAGGGGGAAACGTGGTATTTCTTGGAGAAGATGTGATCTATTTGGGAGAAATGTGGCATTTCTGGAAGAAACTGTCCTCTTTTGGGGATAAAAGAGGTATTTGTGGGTGAAAAGGTCCTATTTGAAGGGGGAATCCTGGTATTTCTTGGAGAAGATGTGATCTATTTGGGAGAAATGTGGCCTTTCTGGAATAAACTGTCCTCTTTTGGGGATAAAAGAGGTATTTGTGGGTAAAAAGGTCCTATGTCGAGGGGGAAAGCTGGTATTTCTTGGAGAAGATGTGATATATTTGGGAGAAATCGGGCATTTCTGGAAGAAAATGTTCTATTTTGGGGATAAAAGAGGTATTTGTGGGTGAAAAGGGCCTATTTGAAGGGGGAAAGCTGGTATTTCTTGGAGAAGATGTGATATATTTGGGAGAAATGTGGCCTTTCTGGAAGAAACTGTTCTATTCTGGGAACAAAGTAGTATTTGTGGGTGAAAAGGTCCTATTTGAAGGGGGAAACGTGGTATTTCTTGGAGAAGATGTGATCTATTTGGGAGAAATGTGGCATGTCTGGAAGAAACTGTCCTATTTTGGGGATAAAAGAGGTATTTGTGGGTGAAAAGTTCCTGTTTGAAGGGGTAATCCTGGTATTTCTTGGAGAAGATGTGATATGTTTGGGAGAAATGTGGCCTTTCTGGAAGAAACTGTCCTATTTTGGGGATAAAACAGGTATTTGTGGGTGAAAAGGTTCTATTTCAAGGGGGAAAGCTGGTATTTCTTGGAGAAGATGTGATATATTTGGGAGAAATGTGGCATGTCTGGAAGAAACTGTCCTATTTTGGGAAAAAAAGGAGGTATTTGTGGGTGAAAAGGTCCTATTTCGAGGGGGAAAGCTGGTATTTCTTGGAGAAGATGTGATCTATTTGGGAGAAATGTGGCATGTCTGGAAGAAACTGTCCTCTTTTGGGGATAAGAGTGGTATTTGTGGGTGAAAAGGTCCTATTTGAAGGGGGAATCCTGGTATTTCTTGGAGAAGATGTGATATATTTGGGAGAAATGTGGCATTTCTGGAAGAAAATGTCCTCTTTTGGGGATAAAAGAGGTATTTGTGGGTGAAAAGGTCCTATTTGAAGGGGGAAAGCTGGTATTTCTTGGAGAAGATGTGATCTATTTGGGAGAAATGTGGCCTTTCTGGAAGAAACTGTCCTCTTTTGGGGATAAAAGAGGTATTTGTGGGTGAAAAGGTCCTATTTGAAGGGGGAAAGCTGGTATTTCATGGAGAAGATGTGCTATATTTGGGAGAAATGTGGCATTTCTGGAAGAAACTGTCGTATTTTGGGGATAAAAGAGGTATTTGTGGGTGAAAATGTCCTATTTGAAGGGGGAAACGTGGTATTTCTTGGAGAAGATGTGATATATTTGGGAGAAATGTGGCATTTCTGGAAGAAACTGTCCTCTTTTGGGAAAAAAAGAGGTATTTGTGGGTGAAAAGGTCCTATTTGAAGGGGGAAACCTGGTATTTCTAGGAGAAGATGAGATATATTTGGGAGAAATGTGGCATTTCTGGATGAAAAAGTCCAATTTGGGGGGAGAAGGCAGGTATTTGTGGGAGAAAAGTTCGTATTTCAGGAGGAATCCTGGTATTTCGTGGAGAAGATGTGATGTATTTGGGAGAAATCTGGCATTTCTCGAAGAAACTGTCGTATTGTGGGGATAAAAGAGGTACTTGTGGGTGAAAAGGTCCTATTTGAAGGGGGAAACGTGGTATTTCTTGGAGAAGATGAGATTTATTTGGGAGAAATGTGGCATGTCTGGAAGAAACTGTCCTATTTTGGAGAAAAAAAGAGGTATTTGTGGGTGAAAAGGTCCTATTTGAAGGGGGAACCCTGGTATTTCTTGGAGAAGATGTGATCTATTTGGGAGAAATGTGGCATTTCTGGAAGAAACTGTCCTCTTTTGGGGATAAAAGAGGTATTTGTGGGTGAAAAGGTCCTATTTCGAGGGGGAAAGCTGGTATTTCTTGGAGAAGATGTGATCTATTTGGGAGAAATGAGGCATTTCTGGAAGTAAGTGTCCTATTTTGGGGATAAAAGAGGTATTTGTGTTTGAAAAGGTCCTATTTGAAGGGGGAAAGCTGGTATTTCTTGGAGAAGATGTGATATATTTGGGAGAAATGTGGCCTTTCTTGAAGAAACTGTCCTCTTTTGGGGATAAAACAGGTGTTTGTTGGTGAAAAGGTCCTATTTGAAGGGGGAAAGCTGGTATTTCTTGGAGAAGATGTGATATATCTGGGAGAAATGTGGCCTTTCTTGCAGAAACTATCCTATTTAGGGGATAAAAGAGGTATATGTGGGTGAAAAGGTCCTATTTCAAGGGGGAACCTGGTATTTCTTGGAGAAGATGTGATATATTTGGGAGAAATGTGGCATTTCTGGAAGCCAATGTCCTCTTTTGGGGATAAAAGAGGTATTTGTGGGTAAAAAGGTCCTATTTGAACAGGGAAAGCTGGTATTTCTTGGAGAAGATGTGATATATTTGGGAGAAATGTGGCATGTCTGGAAGAAACTGTCCTATTTTGGGGATGAAAGAGGTATTTGTGGGTGAAAAGTTCCTATTTGAAGGGGGAACCCTGGTATTTCTTGCAGAAGATGTGATCTATTTGGGAGAAATGTGGCATGTCAGGAAGAAACTGTCCTATTTTGGGGATAAAAGAGGTATTTGTGGGTGAAAAGGTTCAATTTCAAGGGGGAAAGCTGGTATTTCTTGGAGAAGATGTGATCTATTTGGGAGAAATGTGGCATGTCTGGAAGAAACTGTCCTATTTTGGGGATAAAAGAGGTATTTGTGGGTGAAAATGTCCTATTTGAAGGGGGAAACGTGGTATTTCTTGGAGAAGATGTGCTATATTTGGGAGAAATGTGGCATTTCTGGAAGAAACTGTCCTATTTTGGGGATAAAAGAGGTATTTGTGGGTGAAAAGGTCCTATTTGAAGGGGGAAACCTGGTATTTCATGGAGAAGATGTGATCTATTTGGGAGAAATGTGGCATGTCAGGAAGAAACTGTCCTCTTTTGGGGATAAAAGAGGTATTTGTGTTTGAAAAGGTCCTATTTGAAGGGGGAAACGTGGTATTTCTTGGAGAAGATGTGATATATTTGGGAGAAATGTGGCATTTCTGGAAGAAACTGTCCTCTTTTGGGGATAAAAGAGGTATTTGTGTTTGAAAAGGTCCTATTTCGAGGGGGAAAGCTGGTATTTCTTGGAGAAGATGTGATCTATTTGGGAGAAATGTGGCCTTTCTGGAAGAAACTGTCCTCTTTTGGGGATAAAAGAGGTATTTGTGGGTAAAAAGGTCCTATGTCGAGGGGGAAAGCTGGTATTTCTTGGAGAAGATGTGATATATTTGGGAGAAATCGGGCATTTCTGGAAGAAAATGTCCTATTTTGGGGATAAAAGAGGTATGTGTGGGTGAAAAGGTCCTATTTGAAGGGGGAAAGCTGGTATTTCTTGGAGAAGATGTGATATATTTGGGAGAAATGTGGCCTTTCTGGAAGAAACTGTTCTATTCTGGGAACAAAGTGGTATTTGTGGGTGAAAAGGTCCTATTTGAAGGGGGAAACGTGGTATTTCTTGGAGAAGATGTGATATATTTGGAGAAATGTGGCATGTCTGGAAGAAACTGTCCTATTTTGGGGATAAAAGAGGTATTTGTGGGTGAAAAGTTCCTATTTGAAGGGGTAATCCTGCTATTTCTTGGAGAAGATGTGATATGTTTGGGAGAAATGTGGCATGTCAGGAAGAAACTGTCCTATTTTGGGGATAAAACAGGTATTTGTGGGTGAAAAGGTTCTATTTCAAGGGGGAAAGCTGGTATTTCTTGGAGAAGATGTGATACATTTGGGAGAAATGTGGCATGTCTGGAAGAAACTGTCCTATTTTGGGAAAAAAAGGAGGTATTTGTGGGTGAAAAGGTCCTATTTCGAGGGGGAAAGCTGGTATTTCTTGGAGAAGATGTGATCTATTTGGGAGAAATGTGGCATGTCTGGAAGAAACTGTCCTCTATTGGGGATAAGAGAGGTATTTGTGGGTGAAAAGTTCCTATTTGAAGGGGTAATCCTGGTATTTCTTGGAGAAGATGTGATCTATTTGGGAGAAATCTGGCATTTCTGGAAGAAAATGTCCTCTTTTGGGGATAAAAGAGGTATTTCTGGGTGAAAAGGTCCTATTTTTAGGGGGAAAGCTGGTATTTCTTGGAGAAGATGTGATATATTTGGGAGAAATGTGGCCTTTCTGGAAGAAACTGTCCTATTTTGGGGATAAAAGAGGTATTTGTGGGTGAAAATGTCCTATTTGAAGGGGGACACGTGGTATTTCTTGGAGAAGATGTGCTATATTTGGGAGAAATGTGGCATTTCTGGAAGAAACAGTCCTCTTTTGGGGATAAAAGAGGTATTTGTGGGTGAAAAGGTCCTATTTGAAGGGGCAAACGTGGTATTTCTTGGAGAAGATGTGATATATTTGGGAGAAACGTGGCATTTCTGGAAGAAACTGTCCTCTTTTGGGAAAAAAAGAGGTATTTGTGGGTGAAAAGGTCCTATTTCCAGGGGGAAACCTGGTATTTCTAGGAGAAGATGTGATCTATTTGGGAGAAATGTGGCATTTCTGGAAGAAAAAGTCCAATTTGGGGGGAGAAGGCAGGTATTTGTGGGAGGAAAGTTCGTATTTCAGGAGGAATCCTGGTATTTCTTGGAGAAGATGTGATGTATTTGGGAGAAATGTGGCATTTCTGGAAGAAACTGTCGTATTGTGGGGATAAAAGAGGTACTTGTGGGTGAAAAGGTCCTATTTGAAGGGGGAAACGTGGTATTTCTTGGAGAAGATGAGATATATTTGGGAGAAATGTGGCATGTCTGGAAGAAACTGTCCTATTTTGGAGAAAAAAAGAGGTATTTGTGGGTGAAAAGGTCCTATTTGAAGGGGGAAACGTGGTATTTCTTGGAGAAGATGTGATATATTTGGGAGAAATGTGGCATTTCTGGAAGAAACTGTCCTCTTTTGGGGATAAAAGAGGTATTTGTGGGTGAAAAGGTCCTATTTCGAGGGGGAAAGCTGGTATTTCTTGGAGAAGATGTGATCTATTTGGGAGAAATGTGGCATGTCTGGAAGAAACTGTCCTATTTTGGGGATGAAAGAGGTATTTGTGGGTGAAAAGTTCCTATTTGAAGGGGGAAAGCTGGTATTTCTTGGAGAAGATGTGATATATTTGGGAGAAATGTGGCATTTCTGGAAGAAACTGTCCTATTTTGGGGATAAAAGAGGTATTTGTGGGTGAAAAGGTCCTATTTGAAGGGGGAAAGCTGGTATTTCATGGAGAAGATGTGCTATATTTGGGAGAAATGTGCATTTCTGGAAGAAACTGTCCTCTTTTGGGGATGAAAGAGGTATTTGTGGGTGAAAAGGTCCTATTTGAAGGGGGAAACGTGGTATTTCTTGGAGAAGATGTGATATATCTGGGAGAAATGTGGCGTGTCTGGAAGAAACTGTCCTATTTTGGGGAAAAAGGAGGTATTTCTGGGTGAAAAGTTCCTATTTGAAGGGGGAAAGCTGGTATTTCTTGGAGAAGATGTGATCTATTTGGGAGAAATGTGGCATTTCTGGAAGCCCATGTCCTCTTTTGGGGATAAAAGAGGTATTTGTGGGTGAAAAGGTCCTATTTGAAGGGGGAAACGTGGTATTTCTTGGAGAAGATGTGATATATTTGGGAGAAATGTGGCATGTCAGGAAGAAACTGTCCTATTTTGGGGATGAAAGAGGCATTTGTGGGTGAAAAGTTCCTACTTGAAGGGGGAAAGCTGGTATTTCTTGGAGAAGATGTGATATATTTGGGAGAAATGTGGCATGTCAGGAAGAAACTGTCCTATTTTGGGGATAAAACAGGTATTTGTGGGTGAAAAGGTTCTATTTGAAGGGGGAAAGCTGGTATTTCTTGGAGAAGATGTGATATATTTGGGAGAAATGTGGCCTTTCTGGAAGAAACTGTCCTATTTTGGGGATAAAAGAGGTATTTGTGGGTGAAAAGGTCCTATTTGAAGGGGGAAAGCTGGTATTTCATGGAGAAGATGTGCTATATTTGGGAGAAATGTGGCATTTCTGGAAGAAACTGTCCTCTTTTGGGGATAAAAGAGGTATTTGTGGGTGAAAAGGTCCTATTTGAAGGGGGAAACGTGGTATTTCTTGGAGAAGATGTGATATATTTGGGAGAAACGTGGCATTTCTGGAAGAAACTGTCCTCTTTTGGGAAAAAAAGAGGTATTTGTGGGTGAAAAGGTCCTATTTGAAGGGGGAAACCTGGTATTTCATGGAGAAGATGTGATCTATTTTGGAGAAATTTGGCATTTCTGGACGAAAAAGTCCAATTTGGGGGGAGAAGGCAGGTATTTATGGGAGAAAAGTTCGTATTTCAGGAGGAATCCTGGTATTTCTTGGAGAAGATGTGATGTATTTGGGAGAAATGTGGCATGTCTGGAAGAAACTGTCGTATTGTGGGGATAAAAGAGGTACTTGTGGGTGAAAAGGTCCTATTTGAAGGGGGAAACGTGGTATTTCTTGGAGAAGATGAGATTTATTTGGGAGAAATGTGGCATGTCTGGAAGAAACTGTCCTATTTTGGAGAAAAAAAGAGGTATTTGTGGGTGAAAAGGTCCTATTTGAAGGGGGAACCCTGGTATTTCTTGGAGAAGATGTGATCTATTTGGGAGAAATGTGGCATTTCTGGAAGAAACTGTCCTATTTTGGGGATAAAAGAGGTATTTGTGGGTGAAAAGGTCCTATTTCGAAGGGGAAAGCTGGTATTTCTTGGAGAAGATGTGATCTATTTCGGAGAAATGAGGCATTTCTGGAAGTAAGTGTCCTATTTTGGGGATAAAAGAGGTATTTGTGTTTGAAAAGGTCCTATTTGAAGGGGGAAAGCTGGTATTTCTTGGAGAAGATGTGATATATTTGGGAGAAATGTGGCCTTTCTTGAAGAAACTGTCCTCTTTTGGGGATAAAACAGGTGTTTGTGGGTGAAAAGGTCCTATTTGAAGGGGGAAAGCTGGTATTTCTTGGAGAAGATGTGATATATCTGGGAGAAATGTGGCCTTTCTTGCAGAAACTATCCTATTTTGGGGATAAAAGAGGTATATGTGGGTGAAAAGGTCCTATTTCAAGGGGGAACCTGGTATTTCTTGGAGAAGATGTGATATATTTGGGAGAAATGTGGCATTTCTGGAAGCCAATGTCCTCTTTTGGGGATAAAAGAGGTATTTGTGGGTAAAAAGGTCCTATTTGAAGGGGGAATCCTGGTATTTCTTGGAGAAGATGTGATATATTTGGGAGAAATGTGGCATGTCTGGAAGAAACTGTCCTATTTTGGGGATAAAAGAGGTATTTGTGGGTGAAAAGTTCCTATTTGAAGGGGGAACCCTGGTATTTCTTGCAGAAGATGTGATCTATTTGGGAGAAATGTGGCATGTCAGGAAGAAACTGTCCTATTTTGGGGATAAAAGAGGTATTTGTGGGTGAAAAGGTTCTATTTCAAGGGGGAAAGCTGGTATTTCTTGGAGAAGATGTGATATATTTGGGAGAAATGTGGCATGTCTGGAAGAAACTGTCCTATTTTGGGGATAAAAGAGGTATTTGTGGGTGAAAATGTCCTATTTGAAGGGGGAAACGTGGTATTTCTTGGAGAAGATGTGCTATATTTGGGAGAAATGTGGCATTTCTGGAAGAAACTGTCCTATTTTGGGGATAAAAGAGGTATTTGTGGGTGAAAAGTTCCTATTTGAAGGGGGAAACCTGGTATTTCATGGAGAAGATGTGATCTATTTGGGAGAAATGTGGCATTTCTGGAAGAAACTGTCCTATTTTGGGGATAAAAGAGGTATTTGTGTTTGAAAAGGTCCTATTTGAAGGGGGAAACGTGGTATTTCTTGGAGAAGATGTGATATATTTGGGAGAAATGTGGCATTTCTGGAAGAAACTGTCCTCTTTTGGGGATAAAAGAGGTATTTGTGTTTGAAAAGGTCCTATTTGAAGGGGGAAACGTGGTATTTCTTGGAGAAGATGTGATATATTTGGGAGAAATGTGGCCTTTCTGGAATAAACTGTCCTCTTTTGGGGATAAAAGAGGTATTTGTGGGTAAAAAGGTCCTATGTCGAGGGGGAAAGCTGGTATTTCTTGGAGAAGATGTGATATATTTGGGAGAAATCGGGCATTTCTGGAAGAAAATGTCCTATTTTGGGGATAAAAGAGGTATGTGTGGGTGAAAAGGTCCTATTTGAAGGGGGAAAGCTGGTATTTCTTGGAGAAGATGTTATATATTTGGGAGAAATGTGGCCTTTCTGGAAGAAACTGTTCTATTCTGGGAACAAAGTGGTATTTGTGGGAGAAAAGGTCCTATTTGAAGGGGGAAACGTGGTATTTCTTGGAGAAGATGTGATATATTTGGAGAAATGTGGCATGTCTGGAAGAAACTGTCCTATTTTGGGGATAAAAGAGGTATTTGTGGGTGAAAAGTTCCTATTTGAAGGGGTAATCCTGGTATTTCTTGGAGAAGATGTGATATGTTTGGGAGAAATGTGGCATGTCAGGAAGAAACTGTCCTATTTTGGGGATAAAACAGGTATTTGTGGGTGAAAAGGTTCTATTTCAAGGGGGAAAGCTGGTATTTCTTGGAGAAGATGTGATCTATTTGGGAGAAATGTGGCATGTCTGGAAGAAACTGTCCTATTTTGGGAAAAAAAGGAGTTATTTGTGGGTGAAAAGGTCCTATTTCGAGGGGGAAAGCTGGTATTTCTTGGAGAAGATGTGATCTATTTGGGAGAAATGTGGCATGTCTGGAAGAAACTGTCCTCTATTGGGGATAAGAGAGGTATTTGTGGGTGAAAAGGTCCTATTTGAAGGGGTAATCCTGGTATTTCTTGGAGAAGATGTGATCTATTTGGGAGAAATCTGGCATTTCTGGAAGAAAATGTCCTCTTTTGGGGATAAAAGAGGTATTTGTGGGTGAAAAGGTCCTATTTTTAGGGGGAAAGCTGGTATTTCTTGGAGAAGATGTGATGTATTTGGGAGAAATGTGGCCTTTCTGGAAGAAACTGTCCTATTTTGGGGATAAAAGAGGTATTTGTGGGTGAAAATGTCCTACTTGAAGGGGGACACGTGGTATTTCTTGGAGAAGATGTGCTATATTTGGGAGAAATGTGGCATTTCTGGAAGAAACTGTCCTCTTTTGGGGATAAAAGAGGTATTTGTGGGTGAAAAGGTCCTATTTGAAGGGGCAAACGTGGTATTTCTTGGAGAAGATGTGATCTATTTGGGAGAAATGTGGCATGTCTGGAAGAAACTGTCCTATTTTGGGGATGAAAGAGGTATTTGTGGGTGAAAAGTTCCTATTTGAAGGGGGAAAGCTGGTATTTCTTGGAGAAGATGTGATATATTTGGGAGAAATGTGGCATTTCTGGAAGAAACTGTCCTATTTTGGGGATAAAAGAGGTATTTGTGGGTGAAAAGGTCCTATTTGAAGGGGGAAAGCTGGTATTTCATGGAGAAGATGTGCTATATTTGGGAGAAATGTGGCATTTCTGGAAGAAACTGTCCTATTTTGGGGATAAAAGAGGTATTTGTGGGTGAAAAGGTCCTATTTGAAGGGGGAAACGTGGTATTTCTTGGAGAAGATGTGATATATCTGGGAGAAATGTGGCGTGTCTGGAAGAAACTGTCCTATTTTGGGGAAAAAGGAGGTATTTCTGGGTGAAAAGTTCCTATTTGAAGGGGGAAAGCTGGTATTTCTTGGAGAAGATGTGATCTATTTGGGAGAAATGTGGCATTTCTGGAAGCCCATGTCCTCTTTTGGGGATAAAAGAGGTATTTGTGGGTGAAAAGGTCCTATTTGAAGGGGGAAACGTGGTATTTCTTGGAGAAGATGTGATGTATTTGGGAGAAATGAGGCATGTCAGGAAGAAACTGTCCTATTTTGGGGATGAAAGAGGTATTTGTGGGTGAAAAGTTCCTACTTGAAGGGGGAAAGCTGGTATTTCTTGGAGAAGATGTGATATATTTGGGAGAAATGTGGCATGTCTGGAAGAAACTGTCCTCTTTTGGGGATAAAAGAGGTATTTGTGGGTGAAAAGGTTCTATTTCAAGGGGGAAAGCTGGTATTTCTTGGAGAAGATGTGATATATTTGGGAGAAATGTGGCATGTCTGGAAGAAACTGTCCTATTTTGGGGATAAAAGAGGTATTTGTGGGTGAAAAGGTCCTATTTGAAGGGGGAAACGTGGTATTTCTTGGAGAAAATGTGCTATATTTGGGAGAAATGTGGCATTTCTGGAAGAAACTGTCCTATTTTGGGGATAAAAGAGGTATTTGTGGGTGAAAAGGTCCTATTTGAAGGGGGAAACCTGGTATTTCATGGAGAAGATGTGATCTATTTGGGAGAAATGTGGCCTTTCTGGAATAATCTGTCCTCTTTTGGGGATAAAAGAGGTATTTGTGGGTAAAAAGGTCCTATTTGAAGGGGGAAAGCTGGTATTTCTTGGAGAAGATGAGATATATTTGGGAGAAATCTGGCATTTCTGGAAGAAACTGTTCTATTCTGGGAACAAAGTGGTATTTGTGGGTGAAAAGGTCCTATTTGAAGGGGGAAACGTGGTATTTCTTGGAGAAGATGTGATATATTTGGGAGAAATGTGGCATGTCTGGAAGAAACTGTCCTATTTTGGGGATAAAAGAGGTATTTGTGGGTGAAAAGGTCCTATTAGAAGGGGCAAACGTGGTATTTCTTGGAGAAGATGTGATATATTTGGGAGAAACGTGGCATTTCTGGAAGAAACTGTCCTCTTTTGGGGATAAAAGAGGTATTTGTGGGTGAAAAGGTCCTATTTCCAGGGGGAAAACTGGTATTTCTAGGAGAAGATGTGATCTATTTGGGAGAAATGTGGCATTTCTGGAAGAAAAAGTCCAATTTGGGGGGAGAAGGCAGGTATTTGTGGGAGAAAAGTTCGTATTTCAGGAGGAATCCTGGTATTTCTTGGAGAAGATGTGATGTATTTGGGAGAAATGTGGCATTTCTGGAAGAAACTGTCGTATTGTGGGGATAAAAGAGGTACTTGTGGGTGAAAAGGTCCTATTTGAAGGGGGAAAGCTGGTATTTCTTGGAGAAGATGTGATATATTTGGGAGAAATGTGGCATGTCTGGAAGAAACTGTCCTATTTTGGAGAAAAAAAGAGGTATTTGTGGGTGAAAAGGTCCTATTTGAAGGGGGAACCCTGGTATTTCTTGGAGAAGATGTGATATATTTGGGAGAAATGTGGCATTTCTGGAAGAAACTGTCCTCTTTTGGGGATAAAAGAGTTATTTGTGGGTGAAAAGGTCCTATTTCGAGGGGGAAAGCTGGTATTTCTTGGAGAAGATGTGATCTATTTGGGAGAAATGTGGCATGTCTGGAAGAAACTGTCCTATTTTGGGGATGAAAGAGGTATTTGTGGGTGAAAAGTTCCTATTTGAAGGGGGAAAGCTGGTATTTCTTGGAGAAGATGTGATATATTTGGGAGAAATGTGGCATGTCTGGAAGAAACTGTCCTCTTTTGGGGATAAAAGAGGTATTTGTGGGTGAAAAGGTCCTATTTGAAGGGGGAAAGCTGGTATTTCTTGGAGAAGATGTGATATATTTGGGAGAAATGTGGCATTTCTGGAAGAAACTGTCCTCTTTTGGGGACAAAAGAGGTATTTGCGGGTGAAAAGGTCCTATTTGAAGGGGGAAACGTGGTATTTCTTGGAGAAGATGTGATATATCTGGGAGAAATGTGGCGTGTCTGGAAGAAACTGTCCTATTTTGGAGAAAAAAAGAGGTATTTGTGGGTGAAAAGGTCCTATTTGAAGGGGGAACCCTGGTATTTCTTGGAGAAGATGTGATCTATTTGGGAGAAATGTGGCATTTCTGGAAGAAACTGTCCTCTTTTGGGGATAAAAGAGTTATTTGTGGGTGAAAAGGTCCTATTTCGAGGGGGAAAGCTGGTATTTCTTGGAGAAGATGTGATCTATTTGGGAGAAATGTGGCATGTCTGGAAGAAACTGTCCTATTTTGGGGATGAAAGAGGTATTTGTGGGTGAAAAGTTCCTATTTGAAGGGGGAAAGCTGGTATTTCTTGGAGAAGATGTGATATATTTGGGAGAAATGTGGCATGTCTGGAAGAAACTGTCCTCTTTTGGGGATAAAAGAGGTATTTGTGGGTGAAAAGGTCCTATTTGAAGGGGGAAAGCTGGTATTTCATGGAGAAGATGTGATATATTTGGGAGAAATGTGGCATTTCTGGAAGAAACTGTCCTCTTTTGGGGACAAAAGAGGTATTTGTGGGTGAAAAGGTCCTATTTGAAGGGGGAAACGTGGTATTTCTTGGAGAAGATGTGATATATCTGGGAGAAATGTGGCGTGTCTGGAAGAAACTGTCCTATTTTGGGGAAAAAGGAGGTATTTCTGGGTGAAATGTTCCTATTTGAAGGGGGAAAGCTGGTATTTCTTGGAGAAGATGTGATCTATTTGGGAGAAATGTGGCATTTCTGGAAGCCCATGTCCTCTTTTGGGGATAAAAGAGGTATTTGTGGGTGAAAAGGTCCTATTTGAAGGGGGAAACGTGGTATTTCTTGGAGAAGATGTGATATATTTGGGAGAAATGAGGCATGTCAGGAAGAAACTGTCCTATTTTGGGGATGAAAGAGGTATTTGTGGGTGAAAAGTTCCTACTTGAAGGGGGAAAGCTGGTATTTCTTGGAGAAGATGTGATATATTTGGGAGAAATGTGGCATGTCAGGAAGAAACTGTCCTCTTTTGGGGATAAAAGAGGTATTTGTGGGTGAAAAGGTTCTATTTCAAGGGGGAAAGCTGGTATTTCTTGGAGAAGATGTGATATATTTGGGAGAAATGTGGCATGTCTGGAAGAAACTGTCCTATTTTGGGGATAAAAGAGGTATTTGTGGGTGAAAATGTCCTATTTGAAGGGGGAAACGTGGTATTTCTTGGAGAAAATATGCTATATTTGGGAGAAATGTTGCATTTCTGGAAGAAACTGTCCTATTTTGGGGATAAAAGAGGTATTTGTGGGTGAAAAGGTCCTATTTGAAGGGGGAAACCTGGTATTTCATGGAGAAGATGTGATCTATTTGGGAGAAATGTGGCATGTCAGGAAGAAACTGTCCTCTTTTGGGGATAAAAGAGGTATTTGTGGGTGAAAAGGTCCTATTTGAAGGGGGAAACGTGGTATTTCTTGGAGAAGATGTGATATATTTGGGAGAAATGTGGCATTTCTGGAAGAAACTGTCCTCTTTTGGGGATAAAAGAGGTATTTGTGGGTGAAAAGGTCCTATTTGAAGGGGGAAACGTGGTATTTCTAGGAGAAGATGTGATATATTTGGGAGAAATGTGGCCTTTTTGGAATAAACTGTCCTCTTTTGGGGATAAAAGAGGTATTTGTGGGTAAAAAGGTCCTATTTGAAGGGGGAACCCCGGTATTTCTTGGAGAAGATGTGCTATATTTGGGAGAAATGTGGCCTTTCTGGAAGAAACTGTTCTATTCTGGGAACAAAGTGGTATTTGTGGGTGAAAAGGTCCTATTTGAAGGGGGAAACGTGGTATTTCTTGGAGAAGATGTGATATATTTGGGAGAAATGTGGCATTTCTGGAAGAAACTGTCCTATTTTGGGGATAAAATAATTTTTTGTGGGTGAAAAGGTCCTATTTGAAGGGGTAATCCTGGTATTTCTTGGAGAAGATGTGATATGTTTGGGAGAAATGTGGCATGTCAGGAAGAAACTGTCCTATTTTGGGGATAAAACAGGTATTTGTGGGTGAAAAGGTTCTATTTCAAGGGGGAAAGCTGGTATTTCTTGGAGAAGATGTGATATATTTGGGAGAAATGTGGCCTTTCTGGAAGAAACTGTCCTCTTTTGGGGATAAAAGAGGTATTTGTGGGTGAAAAGGTCCTATTTGAAGGGGGAAAGCTGGTATTTCATGGAGAAGATGTGCTATATTTGGGAGAAATGTGGCATTTCTGGAAGAAACTGTCCTATTTTGGGGATAAAAGAGGTATTTGTGGGTGAAAAGGTCCTATTTGAAGGGGGAAACGTGGTATTTCTTGGAGAAGATGTGATATATTTGGGAGAAACGTGGCATTTCTGGAAGAAACTGTCCTCTTTTGGGAAAAAAAGAGGTATTTGTGGGTGAAAAGGTCCTATTTCCAGGGGGAAACCTGGTATTTCTAGGAGAAGATGTGATCTATTTTGGAGAAATTTGGCATTTCTGGACGAAAAAGTCCAATTTGGGGGGAGAAGGCAGGTATTTATGGGAGAAAAGTTCGTATTTCAGGAGGAATCCTGGTATTTCTTGGAGAAGATGTGATGTATTTGGGAGAAATGTGGCATGTCTGGAAGAAACTGTCCTCTTTTGGGGATAAAAGAGGTACTTGTGGGTGAAAAGGTCCTATTTGAAGGGGGAACCCTGGTATTTCTTGGAGAAGATGTGATATATTTGGGAGAAATGTGGCATTTCTGGAAGAAACTGTCCTCTTTTGGGGATAAGAGAGGTATTTGTGGGTGAAAAGGTCCTATTTCGAGGGGGAAAGCTGGTATTTCTTGGAGAAGATGTGATCTATTTGGGAGAAATGAGGCATTTCTGGAAGTAAGTGTCCTATTTTGGGGATAAAAGAGGTATTTGTGGGTGAAAAGGTCCTATTTGAAGGGGGAAACGTGGTATTTCTTGGAGAAGATGTGATATATTTGGGAGAAATGTGGCATGTCAGGAAGAAACTGTCCTCTTTTGGGGATAAAAGAGGTATTTGTGGGTGAAAAGGTTCTATTTCAAGGGGGAAAGCTGGTATTTCTTGGAGAAGATGTGATATATTTGGGAGAATTGTGGCATGTCTGGAAGAAACTGTCCTATTTTGGGGATAAAAGAGGTATTTGTGGGTGAAAATGTCCTATTTGAAGGGGGAAACGTGGTATTTCTTGGAGAAGATGTGCTATATTTGGGAGAAATGTGGCATTTCTGGAAGCCCATGTCCTCTTTTGGGGATAAAAGAGGTATTTGTGGGTGAAAAGGTCCTATTTGAAGGGGGAAACGTGGTATTTCTTGGAGAAGATGTGATATATTTGGGAGAAATGTGGCATGTCTGGAAGAAACTGTCCTATTTGGGGGATGAAAGAGGTATTTGTGGGTGAAAAGGTCCTATTTGAAGGGGGAAAGCTGGTATTTCTTGGAGAAGATGTGATCTATTTGGGAGAAATGTGGCATTTCTGGAAGAAACTGTCCTCTATTGGGGATAAAAGAGGTATTTGTGGGTGAAAAGGTCCTATTTGAAGGGGGAAACGTGGTATTTCTTGGAGAAGATGTGATATATTTGGGAGAAATGTGGCCTTTCTGGAAGAAACTGTCCTATTTTGGGGATAAAAGAGGTATTTGTGGGTAAAAAGGTCCTATGTCGAGGGGGAAAGCTGGTATTTCTTGGAGAAGATGTGATCTATTTGGGAGAAATCGGGCATTTCTGGAAGAAAATGTCCTCTTTTGGGGATAAAAGAGGTATTTGTGGGTGAAAAGGTCCTATTTGAAGGGGGAAACGTGGTATTTCTTGGAGAAGATGTGATATATTTGGGAGAAATGTGGCCTTTCTGGAAGAAACTGTTCTATTCTGGGAACAAAGTGGTATTTGTGGGTGAAAAGGTCCTATTTGAAGGGGGAAACGTGGTATTTCTTGGAGAAGATGTGCTATATTTGGGAGAAATGTGGCATTTCTGGAAGAAACTGTCCTCTTTTGGGGATAAAAGAGGTATTTGTGGGTGAAAAGTTCCTATTTGAAGGGGTAATCCTGGTATTTCTTGGAGAAGATGTGATATGTTTGGGAGAAATGTGGCATGTCAGGAAGAAACTGTCCTATTTTGGGGATAAAACAGGTATTTGTGGGTGAAAAGGTTCTATTTCAAGGGGGAAAGCTGGTATTTCTTGGAGAAGATGTGATATATTTGGGAGAAATGTGGCATGTCTGGAAGAAACTGTCCTATTTTGGGAAAAAAAGGAGGTATTTGTGGGTGAAAAGGTCCTATTTCGAGGGGGAAAGCTGGTATTTCTTGGAGAAGATGTGATCTATTTGGGAGAAATGTGGCATGTCTGGAAGAAACTGTCCTATTTTGGGGATAAGAGAGGTATTTGTGGGTGAAAAGGTCCTATTTGAAGGGGGAAACGTGGTATTTCTTGGAGAAGATGTGATATATTTGGGAGAAATGAGGCATTTCTGGAAGAAACTGTCCTATTTTGGGGATAAAAGAGGTATTTGTGGGTGAAAAGGTCCTATTTGAAGGGGGAAACGTGGTATTTCTTGGAGAAGATGTGATATATTTGGGAGAAATGTGGCCTTTCTGGAATAAACTGTCCTCTTTTGGGGATAAAAGAGGTATTTGTGGGTAAAAAGGTCCTATGTCGAGGGGGAAAGCTGGTATTTCTTGGAGAAGCTGTGATCTATTTGGGAGAAATCGGGCATTTCTGGAAGAAAATGTCCTATTTGGGGGGATAAAAGAGGTATTTGTGGGTGAAAAGGTCCTATTTGAAGGGGGAAAGCTGGTATTTCTTGGAGAAGATGTGATATATTTGGGAGAAATGTGGCATTTCTGGAAGAAACTGTTCTATTCTGGGAACAAAGTGGTATTTGTGGGTGAAAAGGTCCTATTTGAAGGGGGAAACGTGGTATTTCTTGGAGAAGATGTGATATATTTGGGAGAAATGTGGCATGTCTGGAAGAAACTGTCCTATTTTGGGGATAAAAGAGGTATTTGTGGGTGAAAAGTTCCTATTTGAAGGGGTAATCCTGGTATTTCTTGGAGAAGATGTGATGTATTTGGGAGAAATGTGGCATGTCAGGAAGAAACTGTCCTATTTTGGGGATAAAACAGGTATTTGTGGGTGAAAAGGTTCTATTTCAAGGGGGAAAGCTGGTATTTCTTGGAGAAGATGTGATCTATTTGGGAGAAATGTGGCATGTCTGGAAGAAACTGTCCTATTTTGGGAAAAAAAGGAGGTATTTGTGGGTGAAAAGGTCCTATTTCGAGGGGGAAAGCTGGTATTTCTTGGAGAAGATGTGATCTATTTGGGAGAAATGTGGCATGTCTGGAAGAAACTGTCCTCTTTTGGGGATGAAAGAGGTATTTGTGGGTGAAAAGGTCCTATTTGAAGGGGGAACCCTGGTATTTCTTGGAGAAGATGTGATATATTTGGGAGAAATCTGGCATTTCTGGAAGAAACTGTCCTATTTTGGGGATAAAAGAGGTATTTGTGGGTGAAAAGGTCCTATTTGAAGGGGGAAAGCTGGTATTTCTTGGAGAAGATGTGATCTATTTGGGAGAAATGTGGCCTTTCTGGAAGAAACTGTCCTATTTTGGGGATAAAAGAGGTATTTGTGGGTGAAAAGGTCCTATTTGAAGGGGGAAAGCTGGTATTTCTTGGAGAAGATGTGCTATATTTGGGAGAAATGTGGCATTTCTGGAAGAAACTGTCCTATTTTGGGGATAAAAGAGGTATTTGTGGGTGAAAAGGTCCTATTTGAAGGGGGAAACGTGGTATTTCTTGGAGAAGATGTGATATATTTGGGAGAAATCGGGCATTTCTGGAAGAAACTGTCCTCTTTCGGGAAAAAAAGAGGTATTTGTGGGTGAAAAGTTCGTATTTGAAGGGGGAAACCTGGTATTTCTTGGAGAAGATGTGATCTATTTGGGAGAAATGTGGCATTTCTGGAAGAAAAAGTCCAATTTGGGGGGAGAAGGCAGGTATTTGTGGGAGAAAAGTTCGTATTTCAGGAGGAATCCTGGTATTTCTTGGAGAAGATGTGATGTATTTGGGAGAAATGTGGCATTTCTGGAAGAATATGTCCAATTTGAGGGATAAAACAGGTATTTGTGGGAGAAAAGGTCCTATTTGAAGGGGGAAACGTGGTATTTCTTGGAGAAGATGTGATATATTTGGGAGAAATGTGGCATTTCTGGAAGAAACTGTCCTCTTTTGGGGATAAAAGAGGTATTTGTGGGTGAAAAGGTCCTATTTGAAGGGGGAAACGTGGTATTTCTTGGAGAAGATGTGATATATTTGGGAGAAATGTGGCATGTCTGGAAGAAACTGTCCTATTTTGGGGATGAAAGAGGTATTTGTGGGTGAAAAGTTCCTATTTGAAGGGGGAACCCTGGTATTTCTTGGAGAAGATGTGATCTATTTGGGAGAAATGTGGCATGTCAGGAAGAAACTGTCCTATTTTGGGGATAAAAGAGGTATTTGTGGGTGAAAAGGTTCTATTTCAAGGGGGAAAGCTGGTATTTCTTGGAGAAGATGTGATATATTTGGGAGAAATGTGGCATGTCTGGAAGAAACTGTCCTCTTTTGGGGATAAAAGAGGTATTTGTGGGTGAAAATGTCCTATTTGAAGGGGGAAACGTGGTATTTCTTGGAGAAGATGTGCTATATTTGGGAGAAATGTGGCATTTCTGGAAGAAACTGTCCTATTTTGGGGATAAAAGAGGTATTTGTGGGTGAAAAGGTCCTATTTGAAGGGGGAAACCTGGTAATTCATGGAGAAGATGTGATCTATTTGGGAGAAATGTGGCATGTCTGGAAGAAACTGTCCTCTTTTGGGGATAAAAGAGGTATTTGTGTTTGAAAAGGTCCTATTTGAAGGGGGAAACGTGGTATTTCTTGGAGAAGATGTGATATATTTGGGAGAAATGTGGCATTTCTGGAAGAAACTGTCCTATTTTGGGGATAAAAGAGGTATTTGTGGGTGAAAAGGTCCTATTTGAAGGGGGAAACGTGGTATTTCTTGGAGAAGATGTGATATATTTGGGAGAAATGTGGCCTTTCTGGAATAAACTGTCCTCTTTTGGGGATAAAAGAGGTATTTGTGGGTAAAAAGGTCCTATGTCGAGGGGGAAAGCTGGTATTTCTTGGAGAAGATGTGATATATTTGGGAGAAATCGGGCATTTCTGGAAGAAAATGTCCTATTTTGGGGATAAAAGAGGTATTTGTGGGTGAAAAGGTCCTATTTGAAGGGGGAAAGCTGGTATTTCTTGGAGAAGATGTGATATATTTGGGAGAAATGTGGCCTTTCTGGAAGAAACTGTTCTATTCTGGGAACAAAGTGGTATTTGTGGGTGAAAATGTCCTATTTGAAGGGGGAAACGTGGTATTTCTTGGAGAAGATGTGATATATTTGGGAGAAATGTGGCATGTCTGGAAGAAACTGTCCTCTTTTGGGGATAAAAGAGGTATTTGTGGGTGAAAAGTTCCTATTTGAAGGGGTAATCCTGGTATTTCTTGGAGAAGATGTGATATGTTTGGGAGAAATGTGGCATGTCAGGAAGAAACTGTCCTCTTTTGGGCATCAAAGAGGTATTTGTGGGTGAAAAGGTCCTATTTGAAGGGGGAAAGCTGGTATTTCTTGGAGAAGATGTGATATATTTGGGAGAAATGTGGCATGTCTGGAAGAAACTGTCCTATTTTGGGAAAAAAAGCTGGTATTTGTGGGTGAAAAGGTCCTATTTGAAGGGGGAAAGCTGGTATTTCTTGGAGAAGATGTGATATATTTGGGAGAAATGTGGCATGTCTGGAAGAAACTGTCCTATTTTGGGGATAAAAGAGGTATTTGTAGTGAAAAGTTCCTATTTGAAGGGGGAATCCTGGTATTTCTTGGAGAAGATGTGATATATTTGGGAGAAATGTGGCCTTTCTGGAAGAAAATGTCCTCTTTTGGGGATAAAAGAGGTATTTGTGTTTGAAAAGGTCCTATTTGAAGGGGGAAACCTGGTATTTCTTGGAGAAGATGTGATCTATTTGGGAGAAATGTGGCCTTTCTGGAAGAAACTGTCCTATTTTGGGGATAAAAGAGGTATTTGTGGGTGTGAAGGTCCTATTTGAAGGGGGAAACGTGGTATTTGTTGGAGAAGATGTGATATATTTGGGAGAAATCTGGCATTCCTGGAAGAAACTGTCCTATTTGGGGATAAAAGAGGTTTTTTTGGGGAAAAGGTCCTATTTCCTGGGGGAAAGCTGGTATTTCTTGGAGAAGATGTGATATATTTGGGAGAAATGTGGCATTTCTGGAAGAAACTGTCCTCTTATGGGGATAGAACAGGTATTTGTGGGTGAAAAGGTCCTAATTCCAGGGGAAAACCTTGTATTTCTTGGAGAAGATGTGATATATTTGGGAGAAATGTGGCATGCCTGGAAGAAAATGTCCTAATTGGGGGGAGAAGGGTGGTATTTGTGGGAGAGAAGTTCCTATTTCAGGAGGAATCCTGGTATTTCTTGGAGGAGATGTGATATGTTTGGGAGAAATGTGGCCTTTCTGGAAGAAACTGTCCTCTTTTGGGGATAAAAGAGGTATTAGTGGGTGAAAAGGTCCTATTTGAAGGGGGAAACCTGGTATTTCTTGGAGAAGATGTGATATGTTTGGGAGAAATATGGCATTTCTGGAAGAAACTGTCCTCTTTTGGGGATAAAAGAGGTATTTGTGGGTGAAAAGGTCCTATTTGAAGGGGGAAACGTGGTATTTCTTGGAGAAGATGTGATATATTTGGGAGAAATGTGGCATGTCTGGAAGAAACTGTCCTGTTTTGGGGATAAAAGAGGTATTTGTGGGTGAAAAGGTCGTATTTCAAGGGGGAAAGCTGGTATTTCTTGGAGAAGATGTGATGTATTTGGGAAAAATGTGGCATGTCTGGAAGAAAGTGTCCTGTTTTGGGGATAAAAGAGGTATTTGTGGGTGAAAAGGTCCTATTTTAAGACGGAAAGCTGGTATTTCTTTAAGGAGATGTGATATATTTGGGAGAAATGTGGCATGTCTGGAAGAAACTGTCCTCTTTTGGGGATAAAAGAGGTATTTGTGGGTGAAAAGGTCCTATTTGAAGGGGGAAAGCTGGTATTTCTTGGAGAAGATGTGATATATTTGGGAGAAATATGGCATTTCTGGAAGAAACTGTCCTATTTGGGGGAGAAGCCTGCTATTAGTGGGTGAAAAGGTCCTCTTTGAAGGGGGAAAGCTGGTATTTCTTGGAGAAGATGTGATATATTTGGCGAAATGTGGCCTTTCAGGAAGAAAATGTCCTATTTGGGGGGAGAAGGCTGGTACTTGTGGGAGAAAAGGTCCTCTTTCAGGAGGAATCCTGGTATTTCTAGGAGGAGGTGTGATATGTTTGGGAGAAATGTGGCATTTCTGGAAGAAACTGTCCTCTTTTGGGGATAAAAGAGGTATTTGTGGGTGAAAAGGTCCTATTTGAAGGGGGAAACCTGGTATTTCTTGGAGTAGATATGATCTATTTGGGAGAAATGTGGCATTTCTGGAAGAAACTGTCCTATTTGGGGGATAAAACAGGTATTTGTGGGAGAAAAGTTCCTATTTGAAGGGGGAAACCTGGCATTTCTTGGAGAAGATGTGATCTATTTGGGAGCAATGTGGCATTTCTGGAAGAAACTGTCCTCTTTTGGGGATGTAAGAGCTATTTGTGGGAGAAAAGGTCCAATTTGAAGGGGTTAAGCTGGTATTTCTTGGAGAAGATGTGATATATTTGGGAGAAATGTGGCCTTTCTGGAAGAAACTGTCCTCTTTTGGGGACAAAAGAGGTATTTGTGGGTGAAAAGGTCCTATTTGTAGGGGGAAACGTGGTATTTCTTGGAGAAGATGAGATCTTTTTGGGAGAAATGTGGCATTTCTGGAAGAAACTGTCCTCTTTTGGGGATAAAAGAGGTATTTGTGGGGAAAAGGTCCTATTTGAAGGGGGAAACCGGGTATTTCTTGGAGAAGATGTGCTATATTTGGGAGAAATGTGGCCTTTATGGAAGAAACTGTCCTATTTGGGGGATAAAACAGGTATTTGTGGGTGAAAAGGTCCTATTTCAAGGAGGAAACCTGGTATTTCTTGGAGAAGATGTGATATGTTTGGGAGAAATGTGGCATGTCTGGAAGAAACTGTCCTCTTTTGGGGATAAAAGAGGTATTTGTGGGTGATAAGGTCCTATTTGAAGGGGGAAACCTGGTATTTCTATGAGAAGATGTGATCTATTTGGGAGAAATCTGGCATTTCTGGAAGAAACTGTCCTATTTGGGGGGAGAAGGCTGGTATTTGAGGGAGAAAAGGCCCTATTTCAGGACGAATCCTGGTATTTCTTGGAGAAGATGTGATCTATTTGGGAGAAATGTGGCATTTCTGAAATAAACTGTCCTATTTGAGGGATAAAAGACGTATTTGGGGGTGAAAAGGTCCTATTTCAGGAGGAATCCTGGTATTTCTTGGAGAAGATGTGATATATTTGGGAGAAATGTGGCATTTCTGGAAGAAACTGTCCTATTTGGGGGATAAAACAGGTATTTGTGGGTGAAAAGGACCTATTTGAACGGGGAAACCTGGTATTTCTTGGAGAAGAGGTGATATATTTGGGAAAAATGTGGCATGTCTGGAAGAAACTGTCCTATTTTGGGGATAAAAGAGGTATTTGTGGGAGAAAAGGTCCTATTTGAAGGGGGAAATGTGGTATTTCTTGGAGAAGATGTGATGTATTTGGGAGAAATGTGGCATTTCTGGAAGAAAGTGTCCTGTTTTGGGGATAAAACAGGTATTTGTTGGTGAAAAGGTCCTATTTGAAGGGGGAAAGCTGGTATTTCTTGAAGGAGATGTGATATATTTGGGAGCAATGTGGCCTTTCTGGAAGAAAATGTCCTATTTGGGGGGAGAGGGCTGGTATTTGTGGAAGAAAAGTTCCTATTTCAGGAGAAATCCTGGTATTTCTTGGAGGAGATGTGATATGTTTGGGAGAAATGAGGCATGTCTGGAAGAAACTGTCCTCTTTTGGGGATAAAACAGGTACTTGTGGGTGAAAAGGTCCTATTTGAAGGGGGTATCCTGGTATTTCTTGGAGAAGATGTGATATATTTGGGAGAAATGTGGCATTTCTGGAAGAAACTGTCCTCTTTTGGGGATAGAACAGGTATTTGTGGGTGAAAAGGTCCTAATTCCAGGGGAAAACCTTGTATTTCTTGGAGAAGATGTGATATATTTGGGAGAAATGTGGCATGTCTGGAAGAAACTGTCCTCTTTTTGGGATAAAAGAGGTATTTGTGGGTGAAAAGGTCCTATTTGAAGACGGAAAGCTGGTATTTCTTTAAGGAGATGTGATATATTTGGGAGAAATGTGGCATGCCTGGAAGAAACTGTCCTATTTTGGGGATAAAAGAGGTATTTGTGGGTGAAAAGGTCCTATTTGAAGGGGGAAACCTGGTATTTCTTGGAGAAGATGTGATATATTTGGGAGAAATGTGGCATTTCTGGAAGAAACTGTCCTATTTGGGGGTGAAGCCTGCTATTAGTGGGTGAAAAGGTCCTCTTTGAAGGGGGAAAGCTGGTATTTCTTGGAGAAGATGTGATATATTTGGCGAAATGTGGCCTTTCTGGAAGAAAATGTCCAATTTGGGGGGAGAAGGCTGGTACTTGTGGGAGAAAAGGTCCTCTTTCAGGAGGAATCCTGGTATTTCTTGGAGGAGGTGTGATATGTTTGGGAGAAATGTGGCATTTCTGGAAGAAACTGTCCTCTTTTGGGGATAAAAGAGGTATTTGTGGGTAAAAAGGTCCTATTTGAAGGGGGAAATGTGGTATTTCTTGGAGAAGATGTGATATGTTTGGGAGAAATGTGGCATTTCTGGAAGAAACTGTTCTTTTTTGGGGATAAAAGAGGTATTTGTGGGTGAAAAGGTCCTATTTGAAGGGGGAAAGCTGGTATTTCTTGGAGTAGATGTGATCTATTTGGGAGAAATGTGGCATTTCTGGAAGAAACTGTCCTATTTGGGGGATAAAAGAGGTATTTGTGGGAGAAAAGTTCCTATTTGAAGGGGGAAACTTGTTATTTCTTGGAGAAGATGTGATCTATTTGGGAGCAATGTGGCATTTCTGGAAGAAACTGTCCTCTTTTGGGGATAGAAGAGGTATTTGTGGGTGAAAAGGTCCTATTTGAAGGGGGAAAGCTGGTATTTCTTGGAGAAGATGTGATATATTTGGGAGAAATGTGGCATTTATTGAAGAAACAGTCCTCTTTTGGGGATAAAAGAGGTATTTGTGGGAGAAAAGGTCCTATTTGAAGGGGGAACCCTGGTATTTCTATGAGAAGATGTGATATATTTGGGAGAAATGTGGCATTTCTGGTAGAAAGTGTCCTGTTTTGGGGATAAAAGAGGTATTTGTGGGAGAAAAGGTCCTATTTGAAGGGGGAAAGCTGGTATTTCTTTAAGGAGATGTGATCTATTTGGGAGAAATGTGGCATGTCTGGAAGAAACTGTCCTCTTTTGGGGACAAAACATGTATTTGTCGGTGAAAAGGTCCTATTTGAAGAGGGAAACCAGGTATTTCTTGGAGAAGATGTGATATATTTGGGAGAAATGTGGCATGTCTGGAAGAAACTGTCCTATTTTGGGGATAAAAGAGGTATTTGTGGGTGAAAAGGTCCTATTTGAAGGGGGAAACCTGGTATTTCTTGGAGAAGATGTGATATGTTTGGGAGAAATGTGGCATGTCTGGAAGAAACTGTCCTCTTTTGGGGATAAAAGAGGTATTTGTGGGTGAAAAGGTCCTATTTGAAGGGGGAAACGTGGTATTTCTTGGAGAAGATGTGATCTATTTGGGAGAAATGTGGCATGTCTGGAAGAAACTGTCCTCTTTTGGGGACAAAAGAGGTATTTGTGGGTGAAAAGGTCCTATTTGAAGGGGGAAAGCTGGTATTTCTTGGAGAAGATGTTATATGTTTGGGAGAAATGTGGCATGTCTGGAAGAAACTGTCCTCTTTTGGGGATAAAAGAGGTATTTGTGGGTGAAAAGGTCCTATTTGAAGGGGGAAACCTGGTATTTCTTGGAGAAGATGTGATCTATTTGGGAGAAATCTGGCATTTCTGGAAGAAACTGTCCTATTTGGGGGGAGAAGGCTGGTATTTGTGGGAGAAAAGGCCCTATTTCAGGAGGAATCCTGGTATTTCTTGGAGAAGATGTGATCTATTTGGGAGAAATGTGGCATTTCTGGAATAAACTGTCCTATTTGAGGGATAAAACACATATTTGTGGGTGAAAAGGTCCTATTTCAGGAGGAATCCTGGTATTTCTTGGAGAAGATGTGATATGTTTGGGAGAAATGTGGCATTTCTGGAAGAAACTGTCCTATTTTGGGGATAAAAGAGGTATTTGTGGGTGAAAAGGTCCTATTTGAAGGGGGAAACCTGGTATTTCTTGGAGAAGATGTGATATGTTTGGGAGAAATGTGGCATGTCTGGAAGAAACTGTCCTCTTTTGGGGATAAAACAGGTATTTGTGGGAGAAAAGGTCCTATTTGAAGGGGAAAACCTGGTATTTCTTGGAGAAGATGTGATCTATTTGGGAGAAATGTGGCATGTCTGGAAGAAACTGTCCTCTTTTGGGGACAAAAGAGGTATTTGTGGGTGAAAAGGTCCTATTTGAAGGGGGAAACCTGGTATTTCTTGGAGAAGATGTGATATATTTGGGAGAAATGTGGCATGTCTGTAAGAAACTGTCCTCTTTTGGGGATAAAAGAGGTATTTGTGGGTGAAAAGGTCCTATTTGAAGGGGGAAACCTGGTATTTCTTGGAGAAGATGTGATATGTTTGGGAGAAATGTGGCATTTCTGGAAGAAACTGTCCTGTTTGGGGGGAGAAGGCTTGTATTTGTGGGTGAAAAGGTCCTATTTCAGGAGGAATCCTGGTATTTCTTGGAGAAGATGTGATATATTTGGGAGAAATGTGGCCTTTCTGGAAGAAACTGTCCTCTTTTGGGGACAAAAGAGGTATTTGTGGGTGAAAAGGTCCTATTTGAAGGGGGAAACGTGGTATTTCTTGGAGAAGATGAGATCTTTTTGGGAGAAATGTGGCATTTCTGGAAGAAACTGTCCTCTTTTGGGGATAAAAGAGGTATTTGTGGGGAAAAGGTCCTATTTGAAGGGGGAAACCGGGTATTTCTTGGAGAAGATGTGCTATATTTGGGAGAAATGTGGCCTTTATGGAAGAAACTGTCCTATTTGGGGGATAAAACAGGTATTTGTGGGTGAAAAGGTCCTATTTCAAGGAGGAAACCTGGTATTTCTTGGAGAAGATGTGATATGTTTGGGAGAAATGTGGCATGTCTGGAAGAAACTGTCCTCTTTTGGGGATAAAAGAGGTATTTGTGGGTGATAAGGTCCTATTTGAAGGGGGAAACCTGGTATTTCTATGAGAAGATGTGATCTATTTGGGAGAAATCTGGCATTTCTGGAAGAAACTGTCCTATTTGGGGGGAGAAGGCTGGTATTTGAGGGAGAAAAGGCCCTATTTCAGGACGAATCCTGGTATTTCTTGGAGAAGATGTGATCTATTTGGGAGAAATGTGGCATTTCTGAAATAAACTGTCCTATTTGAGGGATAAAAGACGTATTTGGGGGTGAAAAGGTCCTATTTCAGGAGGAATCCTGGTATTTCTTGGAGAAGATGTGATATATTTGGGAGAAATGTGGCATTTCTGGAAGAAACTGTCCTATTTGGGGGATAAAACAGGTATTTGTGGGTGAAAAGGACCTATTTGAACGGGGAAACCTGGTATTTCTTGGAGAAGAGGTGATATATTTGGGAAAAATGTGGCATGTCTGGAAGAAACTGTCCTATTTTGGGGATAAAAGAGGTATTTGTGGGAGAAAAGGTCCTATTTGAAGGGGGAAATGTGGTATTTCTTGGAGAAGATGTGATGTATTTGGGAGAAATGTGGCATTTCTGGAAGAAAGTGTCCTGTTTTGGGGATAAAACAGGTATTTGTTGGTGAAAAGGTCCTATTTGAAGGGGGAAAGCTGGTATTTCTTGAAGGAGATGTGATATATTTGGGAGCAATGTGGCCTTTCTGGAAGAAAATGTCCTATTTGGGGGGAGAAGGCTGGTATTTGTGGAAGAAAAGTTCCTATTTCAGGAGAAATCCTGGTATTTCTTGGAGGAGATGTGATATGTTTGGGAGAAATGAGGCATGTCTGGAAGAAACTGTCCTCTTTTGGGGATAAAACAGGTACTTGTGGGTGAAAAGGTCCTATTTGAAGGGGGTATCCTGGTATTTCTTGGAGAAGATGTGATATATTTGGGAGAAATGTGGCATTTCTGGAAGAAACTGTCCTCTTATGGGGATAGAACAGGTATTTGTGGGTGAAAAGGTCCTAATTCCAGGGGAAAACCTTGTATTTCTTGGAGAAGATGTGATATATTTGGGAGAAATGTGGCATGTCTGGAAGAAACTGTCCTCTTTTTGGGATAAAAGAGGTATTTGTGGGTGAAAAGGTCCTATTTGAAGACGGAAAGCTGGTATTTCTTTAAGGAGATGTGATATATTTGGGAGAAATGTGGCATGCCTGGAAGAAACTGTCCTATTTTGGGGATAAAAGAGGTATTTGTGGGTGAAAAGGTCCTATTTGAAGGGGGAAACCTGGTATTTCTTGGAGAAGATGTGATATATTTGGGAGAAATGTGGCATTTCTGGAAGAAACTGTCCTATTTGGGGGTGAAGCCTGCTATTAGTGGGTGAAAAGGTCCTCTTTGAAGGGGGAAAGCTGGTATTTCTTGGAGAAGATGTGATATATTTGGCGAAATGTGGCCTTTCTGGAAGAAAATGTCCAATTTGGGGGGAGAAGGCTGGTACTTGTGGGAGAAAAGGTCCTCTTTCAGGAGGAATCCTGGTATTTCTTGGAGGAGGTGTGATATGTTTGGGAGAAATGTGGCATTTCTGGAAGAAACTGTCCTCTTTTGGGGATAAAAGAGGTATTTGTGGGTAAAAAGGTCCTATTTGAAGGGGGAAATGTGGTATTTCTTGGAGAAGATGTGATATGTTTGGGAGAAATGTGGCATTTCTGGAAGAAACTGTTCTTTTTTGGGGATAAAAGAGGTATTTGTGGGTGAAAAGGTCCTATTTGAAGGGGGAAAGCTGGTATTTCTTGGAGTAGATGTGATCTATTTGGGAGAAATGTGGCATTTCTGGAAGAAACTGTCCTATTTGGGGGATAAAACAGGTATTTGTGGGAGAAAAGTTCCTATTTGAAGGGGGAAACCTGTTATTTCTTGGAGAAGATGTGATCTATTTGGGAGCAATGTGGCATTTCTGGAAGAAACTGTCCTCTTTTGGGGATAGAAGAGGTATTTGTGGGTGAAAAGGTCCTATTTGAAGGGGGAAAGCTGGTATTTCTTGGAGAAGATGTGATATATTTGGGAGAAATGTGGCATTTATTGAAGAAACAGTCCTCTTTTGGGGATAAAAGAGGTATTTGTGGGAGAAAAGGTCCTATTTGAAGGGGGAACCCTGTATTTCTATGAGAAGATGTGATATATTTGGGAGAAATGTGGCATTTCTGGTAGAAAGTGTCCTGTTTTGGGGATAAAAGAGGTATTTGTGGGAGAAAAGGTCCTATTTGAAGGGGGAAAGCTGGTATTTCTTTAAGGAGATGTGATCTATTTGGGAGAAATGTGGCATGTCTGGAAGAAACTGTCCTCTTTTGGGGACAAAACATGTATTTGTCGGTGAAAAGGTCCTATTTGAAGAGGGAAACCAGGTATTTCTTGGAGAAGATGTGATATATTTGGGAGAAATGTGGCATGTCTGGAAGAAACTGTCCTGTTTTGGGGATAAAAGAGGTATTTGTGGGTGAAAAGGTCCTATTTGAAGGGGGAAACCTGGTATTTCTTGGAGAAGATGTGATATGTTTGGGAGAAATGTGGCATGTCTGGAAGAAACTGTCCTCTTTTGGGGATAAAAGAGGTATTTGTGGGTGAAAAGGTCCTATTTGAAGGGGGAAACGTGGTATTTCTTGGAGAAGATGTGATCTATTTGGGAGAAATGTGGCATGTCTGGAAGAAACTGTCCTCTTTTGGGGACAAAAGAGGTATTTGTGGGTGAAAAGGTCCTATTTGAAGGGGGAAAGCTGGTATTTCTTGGAGAAGATGTTATATGTTTGGGAGAAATGTGGCATGTCTGGAAGAAACTGTCCTCTTTTGGGGATAAAAGAGGTATTTGTGGGTGAAAAGGTCCTATTTGAAGGGGGAAACCTGGTATTTCTTGGAGAAGATGTGATCTATTTGGGAGAAATCTGGCATTTCTGGAAGAAACTGTCCTATTTGGGGGGAGAAGGCTGGTATTTGTGGGAGAAAAGGCCCTATTTCAGGAGGAATCCTGGTATTTCTTGGAGAAGATGTGATCTATTTGGGAGAAATCGGGCATTTCTGGAATAAACTGTCCTATTTGAGGGATAAAACACATATTTGTGGGTGAAAAGGTCCTATTTCAGGAGGAATCCTGGTATTTCTTGGAGAAGATGTGATATGTTTGGGAGAAATGTGGCATTTCTGGAAGAAACTGTCCTCTTTTGGGGATAAAAGAGGTATTTGTGGGTGAAAAGGACCTATTTGAAGGGGGAAACCTGGTATTTCTTGGAGAAGAGGTGATATATTTGGGAGAAATGTGGCATGTCTGGAAGAAACTGTCCTATTTTGGGGATAAAAGAGGTATTTGTGGGAGAAAAGGTCCTATTTGAAGGGGGAAACCTGCTATTTCTTGGAGAAGATGTGATGTATTTGGGAGAAATGTGGCATTTCTGGAAGAAAGTGTCCTGTTTTGGGGATAAAACAGGTATTTTTTGGTGAAAAGGTCCTATTTGAAGGGGGAAAGCTGGTATTTCTTGAAGGAGATGTGATATGTTTGGGAGAAATGAGGCATGTCTGGAAGAAACTGTCCTCTTTTGGGGATAAAACAGGTACTTGTGGGTGATAAGGTCCTATTTGAAGGGGGTATCCTGGTATTTCTTGGAGAAGATGTGATATGTTTGGGTGAAATGTGGCTTTTCTGGAAGAAACTGTTCTATTTTGGGGATAAAAGAGGTATGTGTGGGTGAAAAGGACCTATTTGAAGGAAGAAACCTGGTATTTCTTGGAGAAGATGTGATATATTTGGGTGATATGTGGCATGTCTGGAAGAAAATGTCCTATTTGGGGGGAGAAGGCTGCTATTTTTGGGAGAAAAGGTCCTCTTTCAGGAGGAATCCTGATATTTCTTGGAGGAGATGTGATATATTTGGGAGAAATTAGGCATTTCTGGAAGAAAGTGTCCTCTTTTGGGGATAAAAGAGGTATTTGTGGGTGAAAAGGTCCTATTTGAAGGGGGAACCCTGGTATTTCTTGGAGAAGATGTGATATGTTTGGGAGAAATGTGGCATTTCTGGAAGAAACTGTTCTTTTTTGGGGATAAAAGAGGTATTTGTGGGTGAAAAGGTCCTATTTGAAGGGGGAAACATGGTATTTCTTGGAGAAGATGTGATATATTTGGGAGAAATGTGGCATTTCTGGAAGAAACTGTCCTATTTGGGGGATAAAACAGGTATTTGTGGGAGAAAAGTTCCTATTTGAAGGGGGAAACCTGGCATTTCTTGGAGAAGATGTGATCTATTTGGGAGCAATGTGGCATTTCTGGAAGAAACTGTCCTCTTTTGGGGATATAAGAGCTATTTGTGGGAGAAAAGGTCCTATTTGAAGGGGTTAAGCTGGTATTTCTTGGAGAAGATGTGATCTATTTGGGAGAAATGTGGCATTTCTGGAAGAAACTGTCCTCTTTTGGGGATAAAACAGGTATTTGTGGGAGAAAAGGTCCTATTTGAAGGGGAAAACCTGGTATTTCTTGGAGAAGATGTGATCTATTTGGGAGAAATGTGGCATGTCTGGAAGAAACTGTCCTCTTTTGGGGACAAAAGAGGTATTTGTGGGTGAAAAGTTCCTATTTGAAGGGGGAAACCTGGTATTTCTTGGAGAAGATGTGATATATTTGGGAGAAATGTGGCATGTCTGGAAGAAACTGTCCTCTTTTGGGGATAAAAGAGGTATTTGTGGTTGAAAAGGTCCTATTTGAAGGGGGAAACCTGGTATTTCTTGGAGAAGATGTGATATGTTTGGGAGAAATGTGGCATTTCTGGAAGAAAATGTCCTGTTTGGGGGGAGAAGGCTTGTATTTGTGGGTGAAAAGGTCCTATTTCAGGAGGAATCCTGGTATTTCTTGGAGAAGATGTGATATATTTTGGAGAAATGTGGCATTTCTGGAAGAAACTGTCCTCTTTTGGGGACAAAAGAGGTATTTGTGGGTGAAAAGGTCCTATTTGAAGGGGGAAAGCTGGTATTTCTTGGAGAAGATGAGATCTTTTTGGGAGAAATGTGGCATTTCTGGAAGAAACTGTCCTCTTTTGGGGATAAAAGAGGTATTTGTGGGGAAAAGGTCCTATTTGAAGGGGGAAACCGGGTATTTCTTGGAGAAGATGTGCTATATTTGGGAGAAATGTGGCCTTTATGGAAGAAAATGTCCTATTTTGGGGATACAAGAGGTATTTGTGGGTGAAAAGGTCCTATTTCAAGGAGGAAACCTGGTATTTCTTGGAGAAGATGTGATATGTTTGGGAGAAATGTGGCATTTCTGGAAGAAACTGTCCTCTTTTGGGGATAAAAGAGGTATTTGTGGGTGATAAGGTCCTATTTGAAGGGGGAAACCTGGTATTTCTATGAGAAGATGTGATCTATTTGGGAGAAATCTGGCATTTCTGGAAGAAACTGTCCTATTTGGGGGGAGAAGGCTGGTATTTGAGGGAGAAAAGGCCCTATTTCAGGACGAATCCTGGTATTTCTTGGAGAAGATGTGATCTATTTGGGAGAAATGTGGCATTTCTGAAATAAACTGTCCTATTTGAGGGATAAAAGACGTATTTGGGGGTGAAAAGGTCCTATTTCAGGAGGAATCCTGGTATTTCTTGGAGAAGATGTGATATATTTGGGAGAAATGTGGCATTTCTGGAAGAAACTGTCCTATTTGGGGGATAAAACAGGTATTTGTGGGTGAAAAGGACCTATTTGAACGGGGAAACCTGGTATTTCTTGGAGAAGAGGTGATATATTTGGGAAAAATGTGGCATGTCTGGAAGAAACTGTCCTATTTTGGGGATAAAAGAGGTATTTGTGGGAGAAAAGGTCCTATTTGAAGGGGGAAACCTGGTATTTCTTGGAGAAGATGTGATATATATGGGAGAAATGTGGCATTTCTGGAAGAAAGTGTCCTGTTTTGGGGATAAAACAGGTATTTGTTGGTGAAAAGGTCCTATTTGAAGGGGGAAACCTGGTATTTCTTGGAGAAGATGTGATATATTTGGGAGAAATGTGGCATTTCTGGAAGAAAATGTCCTATTTGGGGGGAGAAGGCTGGTATTTGTGGAAGAAAAGTTCCTATTTCAGGAGAAATCCTGGTATTTCTTGGAGGAGATGTGATATGTTTGGGAGAAATGTGGCATGTCTGGAAGAAACTGTCCTCTTTTGGGGATAAAACAGGTACTTGTGGGTGAAAAGGTCCTATTTGAAGGGGGTATCCTGGTATTTCTTGGAGAAGATGTGATATATTTGGGAGAAATGTGGCATTTCTGGAAGAAACTGTCCTCTTATGGGGATAGAACAGGTATTTGTGGGTGAAAAGGTCCTAATTCCAGGGGAAAACCTTGTATTTCTTGGAGAAGATGTGATATATTTGGGAGAAATGTGGCATGTCTGGAAGAAACTGTCCTCTTTTTGGGATAAAAGAGGTATTTGTGGGTGAAAAGGTCCTATTTGAAGACGGAAAGCTGGTATTTCTTTAAGTAGATGTGATATATTTGGGAGAAATGTGGCATGCCTGGAAGAAACTGTCCTATTTTGGGGATAAAAAAGGTATTTGTGGGTGAAAAGGTCCTATTTGAAGGGGGAAACCTGGTATTTCTTGGAGAAGATGTGATATATTTGGGAGAAATGTGGCATTTCTGGAAGAAACTGTCCTATTTGGGGGTGAAGCCTGCTATTAGTGGGTGAAAAGGTCCTCTTTGAAGGGGGAAAGCTGGTATTTCTTGGAGAAGATGTGATATATTTGGCGAAATGTGGCCTTTCTGGAAGAAAATGTCCTATTTGGGGGGAGAAGGCTGGTACTTGTGGGAGAAAAGGTCCTCTTTCAGGAGGAATCCTGGTATTTCTTGGAGAAGATGTGATATGTTTGGGAGAAATGTGGCATTTCTGGAAGAAACTGTCCTCTTTTGGGGATAAAAGAGGTATTTGTGGGTAAAAAGGTCCTATTTGAAGGGGGAAATGTGGTATTTCTTGGAGAAGATGTGATATGTTTGGGAGAAATGTGGCATTTCTGGAAGAAACTGTTCTTTTTTGGGGATAAAAGAGGTATTTGTGGGTGAAAAGGTCCTATTTGAAGGGGGAAACCTGGTATTTCTTGGAGAAGATGTGATCTATTTGGGAGAAATGTGGCATTTCTGGAAGAAACTGTCCTATTTGGGGGATAAAACAGGTATTTGTGGGAGAAAAGTTCCTATTTGAAGGGGGAAACCTGTTATTTCTTGGAGAAGATGTGATCTATTTGGGAGCAATGTGGCATTTCTGGAAGAAACTGTCCTCTTTTGGGGATAGAAGAGGTATTTGTGGGTGAAAAGGTCCTATTTGAAGGGGGAAAGCTGGTATTTCTTGGAGAAGATGTGATATATTTGGGAGAAATGTGGCATTTCTGGAAGAAACAGTCCTCTTTTGGGGACAAAAGAGGTATTTGTGGGAGAAAAGGTCCTATTTGAAGGGGGAACCCTGGTATTTCTATGAGAAGATGTGATATATTTGGGAGAAATGTGGCATTTCTGGTAGAAAGTGTCCTGTTTTGGGGATAAAAGAGGTATTTGTGGGAGAAAAGGTCCTATTTGAAGGCGGAAAGCTGGTATTTCTTTAAGGAGATGTGATATATTTGGGAGAAATGTGGCATGTCTGGAAGAAACTGTCCTCTTTTGGGGACAAAACATGTATTTGTCGGTGAAAAGGTCCTATTTGAAGAGGGAAACCTGGTATTTCTTGGAGAAGATGTGATATATTTGGGAGAAATGTGGCATGTCTGGAATAAACTGTCCTATTTGAGGGATAAAAGACGTATTTGTGGGTGAAAAGGTCCTATTTGAAGGGGGAAACCTGGTATTTCTTGGAGAAGATGTGATATGTTTGGGAGAAATGTGGCATTTCTGGAAGAAACTGTCCTCTTTTGGGGATAAAAGAGGTATTTGTGGGTGAAAAGGTCCTATTTGAAGGGGGAAACGTGGTATTTCTTGGAGAAGATGTGATGTATTTGGGAGAAATGTGGCATGTCTGGAAGAAACTGTCCTCTTTTGGGGACAAAAGAGGTATTTGTGGGTGAAAAGGTCCTATTTGAAGGGGGAAAGCTGGTATTTCTTGGAGAAGATGTGATATGTTTGGGAGAAATGTGGCATTTCTGGAAGAAACTGTCCTCTTTTGGGGATAAAAGAGGTATTTGTGGGTGAAAAGGTCCTATTTGAAGGGGGAAACCTGGTATTTCTTGGAGAAGATGTGATCTATTTGGGAGAAATCTGGCATTTCTGGAAGAAACTGTCCTATTTGGGGGGAGAAGGCTGGTATTTGTGGGAGAAAAGGCCCTATTTCAGGAGGAATCCTGGTATTTCTTGGAGAATATGTGATCTATTTGGGAGAAATGTGGCATTTCTGGAATAAACTGTCCTATTTGAGGGATAAAACACATAATTGGGGGTGAAAAGGTCCTATTTCAGGAGGAATCCTGGTATTTCTTGGAGAAGATGTGATATGTTTGGGAGAAATGTGGCATTTCTGGAAGAAACTGTCCTCTTTTGGGGATAAAAGAGGTATTTGTGGGTGAAAAGGACCTATTTGAAGGGGGAAACCTGGTATTTCTTGGAGGAGATGTGATATGTTTGGGAGAAATGAGGCATGTCTGGAAGAAACTGTCCTATTTTGGGGATAAAAGAGGTATTTGTGGGAGAAAAGGTCCTATTTGAAGGGGGAAACCTGCTATTTCTTGGAGAAGATGTGATGTATTTGGGAGAAATGTGGCATTTCTGGAAGAAAGTGTCCTGTTTTGGGGATAAAACAGGTATTTGTTGGTGAAAAGGTCCTATTTGAAGGGGGAAAGCTGGTATTTCTTGAAGGAGATGTGATATATTTGGGAGCAATGTGGCCTTTCTGGAAGAAAATGTCCTATTTGGGGGGAGAAGGCTGGTATTTGTGGAAGAAAAGTTCCTATTTCAGGAGAAATCCTGGTATTTCTTGGAGGAGATGTGATATGTTTGGGAGAAATGAGGCATGTCTGGAAGAAACTGTCCTCTTTTGGGGATAAAACAGGTACTTGTGGGTGAAAAGGTCCTATTTGAAGGGGGTATCCTGGTATTTCTTGGAGAAGATGTGATATGTTTGGGTGAAATGTGGCTTTTCTGGAAGAAACTGTTCTATTTTGGGGATAAAAGAGGTATGTGTGGGTGAAAAGGACCTATTTGAAGGAAGAAACCTGGTATTTCTTGGAGAAGATGTGATATATTTGGGTGATATGTGGCATGTATGGAAGAAAATGTCCTATTTGGGGGGAGAAGGCTGCTATTTTTGGGAGAAAAGGTCCTCTTTCAGGAGGAATCCTGATATTTCTTGGAGGAGATGTGATATATTTGGGAGAAATTAGGCATTTCTGGCAGAAAGTGTCCTCTTTTGGGGATAAAAGAGGTATTTGTGGGTGAAAAGGTCCTATTTGAAGGGGGAACCCTGGTATTTCTTGGAGAAGATGTGATATGTTTGGGAGAAATGTGGCATTTCTGGAAGAAACTGTTCTTTTTTGGGGATAAAAGAGGTATTTGTGGGTGAAAAGGTCCTATTTGAAGGGGGAAACATGGTATTTCTTGGAGAAGATGTGATCTATTTGGGAGAAATGTGGCATTTCTGGAAGAAACTGTCCTATTTGGGGGATAAAACAGGTATTTGTGGGTGAAAAGTTCCTATTTGAAGGGGGAAACCTGGCATTTCTTGGAGGAGATGTGATCTATTTGGGAGCAATGTGGCATTTCTGGAAGAAACTGTCCTCTTTTGGGGATATAAGAGCTATTTGTGGGAGAAAAGGTCCTATTTGAAGGGGTTAAGCTGGTATTTCTTGGAGAAGATGTGATATATTTGGGAGAAATGTGGCATTTCTGGAAGAAACTGTCCTCTTTTGGGGATAGAAGAGGTATTTGTGGGTGAAAAGGTCCTATTTGAAGGGGGAAACCTGGTATTTCTTGGAGAAGATGTGATATATTTGGGAGAAATGTGGCATTTCTGGAAGAAACAGTCCTCTTTTGGGGATAAAAGAGGTATTTGTGGGAGAAAAGGTCCTATTTGAAGGGGAAAACCTGGTATTTCTTGGAGAAGATGTGATATATTTGGGAGAAATGTGGCATTTCTGGTAGAAAGTGTCCTGTTTTGGGGATAAAAGAGGTATTTGTGGGAGAAAAGGTCCTATTTGAAGGCGGAAAGCTGGTATTTCTTTAAGGAGATGTGATATATTTGCGGGAAATGTGGCATGTCTGGAAGAAAATGTCCTCTTTTGGGGGCAAAACATGTATTTGTCGGTGAAAAGGTCCTATTTGAAGAGGGAAACCTGGTATTTCTTGGAGAAGATGTGATATATTTGGGAGAAATGTGGCATGTCTGGAAGAAACTGTCCTCTTTTGGGGATAAAAGAGGTATTTGTGGGTGAAAAGGTCCTATTTGAAGGGGGAAACCTGGTATTTCTTGGAGAAGATGTGATATGTTTGGGAGAAATGTGGCATGTCTGGAAGAAACTGTCCTCTTATGGGGATAGAACAGGTATTTGTGGGTGAAAAGGTCCTAATTCCAGGGGAAAACCTTGTATTTCTTGGAGAAGATGTGATATATTTGGGAGAAATGTGGCATGTCTGGAAGAAACTGTCCTCTTTTTGGGATAAAAGAGGTATTTGTGGGTGAAAAGGTCCTATTTGAAGACGGAAAGCTGGTATTTCTTTAAGGAGATGTGATATATTTGGGAGAAATGTGGCATGCCTGGAAGAAACTGTCCTATTTTGGGGATAAAAGAGGTATTTGTGGGTGAAAAGGTCCTATTTGAAGGGGGAAACCTGGTATTTCTTGGAGAAGATGTGATATATTTGGGAGAAATGTGGCATTTCTGGAAGAAACTGTCCTATTTGGGGGTGAAGCCTGCTATTAGTGGGTGAAAAGGTCCTCTTTGAAGGGGGAAAGCTGGTATTTCTTGGAGAAGATGTGATATATTTGGCGAAATGTGGCCTTTCTGGAAGAAAATGTCCAATTTGGGGGGAGAAGGCTGGTACTTGTGGGAGAAAAGGTCCTCTTTCAGGAGGAATCCTGGTATTTCTTGGAGGAGGTGTGATATGTTTGGGAGAAATGTGGCATTTCTGGAAGAAACTGTCCTCTTTTGGGGATAAAAGAGGTATTTGTGGGTAAAAAGGTCCTATTTGAAGGGGGAAACCTGCTATTTCTTGGAGAAGATGTGATGTATTTGGGAGAAATGTGGCATGTCTGGAAGAAACTGTCCTCTTTTGGGGACAAAAGAGGTATTTGTGGGTGAAAAGGTCCTATTTGAAGGGGGAAAGCTGGTATTTCTTGGAGAAGATGTGTTATGTTTGGGAGAAATGTGGCATTTCTGGAAGAAACTGTCCTGTTTGGGGGGAGAAGGCTTGTATTTGTGGGTGAAAAGGTCCTATTTCAGGAGGAATCCTGGTATTTCTTGGAGAAGATGTGATATATTTGGGTGAAATCTGCCATGTCTGGAAGAAACAGACCTATTTGAGGGATAAAACAGGTATTTGTGGGTGAAAAGGTCCTATTTGAAGGGGGAAACGTGGTATTACTTGGAGAAGATGAGATCTTTTTGGGAGAAATGTGGCATTTCTGGAAGAAACTGTCCTCTTTTGGGGATAAAAGAGGTATTTGTGGGGAAAAGGTCCTATTTGAAGGGGGAAACCTGGTATTTCTTGGAGAAGATGTGCTATATTTGGGAGAAATGTGGCCTTTATGGAAGAAAATGTCCTATTTTGGGGATACAAGAGGTATTTGTGGGTGAAAAGGTCCTATTTCAAGGAGGAAACCTGGTATTTCTTGGAGAAGATGTGATATGTTTGGGAGAAATGTGGCATGTCTGGAAGAAACTGTCCTCTTTTGGGGATAAAAGAGGTATTTGTGGGTGATAAGGTCCTATTTGAAGGGGGAAACCTGGTATTTCTTGGAGAAGATGTGATCTATTTGGGAGAAATGTGGCATTTCTGGAATAAACTGTCCTATTTGAGGGATAAAAGACGTATTTGGGGGTGAAAAGGTCCTATTTCAGGAGGAATCCTGGTATTTCTTGGAGAAGATGTGATCTATTTGGGAGAAATGTGGCATTTCTGGAAGAAACTGTCGTATTTTGGGGATAAAAGAGGTATTTGTGGGTGAAAAGGTCCTATTTGAAGGGGGAAACCTGGTATTTCTTGGAGAAGAGGTGATATATTTGGGAAAAATGTGGCATGTCTGGAAGAAACTGTCCTATTTTGGGGATAAAAGAGGTATTTGTGGGAGAAAAGGTCCTATTTGAAGGGGGAAACCTGCTATTTCTTGGAGAAGATGTGATGTATTTGGGAGAAATGTGGCATTTCTGGAAGAAAGTGTCCTGTTTTGGGGATAAAACAGGTATTTGTTGGTGAAAAGGTCCTATTTGAAGGGGGAAAGCTGGTTTTTCTTGAAGGAGATGTGATATATTTGGGAGAAATGTGGCCTTTCTGGAAGAAAATGTCCTATTTGGGGGGAGAAGGCTGGTATTTGTGGAAGAAAAGTTCCTATTTCAGGAGAAATCCTGGTATATCTTGGAGGAGATGTGATATGTTTGGGAGAAATGAGGCATGTCTGGAAGAAACTGTCCTCTTTTGGGGATAAAACAGGTACTTGTGGGTGAAAAGGTCCTATTTGAAGGGGGTATCCTGGTATTTCTTGGAGAAGATGTGATATGTTTGGGTGAAATGTGGCTTTTCTGGAAGAAACTGTTCTATTTTGGGGATAAAAGAGGTATGTGTGGGTGAAAAGGTCCTATTTGAAGGAAGAAACCTGGTATTTCTTGGAGAAGATGTGATATATTTGGGTGATATGTGACATGTCTGGAAGAAAATGTCCTATTTGGGGGGAGAAGGCTGCTATTTTTGGGAGAAAAGGACCTCTTTCAGGAGGAATCCTGGTATTTCTTGGAGGAGATGTGATATATTTGGGAGAAATTAGGCATTTCTGGAAGAAAGTGTCCTCTTTTGGGGATAAAAGAGGTATTTGTGGGTGAAAAGGTCCTATTTGAAGGGGGAACCCTGGTATTTCTTGGAGAAGATGTGCTATATTTGGGAGAAATGTGGCATTTCTGGAAGAAACTGTCCTCTTTTGGGGATAAAAGAGGTATTTGTGGGTGAAAAGTAACTATTTGAAGGGGGAAACCTGGTATTTCTTGGAGAAGATGTGATCTATTTGGGAGAAATGTGGCATGTCTGGAAGAAACTGTCCTGTTTTGGGGATAAAAAGGTATTTGTGGGTGAAAAGGACCTATTTGAAGGGGGAACCCTGGTATTTCTTGGAGAAGATGTGATATGTTTGGGAGAAATGTGGCATTTCTGGAAGAAACTGTTCTTTTTTGGGGATAAAAGAGGTATTTGTGGGTGAAAAGGTCCTATTTGAAGGGGGAAACATGGTATTTCTTGGAGAAGATGTGATCTATTTGGGAGAAATGTGGCATTTCTGGAAGAAACTGTCCTATTTGGGGGATAAAACAGGTATTTGTGGGTGAAAAGTTCCTATTTGAAGGGGGAAACCTGGCATTTCTTGGAGGAGATGTGATCTATTTGGGAGCAATGTGGCATTTCTGGAAGAAACTGTCCTCTTTTGGGGATATAAGAGCTATTTGTGGGAGAAAAGGTCCTATTTGAAGGGGTTAAGCTGGTATTTCTTGGAGAAGATGTGATATATTTGGGAGAAATGTGGCATTTCTGGAAGAAACTGTCCTCTTTTGGGGATAGAAGAGGTATTTGTGGGTGAAAAGGTCCTATTTGAAGGGGGAAACCTGGTATTTCTTGGAGAAGATGTGATATATTTGGGAGAAATGTGGCATTTCTGGAAGAAACAGTCCTCTTTTGGGGATAAAAGAGGTATTTGTGGGAGAAAAGGTCCTATTTGAAGGGGAAAACCTGGTATTTCTTGGAGAAGATGTGATATATTTGGGAGAAATGTGGCATTTCTGGTAGAAAGTGTCCTGTTTTGGGGATAAAAGAGGTATTTGTGGGAGAAAAGGTCCTATTTGAAGGCGGAAAGCTGGTATTTCTTTAAGGAGATGTGATATATTTGCGGGAAATGTGGCATGTCTGGAAGAAAATGTCCTCTTTTGGGGGCAAAACATGTATTTGTCGGTGAAAAGGTCCTATTTGAAGAGGGAAACCTGGTATTTCTTGGAGAAGATGTGATATATTTGGGAGAAATGTGGCATGTCTGGAAGAAACTGTCCTCTTTTGGGGATAAAAGAGGTATTTGTGGGTGAAAAGGTCCTATTTGAAGGGGGAAACCTGGTATTTCTTGGAGAAGATGTGATATGTTTGGGAGAAATGTGGCATGTCTGGAAGAAACTGTCCTCTTATGGGGATAGAACAGGTATTTGTGGGTGAAAAGGTCCTAATTCCAGGGGAAAACCTTGTATTTCTTGGAGAAGATGTGATATATTTGGGAGAAATGTGGCATGTCTGGAAGAAACTGTCCTCTTTTTGGGATAAAAGAGGTATTTGTGGGTGAAAAGGTCCTATTTGAAGACGGAAAGCTGGTATTTCTTTAAGGAGATGTGATATATTTGGGAGAAATGTGGCATGCCTGGAAGAAACTGTCCTATTTTGGGGATAAAAGAGGTATTTGTGGGTGAAAAGGTCCTATTTGAAGGGGGAAACCTGGTATTTCTTGGAGAAGATGTGATATATTTGGGAGAAATGTGGCATTTCTGGAAGAAACTGTCCTATTTGGGGGTGAAGCCTGCTATTAGTGGGTGAAAAGGTCCTCTTTGAAGGGGGAAAGCTGGTATTTCTTGGAGAAGATGTGATATATTTGGCGAAATGTGGCCTTTCTGGAAGAAAATGTCCAATTTGGGGGGAGAAGGCTGGTACTTGTGGGAGAAAAGGTCCTCTTTCAGGAGGAATCCTGGTATTTCTTGGAGGAGGTGTGATATGTTTGGGAGAAATGTGGCATTTCTGGAAGAAACTGTCCTCTTTTGGGGATAAAAGAGGTATTTGTGGGTAAAAAGGTCCTATTTGAAGGGGGAAACCTGCTATTTCTTGGAGAAGATGTGATGTATTTGGGAGAAATGTGGCATGTCTGGAAGAAACTGTCCTCTTTTGGGGACAAAAGAGGTATTTGTGGGTGAAAAGGTCCTATTTGAAGGGGGAAAGCTGGTATTTCTTGGAGAAGATGTGTTATGTTTGGGAGAAATGTGGCATTTCTGGAAGAAACTGTCCTGTTTGGGGGGAGAAGGCTTGTATTTGTGGGTGAAAAGGTCCTATTTCAGGAGGAATCCTGGTATTTCTTGGAGAAGATGTGATATATTTGGGTGAAATCTGCCATGTCTGGAAGAAACAGACCTATTTGAGGGATAAAACAGGTATTTGTGGGTGAAAAGGTCCTATTTGAAGGGGGAAACGTGGTATTACTTGGAGAAGATGAGATCTTTTTGGGAGAAATGTGGCATTTCTGGAAGAAACTGTCCTCTTTTGGGGATAAAAGAGGTATTTGTGGGGAAAAGGTCCTATTTGAAGGGGGAAACCTGGTATTTCTTGGAGAAGATGTGCTATATTTGGGAGAAATGTGGCCTTTATGGAAGAAAATGTCCTATTTTGGGGATACAAGAGGTATTTGTGGGTGAAAAGGTCCTATTTCAAGGAGGAAACCTGGTATTTCTTGGAGAAGATGTGATATGTTTGGGAGAAATGTGGCATGTCTGGAAGAAACTGTCCTCTTTTGGGGATAAAAGAGGTATTTGTGGGTGATAAGGTCCTATTTGAAGGGGGAAACCTGGTATTTCTTGGAGAAGATGTGATCTATTTGGGAGAAATGTGGCATTTCTGGAATAAACTGTCCTATTTGAGGGATAAAAGACGTATTTGGGGGTGAAAAGGTCCTATTTCAGGAGGAATCCTGGTATTTCTTGGAGAAGATGTGATCTATTTGGGAGAAATGTGGCATTTCTGGAAGAAACTGTCGTATTTTGGGGATAAAAGAGGTATTTGTGGGTGAAAAGGTCCTATTTGAAGGGGGAAACCTGGTATTTCTTGGAGAAGAGGTGATATATTTGGGAAAAATGTGGCATGTCTGGAAGAAACTGTCCTATTTTGGGGATAAAAGAGGTATTTGTGGGAGAAAAGGTCCTATTTGAAGGGGGAAACCTGCTATTTCTTGGAGAAGATGTGATGTATTTGGGAGAAATGTGGCATTTCTGGAAGAAAGTGTCCTGTTTTGGGGATAAAACAGGTATTTGTTGGTGAAAAGGTCCTATTTGAAGGGGGAAAGCTGGTTTTTCTTGAAGGAGATGTGATATATTTGGGAGAAATGTGGCCTTTCTGGAAGAAAATGTCCTATTTGGGGGGAGAAGGCTGGTATTTGTGGAAGAAAAGTTCCTATTTCAGGAGAAATCCTGGTATATCTTGGAGGAGATGTGATATGTTTGGGAGAAATGAGGCATGTCTGGAAGAAACTGTCCTCTTTTGGGGATAAAACAGGTACTTGTGGGTGAAAAGGTCCTATTTGAAGGGGGTATCCTGGTATTTCTTGGAGAAGATGTGATATGTTTGGGTGAAATGTGGCTTTTCTGGAAGAAACTGTTCTATTTTGGGGATAAAAGAGGTATGTGTGGGTGAAAAGGTCCTATTTGAAGGAAGAAACCTGGTATTTCTTGGAGAAGATGTGATATATTTGGGTGATATGTGACATGTCTGGAAGAAAATGTCCTATTTGGGGGGAGAAGGCTGCTATTTTTGGGAGAAAAGGACCTCTTTCAGGAGGAATCCTGGTATTTCTTGGAGGAGATGTGATATATTTGGGAGAAATTAGGCATTTCTGGAAGAAAGTGTCCTCTTTTGGGGATAAAAGAGGTATTTGTGGGTGAAAAGGTCCTATTTGAAGGGGGAACCCTGGTATTTCTTGGAGAAGATGTGCTATATTTGGGAGAAATGTGGCATTTCTGGAAGAAACTGTCCTCTTTTGGGGATAAAAGAGGTATTTGTGGGTGAAAAGTAACTATTTGAAGGGGGAAACCTGGTATTTCTTGGAGAAGATGTGATCTATTTGGGAGAAATGTGGCATGTCTGGAAGAAACTGTCCTGTTTTGGGGATAAAAAGGTATTTGTGGGTGAAAAGGACCTATTTGAAGGGGGAAACCTGGTATTTCTTGGAGAATATGTGATATATTTGGGAGAAATGTGGCATGTCTGGCAGAAACTGTCCTATTTTGGGGATAAAACAGGTATTTGTGGGTGAGAAGGTCCTATTTGAAGGGGGAAAGCTGGTATTTCATGGAGAATATGTGATGTATTTGGGAGAAATGTGGCCTTTCTGGAAGAAAATGTCCAATTTGGGGGGAGAAGGCTGGTAGTTTTCGGTGAGAAGGTCCTATTTCAGGAGGAATCCTGGTATTTCTTGGAGAAGATGTGATATATTTGGGAGAAATGTGGCATTTCTGGAAGAAAATGTCCTCTTTTGGGGATAAAACAGGTATTTCATGGAGAAAAGGTCCTAATTGAAGGGGGAAACGTGGTATTTCTTGGGGGAGTTGTGATATATTTGTAGAAATGTGGCATTTCTGGAAGAAACTGTCCTCTTTTGGGGATAAAAGAGGTATTTGTGGGAGAAAAGGTCCTATTTGAAGGGGGAAACGTGGTATTTCTTGGAGAAGATGTGATATATTTGGGAGAAATGTGGCATGTCTGGAAAAAACTGTCCTATTTCGGGGATAAAAGAGGTATTTGTGGGTGAAAAGGTCCTATTTGAAGGGGGAAAGCTGGTATTTCTTGGAGAAGATGTGATATATTTGGGAGAAATCTGGCATTCCTGGAAGAAACTGTCCTCTTTTGGGGATAGAAGAGGTATTTGTGGGTGAAAAGGTCCTATTTGAAGGGGGAAACGTGGTATTTCTTGGAGAAGATGTGATATATTTGGGAGAAATGTGGCATGTCTGGAAGAAAATGTCCAATTTGGGGGGAGAAGGGTGGTATTTGTGGGAGAAAAGTTCCTATTTCAGGAGGAATCCTGGTATTTCTTGGAGGAGATGTGGTATATTTGGGAGAAATGTGGCCTTTCTGGAAGAAACTGTCCTCTTTTGGGGATAAAAGAGGTATTTGTGGGTGAAAAGGTCCTATTTGAAGGGGGATAGCTGGTATTTCTTGGAGAAGATGTGATCTATTTGGGAGAAATGTGGCATGTCTGGAAGAAACTGTCCTATTTTGGGGATAAAACAGGTATTTGTGGGAGATAAGGTCCTATTTGAAGGGGGAAAGCTGGTATTTCTTGGAGAAGATGTGATATATTTGGGAGAAATGTGGCATTTCTGGAAGAAAGTGTCCTCTTTTGGGGATAAAACAGGTATTTGTGGGTGAAGACATTGTATTTGAAGGGGGAAACCTGTTATTTCTTGGAGAAGATGTGATATATTTTGGAGAAATGTGGCATTTCTGGAAGAAACTGTCCTCTTTTGGGGATAAAACAGGTATTTGTGGGTGAAAAGGTCCTATTTGAAGGGGGAAACCTGGTATTTCTTGGAGAATAGGTGATGTATTTGGGAGAAATGTGGCATTTCTGGAAGAAACTGTCGTATTTGGGGGATAAAACAGGTATTTGTGGGTGAAAAGGTCCTATTTGAAGGGGGAAAGCTGGTATTTCTTCGAGAAGAGGTGATATATTTGGGAGAAATCTGGCATGTCTGGAAGAAACTGTCCTATTTTGGGGATAAAACAGGTATGTGTGGGAGAACAGGTCCTATTTGAAGGGGGAAAGCTGGTATTTCTTGGAGAAGATGTGGTATATTTGGGAGAAATGTGGCATGTCTGGAAGAAAATGTCCAATTTGGGGGGAGAAGGCTGGTAGTTGTGGGTGAGAAGATCCTATTTCAGGAGGAATCCTGGTATTTCTTGGAGAAGATGTGATCTATTTGGGAGAAATGTGGCCTTTCTGGAAGAAAATGTCCAATTTGGGGGGAGAAGGCTGGTAGTTTTGGGTGAGAAGGTCCTATTTCAGGAGGAATCCCGGCATTTCTTGGAGAAGATGTGATGTATTTGGGAGAAATGTGGCATTTCTGGAAGAAACTGTCCTCTTTTGGGGATAAAAGAGGTATTAGTGGTTGAAAAGGTCCTATTTGAAGGGGGAACCCTGGTATTTCTTGGAGAAGATGTGATCTATTTGGGAGAAATGTGGCATTTCTGAAAGAAACTGTCCTCTTTTGGGGATAAAAGAGGTATTTCATGGAGAAAAGGTCCTAATTCAAGGGGGAAACCTGGTATTTTTTGGAGAAGATGTGATCTATTTAGGAGAAATGTGGCATTTCTGCAAGAAACTGTCCTCTTTTGGGGATAAAAGAGGTATTTGTGGGAGAAAAGGTCCTATTTGAAGGGGGATCCCTGGTATTTCTTGGAGAAGATGTGATATATTTGGGAGAAATGTGGCATGTCTGGAAATAACTGTCCTATTTTGGGGATAAAAGAGGTATTTGTGGGTGTGAAGGTCCTATTTGAAGGGGGAAACGTGGTATTTGTTGGAGAAGATGTGATATATTACGGAGAAATCTGGCATTCCTGGAAGAAACTGTCCTCTTTTGGGGATAAAAGAGGTTTTTTTGGGGAAAAGGTCCTATTTGAAGGGGGAAACGTGGTATTTCTTGGAGAAGATGTGATATATTTGGGAGAAATGTGGCATTTCTGGAAGAAACTGTCCTCTTATGGGGATAGAACAGGTATTTGTGGGTGAAAAGGTCCTAATTCCAGGGGAAAACCTTGTATTTCTTGGAGAAGATGTGATATATTTGGGAGAAATGTGGCATGTCTGGAAGAAAATGTCCTATTTGGGGAGAAAAGTTCCTATTTCAGGAGGAATCCTGGTATTTCTTGGAGGAGATGTGATATGTTTGGGAGAAATGTGGCCTTTCTGGAAGAAACTGTCCTCTTTTGGGGATAAAAGAGGTATTTGTGGGTGAAAAGGTCCTATTTGAAGGGGGAAAGCTGGTATTTCTTGGAGAAGATGTGATATGTTTGGGAGAAATATGGCATTTCTGGAAGAAACTGTCCTATTTTGGGGATAAAAGAGGTATTTGTGGGTGAAAAGGTCCTATTTGAAGGGGGAAACCTGGTATTTCTTGGAGAAGATGTGATCTATTTGGGAGAAATGTGGCATGTCTGGAAGAAACTGTCCTATTTTGGGGATAAAAGAGGTATTTGTGGGTGAAAAGGTCCTATTTGAAGGGGGAAACCTGGTATTTCTTGGAGAAGATGTGATATATTTGGGCGAAATGTGGCATTTCTGGAAGAAACTGTCCTGTTTTGGGGATAAAACAGGTATTTGTGGGAGAAAAGGTCCTATTTGAAGACGGAAAGCTGGTATTTCTTTAAGGAGATGTGATATATTTGGGAGAAATGTGGCATGTCTGGAAGAAACTGTCCTATTTTGGGGATAAAAGAGGTATTTGTGGGTGAGAAGGTCCTATTTGAAGGGGGAAACGTGGTATTTCTTGGAGAAGATGTGATATATTTGGGAGAAATGTGGCATTTCTGGAAGAAACTGTCCTATTTGGGGGAGAAGCCTGCTATTAGTGGGTGAAAAGGTCCTATTTGAAGGGGGAAACGTGGTATTTCTTGGAGAAGATGTGATATATTTGGCGAAATGTGGCATTTCTGGAAGAAAATGTCCTATTTGGGGGGAGAAGGCTGGTACTTGTGGGAGAAAAGGTCCTCTTTCAGGAGGAATCCTGGTATTTCTTGGAGGAGGTGTGATATGTTTGGGAGAAATGTGCCATTTCTGGAAGAAACTGTCCTCTTTTGGGGATAAAAGAGGTATTTGTGGGTAAAAAGGTCCTATTTGAAGGGGGAAATGTGGTATTTCTTGGAGAAGATGTGATATGTTTGGGAGAAATGTGGCATTTCTGGAAGACACTGTTCTTTTTTGGGGATAAAAGAGGTATTTGTGGGTGAAAAGGTCCTATTTGAAGGGGGAAACCTGGTATTTCTTGGAGAAGATGTGCTATATTTGGGAGAAATGTGGCATTTCTGGAAGAAACTGTCCTCTTTTGGGGATAGAAGAGGTATTTGTGGGTGAAAAGGTCCTATTTGAAGGGGGAAAGCTGGTATTTCTTGGAGAAGATGTGATATATTTGGGAGAAATGTGGCATTTCTGGAAGAAACTGTCCTCTTTTGGGGATAAAAGAGGTATTTGTGGGAGAAAAGGTCCTATTTGAAGGGGGAACCCTGGTATTTCTATGAGAAGATGTGATATATTTGGGAGAAATGTGGCCTTTCTGGAAGAAAGTGTCCTGTTTTGGGGATAAAAGAGGTATTTGTGGGAGAATAGGTCCTATTTGAAGGCGGAAAGCTGGTAATTCTTTAAGGAGATGTGATATATTTGCGAGAAATGTGGCATGTCTGGAAGAAACTGTCCTATTTTGGGGATAAAAGAGGTATTTGTGGGTGAAAAGGTCCTATTTGAAGGGGGAACCCTGGTATTTCTTGGAGAAGATGTGATATATTTGGGAGAAATGTGGCATTTCTGGAAGAAACTGTCCTATTTGGGGGAGAAGCCTGCTATTAGTGGGTGAAAAGGTCCTCTTTGAAGGGGGAAAGCTGGTATTTCTTGGAGAAGATGTGATATATTTGGCGAAATGTGGCCTTTCTGGAAGAAAATGTCCTATTTGGGGGGAGAAGGCTGGTACTTGTGGGAGAAAAGGTTATCTTTCAGGAGGAATCCTGGTATTTCTTGGAGGAGGTGTGATATGATTGGGAGAAATGTGCCATTTCTGGAAGAAACTGTCCTCTTTTGGGGATAAAAGAGGTATTTGTGGGTAAAAAGGTCCTATTTGAAGGGGGAAATGTGGTATTTCTTGGAGAAGATGTGATATGTTTGGGAGAAATGTGGCATTTCTGGAAGAAACTGTTCTTTTTTGGGGATAAAAGAGGTATTTGTGGGTGAAAAGGTCCTATTTGAAGGGGGAACCCTGGTATTTCTATGAGAAGATGTGATATATTTGGGAGAAATGTGGAATGTCTGGAAGAAACTGTCCTCTTTCGGGGATAAAAGAGGTATTTGTGGGTGAAAAGGTCCTATTTGAAGGGGGAAAGCTGGTATTTCTTGGAGAAGATGAGATATATTTGGGAGAAATCTGGCATTCCTGGAATTCCCCTTCATATAGGACCTTTTCTACCACTAATACCTCTTTTATCCCCAAAAGAGGACAGTTTCTTCCAGAAATGCCACATTTCTCCCAAATAGATCACATCTTCTCCAAGAAATACCAGGGTTCCCCCTTCAAATAGGACCTTTTCACCCACATATACCTCTTTTATCCCCAAAAGAGGACAGTTTCTTCCAGAAAGGCCACATTTCTCCCAAATATATCACATCTTCTCCAAGAAATACCAGGATTCCTCCTGAAATAGGACCTTCTCACCCAAAACTACCAGTCTTCTCCCCCCAAATTGAACATTTTCTTCCAGAAAGGCCACATTTCTCCCAAATATATCACATCTTCTCCAAGAAATACCAGGATTCCTCCTGAAATAGGACCTTCTCACCGAAAACTACCGGCCTTCTCCCCCAAAATTGGACATTTTCTTCCAGAAAGGCCACATTTCTCCCAAATAGATCACATCTTCTCCCAGAAATACCATTTTTCCCCCTTCAAATAGGACCTTTTCACCCACAAATTTCCTGTTTTATCACCGAAAATAGGACAGTTTCTTCCAGAAATGCCACATTTCTCCCAAATATATCACATCTTCTCCAAGAAATACCAGCTTTCCCCCTTCAAATAGGACCTTATCACCCACAAATACCTCTTTTATCCCCAAAATAGGACAGTTTCTTCCAGACATGCCACATTTCTCCCAAATATATCACATCTTCTCCAAGAAATACCAGGTTTCCAACTTCAAATAGGACCTTTTCACCCACTAATACCTCTTTTATCCCCAAAAGAGGACAGTTTCTTCCAGAAATGCCACATTTCTCCCAAATAGATCACATCTTCTCCAAGAAATAACAGGTTTCCAACTTCAAATACAACGTTTTCACCCACAAATACCTCTTTGATCCCCAAAAGAGGACAGTTTCTTCCAGAAATGCCACATTTCTCCCAAATAGATCACATCTTCTCCAAGAAATAACAGGTTTCCCCCTTCAAATAGGACCTTTTCACCCACAAATACCTCTTTTATCCCCAAAAGAGGACAGTTTCTTCCAGAAACGCCACATTTCTCCCAAATATATCACATCTTCTCCAAGAAATACCACGTTTCCCCCTTCAAATAGGACCTTTTCACCCACAAATACCTGTTTTATCCCCAAAATAGGACAGTTTCTTCCTGACATGCCACATTTCTCCCAAATAGATCACATCTTCTCCAAGAAATACCAGGTTTCCCCCTTCAAATACGACCTTTTCACCCACAAATACCTCTTTTATCCCTCAAATAGGACAGTTTCTACCAGACATGCCACATTTCTCCCAAATATATCACATCTTCTCCAAGAAATACCAGGTTTCCCCCTTCAAATAGGACCTTTTCTCCCTCAAGTACCAGCCTTCTCCCCCCAAATAGGACAGTTTCTTCCTGACATGCCACATTTCTCTCAAATAGATCACATCTTCTCCAAGAAATACCAGGTTTCCCACTTCAAATAGGACCTTTTCACCCACAAATACCACTTTTATCCCCAAAAGAGGACAGTTTCTGCCAGAAAGGCCACATTTCTCCCAAACATATCACATCTTCTCCAAGAAATACCAGGTTTCCCCCTTCAAATAGGACCTTTTCACCCACAAATACCTCTTTTATCCCCATAAGAGGACAGTTTCTTCCAGAAATGCCAGATTTCTCCCAAATAGATCACATCTTCTCCAAGAAATACCAGGGTTCCCCCTTCAAATAGGACCTTTTCACCCACAAATACCTCTTTTATCCCCAAAAGAGGACAGTTTCTTCCAGAAATGCCACATTTCTCCCAAATAGATCACATCTTCTCCAAGAAATACCAGGATTCCTCCTGAAATAGGACCTTCTAACCCACTAATGCCAGGCTTCTCCCCCCAAATAGGACAGTTTCCTCCAGAAATGGCACATTTCTCCCAAACATATCACACCTCCTCCAAGAAATATCAGGATTCCTCCTGAAAGAGGACCTTCTCACCGAAAACTACCAGCCTTCTCCCCCCAAATTGGACATTTTCTTCCAGAAATGCCACATTTCTCCCAAATAGATCACATCTTCTCCATGAAATACCAGCTTTCCCCCTTCAAATAAGACCTTTTCTCCCACAAATACCTGTTTTATCCCCAAAAGAGGACAGTTTCTGCCAGACATGCCACATTTCTCCCAAATATATCACCTATTCTCCAAGAAATACCAGGTTTCCCCCTTCAAATAGGACCTTTTCACCCACAAATACCTCTTTTATCCCCAAAAGAGGACAGTTTCTTCCAGAAATGCCACATTTCTCCCAAATAGATCACATCTTCTCCAAGAAATACCAGGTTTCCCCCTTCAAATACGAACTTTTCTCCACAAATACCTCTTTTATCCCCAAAATAGGACAGTTTCTTCCAGACATGCCACATTTCTCCCAAATATACCACATCTTCTCCAAGAAATACCAGGTTTCCCCCTTCAAATAGGACCTTTTCACCCACAAATACCTCTTTTATCCCCAAAAGAGGACAGTTTCTTCCAGAAATGCCACATTTCTCCCAAATATATCACATCTTCTCCAAGAAATACCACGTTTCCCCCTTCAAATTGGACCTTTTCACCCACAAATACCTCTTTTATCCCCAAAAGAGGACAGTTTCTTCCAGAAATGCCACATTTCTCCCAAATAGATCACATCTTCTCCAAGAAATACCAGCTTTCCCCCTTCAAATAGGACCTTATCACCCACAAATACCACTTTTATCCCCAAAATAGGACAGTTTCTTCCAGAAATGCCAGATTTCTCCCAAATATATCACATCTTCTCCAAGAAATACCACGTTTCCCCCTTCAAATACGACCTTTTCACCCACAAATACCTCTTTTATCCCCAAAATAGGACAGTTTCTTCCAGAAATGCCACATTTCTCCCAAACATATCACAGCTTCGCCAAGAAATACCAGGTTTCCCCCTTCAAATAGGACCTTTTCACCCACAAATACCTCTTTTATCCCCAAAAGAGGACAGTTTCTTCCAGAAACGCCAAATTTCTCCCAAATATATCACATCTTCTCCAAGAAATACCACGTTTCCCCCTTCAAATAGGACCTTTTCACCCACAAATACCTCTTTTATCCCCAAAATAGGACAGTTTCTTCCAGAAATGCCACATTTCTCCCAAATAGATCACATCTTCTCCAAGAAATACCAGCTTTCCCCCTTCAAATAGGACCTTATCACCCACAAATACCTGTTTTATCCCCAAAACAGGACAGTTTCTTCCAGAAATGCCACATTTCTCCCAAATATATCACATCTTCTCCAAGAAATACCAGCTTTCCCCCTTCAAATACGACCTTTTCACCCACAAATACCTCTTTTATCCCTCAAATAGGACAGTTTCTACCAGACATGCCACATTTCTCCCAAATATATCACATCTTCTCCAAGAAATACCAGGATTCCTCCTGAAAGAGGACCTTTTCTCCCTCAAGTACCAGCCTTCTCCCCCCAAATAGGACAGTTTCTTCCTGACATGCCACATTTCTCCCAAATATATCACATCTTCTCCAAGAAATACCACCTTTCCCCCTTCAAATAGGACCTTTTCACCCACAAATACCACTTTTATCCCCAAAAGAGGACAGTTTCTGCCAGAAAGGCCACATTTCTCCCAAACATATCACATCTTCTCCAAGAAATACCAGCTTTCCCCCTTCAAATAGGACCTTTTCACCCACAAATACCTCTTTTATCCCCAAAAGAGGACAGTTTCTTCCAGAAATGCCACATTTCTCCCAAATAGATCACATCTTCTCCAAGAAATACCAGGGTTCCCCCTTCAAATAGGAACTTCTCACCCACAAATACCTCTTTTATCCCCAAAATAGGACAGTTTCTTCCAGAAATGCCACATTTCTCCCAAATATATCACATCTTCTCCAAGAAATACCAGGATTCCTCCTGAAATAGGACCTTCTAACCCACTAATACCAGGCTTCTCCCCCCAAATAGGACAGTTTCTTCCAGAAATGCCACATTTCTCCCAAATATATCACATCTTCTCCAAGAAATACCAGGTTTCCCCCTTCAAATAGGACCTTTTCACCCACAAATACCTCTTTTATCCCCAAAAGAGTACAGTTTCTTCCAGAAATGGCACATTTCTCCCAAATATATCACATCTCCTTCAAGAAATACCAGCATTCCCCCTTCAAATAGGACCTTTTCACCCACAAATACCTCTTTTATCCCCAAAACAGGACACTTTCTTCCAGAAATGCCACATTTCTCCCAAATACATCACATCTTCTCCAAGAAATACCAGCTTTCCCCCTTCAAATAGGACCTTTTCACCCACAAATACCTGTTTTATCCCCAAAATAGGACAGTTTCTTCCAGACATGCCACATTTCTCCCAAATAGATCTCATCTTCTCCAAGAAATAACACGTTTCCCCCTTCAAATAGGAAATTTTCTCCCACAAATACCTGTTTTATCCCCAAAATAGGACAGTTTCTTCCAGACATGCCACATTTCTCCCAAATAGATCACATCTTCTCCAAGAAATACCAGCTATCCCCCTTCAAATAGGACCTTTTCACCCACAAATACCTCCTTTATCCCCAAAAGAGGACAGTTTCTTCCAGAAAGGCCACATTTCTCCCAAACATATCACATCTCCTCCAAGAAATACCAGGATTCCTCCTGAAATAGGAACTTTTCTCCCACAAATACCACCCTTCTCCCCCAAAATAGGACATTTTCTTCCAGACATGCCACATTTCTCCCAAATATATCACATCTTCTCCAAGAAATAACAGGTTTTCCCCTGGAAATAGGACCTTTTCAACCACAAATACCTGTTTTATCCCCAAAATACGACAGTTTCTTTCAGAAATGCCACATTTCTCCCAAATAGATCACATCTTCTCCAAGAAATACCATGTTTCCCCCTTCAAATAGGACCTTTTCCCCAAAAAAACCTCTTTTATCCCCAAAAGAGGACATTTTCTTCCTGAAATGCCACATTTCTCCCAAATATATCACATCTTCTCCAAGAAATACCAGCTTTCCCCCTTCAAATAGGACCTTTTCACCCACAAATACCTCTTTTATCCCCAAAATAGGACAGTTCCTTCCAGAAAGGCCACATTTCTCCCAAATAGATCACATCTTCTCCAAGATATACCAGGTTTCCCCCTTCAAATAGGACCTTTTCTCCCACAAATACCTCTTTTATCCCCAAAAGAGGACAGTTTCTTCCAGAAATGCCAGATTTCTCCCAAATATATCACTACTCCTCCATGACATACCAGGTTTCCCCCTTCAGTTAGGACCTTTTCTCCATGAAATACCTGTTTTATCCCCAAAAGAGGACATTTTCTTCCAGACATGCCACATTTCTCCCAAATATAGCACATCTTCTCCAAGAAATACCAGGTTTCCCCCTGGAAATAGGACCTTTTCAACCACTAATACCTCTTTTATCCCCAAAAGAGGACAGTTTCTTCCAGAAATGCCACATTTCTCCCAAATATATCACATCTTCTCCAAGAAATACCAGGATTCCTCCTGAAAGAGGAACATCTCACCCAAAACTACCAGCCTTCTCCCCCCAAATTGGACATTTTCTTCCAGAAATGGCACATTTCTCCCAAACATATCACACCTCCTCCAAGAAATACCAAGATTCCTCCTGAAATAGGACCTTCTCACCGAAAACTACCAGCCTTCTCCCCCCAAATTGGACATTTTCTTCCAGAAATGCCACATTTCTCCCAAATAGATCACATCTTCTCCATGAAATACCAGCTTTCCCCCTTCAAATAGGACCTTTTCTCCCACAAATACCTCTTTTATCCCCAAAATAGGACAGTTTCTGCCAGACATGCCACTTTTCTCCCAAATATATCACCTATTCTCCAAGAAATACCAGGTTTCCCCCTGGAAATAGGACCTTTTCACCCACAAATACCTGTTTTATCCCCAAAAGAGGACAGTTTCTTCCAGAAATGCCACATTTCTCCCAAATAGATCACATCTTCTCCAAGAAATACCAGGTTTCCCCCTTCAAATACGAACTTTTCTCCCACAAATACCTGTTTTATCCCCAAAAGAGGACAGTTTCTTCCAGACATGCCACATTTCTCCCAAATATACCACATATTCTCCAAGAAATACCAGGTTTCCCCCTTCAAATAGGACCTTTTCACCCACAAATACCTCTTTTATCCCCAAAAGAGGACAGTTTCTTCCAGAAATGCCACATTTCTCCCAAATATACCACATCTTCTCCAAGAAATACCACGTTTCCCCCTTCAAATTGGACCTTTTCACCCACAAATACCTCTTTTATCCCCAAAATACGACAGTTTCTTCCAGAAATGCCACATTTCTCCCAAATAGATCACATCTTCTCCAAGAAATACCAGCTTTCCCCCTTCAAATAGGACCTTATCACCCACAAATACCACTTTTATCCCCAAAATAGGACAGTTTCTTCCAGAAATGCCACATTTCTCCCAAATAGATCACATCTTCTCCAAGAAATACCAGCTTTCCCCCTTCAAATACGACCTTTTCACCCACAAATACCTCTTTTATCCCTCAAATAGGACAGTTTCTTCCAGACATGCCACATTTCTCCCAAATATATCACATCTTCTCCAAGAAATACCAGGATTCCTCCTGAAAGAGGACCTTTTCTCCCTCAAGTACCAGCCTTCTCCCCCCAAATAGGACAGTTTCTTCCTGACATGCCACATTTCTCCCAAATATATCACATCTTCTCCAAGAAATACCACCTTTCCCCCTTCAAATAGAACCTTTTCACCCACAAATACCACTTTTATCCCCAAAAGAGGACAGTTTCTGCCAGAAATGCCACATTTCTCCCAAACATATCACATCTTCTCCAAGAAATACCAGGTTTCCCCCTTCAAATAGGACCTTCACACCCACAAATACCTGTTTTATCCCCAAAAGAGGACAGTTTCTTCCAGAAATGGCACATTTCTACCAAATATATCACCTCTTCTCCAAGAAATACCAGCTTTCCCCCTTCAAATAGGACCTTTTCACCCACTAATAGCAGGCTTCTCCCCAAAATAGGACAGTTTCTTCCAGAAATGCCAGATTTCTCCCAAATATATCACATCTTCTCCAAGAAATACCACGTTTCCCCCTTCAAATACGACCTTTTCACCCACAAATACCTCTTTTATCCCCAAAAGAGGACAGTTTCTTCCAGAAATGCCACATTTCTCCCAAACATATCACATCTTCTCCAAGAAATACCAGGTTTCCCCCTTCAAATAGGACCTTTTCACCCACAAATACCTCTTTTATCCCCAAAAGAGGACAGTTTCTTCCAGAAATGGCACATTTCTCCCAAATATATCACATCTCCTTAAAGAAATACCAGCATTCCCCCTTCAAATAGGACCTTTTCTCCCACAAATACCTGTTTTATCCCCAAAAGAGGACACTTTCTTCCAGAAATGCCACATTTCTCCCAAATAGATCACATCTTCTCCAAGAAATACCAGCTTTCCCCCTTCTAATAGGACCTTTTCACCCACAAATACCTCTTTTATCCCCAGCATAGGACAGTTTCTTCCAGACATGCCACATTTCTCCCAAATAGATCACATCTTCTCCAAGAAATAACACGTTTCCCCCTTCAAATAGGAAATTTTCTCCCACAAATACCTGTTTTATCCCCAAAATAGGACAGTTTCTTCCAGACATGCCACATTTCTCCCAAATAGATCACATCTTCTCCAAGAAATACCAGCTTTCCCCCTTCAAATAGGACCTTTTCACCCACAAATACCTCTTTTATCCCCAAAAGAGGACAGTTTCTTCCAGAAAGGCCACATTTCTCCCAAACATATCACATCTCCTCCAAGAAATACCAGGATTCCTCCTGAAATAGGAACTTTTCTCCCACAAATACCACCCTTCTCCCCCCAAATAGGACATTTTCTTCCAGAAATGCCACATTTCTCCCAAATATATCACATCTTCTACAAGAAATACCAGGTTTTCCCCTGGAAATAGGACCTTTTCACCCACAAATACCTGTTTTATCCCCCAAATAGGACAGTTTCTTCCAGAAATGCCACATTTCTCCCAAATAGATCACATCTTCTCCAAGAAATACCACGTTTTCCCCTTCAAATAGGACCTTTTCCCCAAAAAAAACCTCTTTTATCCCCAAAAGAGGACATTTTCTTCCAGAAATGCCACATTTCTCCCAAATATATCACATCTTCTCCAAGAAATACCAGCTTTCCCCCTTCAAATAGGACCTTTTCACCCACAAATACCTCTTTTATCCCCAAAATAGGACAGTTTTTTCCAGACATGCCACATTTCTCCCAAATATATCACATCTTCTCCAAGAAATACCAGGTTTCCCCCTTCAAATAGGACCTTTTCTCCCACAAATACCTCTTTTATCCCCAAAAGAGGACAGTTTCTCCCAGAAATGCCACATTTCTCCCAAATATATCACATCTTCTCCAAGAAATACCAGGTTTCCCCCTTCAATTAGGACCTTTTTTCAATGAAATCCCTCTTATTTCCCCCAAAAGAGGACATTTTCTTCCAGACATGCCACATTTCTCCCAAATATATATCATCTTCTCCAAGAAATACCAGCTTTCCCCCTTCAAATAGGGCCTTTTCAACCACTAATACCTCTTTTATCCCCATACGAGGACAGTTTCTTCCAGAAATGCCACAATTCTCCCAAATATATCTCATCTTCTCCAAGAAATGCCAGGATTCCTCCTGAAATAGGACCTTCTCACCCAAAACTACCAGCCTTCTCCCCCCAAATTGGACATTTTCTTCCAGAAAGGCCACATTTCTCCCAAATAGATCACATCTTCTCCAAGAACTACCAGGGTTCCCCCTTCAAATAGGACCTTTTCACCCACAAATACATCTTTTATCCCCAAAATAGAACAGTTTCTTCCAGACATGCCACATTTCTCCCAAGTATATCACCTCTTCTCCATGAAATACCAGGTTTCCCCCTTCAAATGGGACCTTTTCACCCACAAATACCTGTTTTATCCCCAAAAGAGGACAGTTTCTTCCAGAAATGCCACATTTCTCCCAAATATATCACATCTTCTCCAAGAAATACCACGTTTCCCCCTTCAAATAGGACCTTTTCACCCACAAATACCTCTTCTATCCCCAAAAGAGAACAGTTTCTTCCAGAAATGCCACATTTCTCCCAAATACACCACATCTTCTCCAAGAAATGCCACGTTTCCCCCTTCAAATAGGACCTTTTCACCCACAAATACCTCTTTTATCCCCAAAATACGACAGTTTCTTCCAGAAATGCCACATTGCTCCCAAATAGATCACATCTTCTCCAAGAAATACCAGGTCTCCCTCTTCAAATAGGACCTTTTCACCCACAAATACCTCTTTTATCCCCAAAATAGGACAGTTTCTTCCAGAAATGCCACATTTCTCCCAAATATATCACATCTCCAAGAAATGCCAGGTTTCCTCCTGAAATAGGACCCTGTCACCCACAAATACCTGTTTTATCCCTTTGTTCCGAGCGACTTTTCGTTTTGGAGTGTTTATCCGATGCTACACTTCATCATTCTGTGACGAATAGAGTAGAAGAGAAAAGCCCCACTAATAAGGCAGCTAGAAGCTCCAGAAGTCACACACGTTGTGCTTTCAGGGAGGACGTTCCAGAAAGTCGAGAGTTGTGGCTTCTTTCCTGCGGAGAAAAAACCCCCTGTTTTCAGGCAATGCAGTAGGCTGAATTCGCATCTTCTCGGCATTTCAATACCGCTCCTTCGCTCTCGTGGCTCGAAAGCGGCACTCGCTCTGAACCGCTCCGGAGAGTCTGCAGTTGCTCTCCGGTCCATCGCGGTTCTGCCCGAGTGCCGCTTGCAGCCTTCAGCAGCGCTCTCGTTTCTCTCGGATGCCGGGAAAGAGCGACTTCAGCCGGATGCTTTGCTCCGACGAGTGAGCGGCTTCTTCTGCGCACATCGCAATGGAGTGCTAGTGACTTCTCCATGTGTCCATGCAGAATGCACTACGCTTCTCTCTCATTCTTATCCCTTTCTTCCGAGCGACATTTCGTTTTGGAGTGTTTATCCGATGCTACACTTCAGCATTCTGTGACGAATAGAGTAGAAGAGAAAAGCCCCACTAATAAGGCAGCTAGAAGTTCGAGGAGCGACACACGTTGTGCTTTCAGGGAGGACGTTCCAGAAAGTCGAGAGTTGTGGCTTCTTTCCTGCTGAGAAAAAAGCCCCTGTTTTCAGGCAATGCAGTAGGCTGAATTCGCATCTTCTCGGCATAGGAATGCCGCTCCTTCGCTCTCGTGGCTCGAAAGCGGCACTCGCTCTGAACCGCTCCGGAGAGTCTGCAGTTGCTGGCCGGTCCATCGCGGTTCTGCCCGAGTGCCGCTTGCAGCCTTCAGCAGCGCTCTCGTTTCTCTCGGATGCCGGGAAAGAGCGACTTCAGCCGGATGCTTTGCTCCGACGAGTGAGCGGCTTCTTCTGCGCACATCGCAATGGAGCGCTTTTGACTTCTCCATGTGTCCATGCAGAATGCACTACGCTTCTCTCTCATTCTTATCCCTTCCTTCCGAGCGACATTTCGTTTTGGAGTGTTTATCCCATGCTACACTTCAGCATTCTGTGACGAATAGAGTAGAAGAGAAAAGCCCCACTAATAAGGCAGCTAGAAGCTCCAGAAGTCACACACGTTGTGCTTTCAGGGAGGACGTTCCAGAAAGTCGAGAGTTGTGGCTTCTTTCCTGCGGAGAAAAAACCCCCTGTTTTCAGGCAATGCAGTAGGCTGAATTCGCATCTTCTCGGCATAGGAATACCGCTCCTTCGCTCTCGTGGCTCGAAAGCGGCACTCGCGCTGAACCTCTCCGGAGAGTCTGCAGTTGCTATCCGGTCCATCGCGGTTCTGCCCGAGTGCCGCTTGCAGCCTTCAGCAGCGCTCTCGTTTCTCTCGGATGCCGGGAAAGAGCGACTTCAGCCGGATGCTTTGCTCCGACGAGTGAGCGGCTTCTACTGCGCACATCGCAATGGAGAGCTTCTGACTTCTCCATGTGTCCATGCAGAATGCGCTACGCTTCTCTCTCATTCTTATCCCTTTTTCCGAGCGACATTTCGTTTTGGAGTGTTTATCCGATGCTACACTTCAGCATTCTGTGACGAATAGAGTAGAAGAGAAAAGCCCCACTAATAAGGCAGCTAGAAGTTCGAGGAGCGACACACGTAGTGCTTTCAGGGAGGACGTTCCAGAGAGTCGAGAGTTGTGGCTTCTTTCCTGCGGAGAAAAAACCCCCTGTTTTCAGGCTATTCAGTAGTCTGCAACTGCAGACTGTCCGGTGTGGTTCAGCGCAAATGCCGCTTTCGAGCCACGAGAGAGGAGAAGCGGCATTCCTATGCCGAGAACGAGCGAATTCAGCGTCCTGCATTGCCTGAAAACAGGGGTTTTTTTCTCCGCAGGAAACAAGCCACAACTCTCGACTTTCTGGAAAGTCCTCCCTGAAAGCACTACGTGCGTTGCTCCTCGAACTTCTAGCTGCCTTATTAGTGGGGCTTTTCTCTTCTACTCTATTCGTCACAGAATGCTGAAGTGTAGCATGGGATAAACACTCCAAAACGAAATGTCGCTCGGAAAAAGGGATAAGAATGAGAGAGAAGCGTAGTGCATTCTGCATGGACACATGGAGAAGTCAGAAGCTCTCCATTGCGATGTGCGCAGAAGAAGCCGCTCACTCGTCGGAGCAAAGCATCCGGCTGAAGTCGCTCTTTCCCGGCATCCGAGAGAAACGAGAGCGCTGCTGAAGGCTGCAAGCGGCACTCGGGCAGAACCGCGATGGACCGGAGAGCAACTGCAGACTCTCCGGAGCGGTTCAGAGCGAGTGCCGCTTTCGAGCCACGAGAGCGAAGGAGCGGTATTCCTATGCCGAGAAGATGCGAATTCAGCCTACTGCATTGCCTGAAAACAGGGGCTTTTTTCTCCGCAGGAAACAAGCCACAACTCTCGACTTTCTGGAACGTCCTCCCTGAAAGCACAACGTGTGTGGCTTCTGGAGCTTCTAGCTGCCTTATTAGTGGGGCTTTTCTCTTCTATTTTATTCGACACAGAATGCTGAAGTGTAGCATCGGATAAACACTCCAAAACGAAATGTCGCTCGGAAGGAAGGGATAAGAATGAGAGAGAAGCGTAGTGCATTCTGCATGGACACATGGAGAAGTCAAAAGCGCTCCATTGCGATGTGCGCTGAAGAAGCCGCTCACTCGTCGGAGAAAAGCATCCGGCTGAAGTCGCTCTTTCCCGGCATCCGAGAGAAACGAGAGCGCTGCTGAAGGCTGCAAGCGGCACTCGGGCAGAACCGCGATGGACCGGACAGCAACTGCAGACTCTCCGGAGCGGTTCAGCGCGAGTGCCGCTTTCGAGCCACGAGAGCGAAGGAGCGGTATTGAAATGCCGAGAAGGAGCGAATTCAGCCTACTGCATTGCCTGAAAACAGGGGGTTTTTTCTCCGCAGGAAAGAAGCCACAACTCTCGACATTCTGGAACGTCCTACCTGAAAGCACAACGTGTGTCGCTCCTCGAACGTCTAGCTGCATAATTAGTGGGGCTTTTCTCTCCTATTTTATTCGTCACAGAATGCTGAAGTGTAGCATCGGATAAACACTTCAAAACGAAAAGTCGCTCGGAACAAAGGGATAAAACAGGAATCTGTGGGTGACAAGGTCCTATTTGAAGGGGGAAACCTGGTATTTCTTGGAGATGTGATATATTTGGGAGAAATGTGGCATGTCTGGAAGAAAATGTCCTATTTGGGGGGAGAAGGGTGGTATTTGTGGGAGAAAAGTACCTATTTCAGGAGGAATCCTGGTATTTCTTGGAGGAGATGTGATATGTTTGGGAGAAATGTGGCATGTCTGGAAGAAACTGTCCTCTTTTGGGGATAAAACAGGTATTTGTGGGAGAAAAGGTCCTATTTGAAGTGGGAAACCTGGTATTTCTTGGAGAAGATGTGATATATTTGGGAGAAATGTGGCATGTCTGGTAGAAACTGTCCTATTTTGGGGATAAAAGAGGTATTTGTGGGTGAAAAGGTCGTATTTGAAGGGGGAAACCTGGTATTTCTTGGAGAAGATGTGATATATTTGGGAGAAATGTGGCATTTCTGGAAGAAACTGTCCTCTTTTGGGGATTAAAGATGTTTTTTTGAGGAAAAGGTCCTATTGGAAGGGGGAAACGTGGTATTTCTTGGAGAAGATGTGATCTATTTGGGAGAAATGTGGCATTTCTGGAAGAAACTGTCCTCTTATGGGGATAGAACAGGTATTTGTGGGTGAAAAGGTCCTATTTGAAGGGGGAAACCTGGTATTTCTTGGAGAAGATGTGATATATTTGGGAGAAATGTGGCATGTCTGGAAGAAAATGTCCAATTTGGGGGGAGAAGGGTGGTATTTGTGGGAGAAAAGTTCCTATTTCAGGAGGAATCCTGGTATTTCTTGGAGGAGATGTAATATTTTTGGGAGAAATGTGGCCTTTCTGGAAGTAACTGTCCTCTTTTGGGGATAAAAGAGGTATTTGTGGGTGAAAAGGTCCTATTTGAAGGGGGATAGCTGGTATTTCTTGGAGAAGATGTGATATATTTGGGAGAAATGTGGCATGTCTGGAAGAAACTGTCCTCTTTTGGGGATAAAACAGGTATTTGTGGGAGATAAGGTCCTATTTGAAGGGGGAAAGCTGGTATTTCTTGGAGAAGATGTGATCTATTTGTGAGAAATGTGGCATTTCTGGAAGAAAGTGTCCTCTTTTGGGGATAAAACAGGTATTTGTGGGTGAAGACATTGTATTTGAAGGGGGAAACCTGTTATTTCTTGGAGAAGATGTGATATATTTTGGAGAAATCAGGCATTTCTGGAAGAAACTGTCCTATTTTGGGGATAAAAGAGGTATTTGTGGGTGAAAAGGTCCTATTTGAAGGGGGAAAGCTGGTATTTCTTGGAGAAGATGTGATCTATTTGGGAGAAATGTGGCATTTCTGGAAGAAACTGTCCTCTTTTGGGGATAAAAGAGGTATTAGTGGTTGAAAAGGTCCTATTTGAAGGGGGAACCCTGGTATTTCTTGGAGAAGATGTGATCTATTTGGGAGAAATGTGGCATTTCTGAAAGAAACTGTCCTCTTTTGGGGATAAAAGAGGTATTTCATGGAGAAAGGTCCTAATTCAAGGGGGAAACCTGGTATTTTTTGGAGAAGATGTGATATATTTAGGAGAAATGTGGCCTTTCTGCAAGAAACTGTCCTCTTTTGGGGATAAAAGAGGTATTTGTGGGAGAAAAGGTCCTATTTGAAGGGGGAAACCTGGTATTTCTTGGAGAAGACGTGATATATTTGGGAGAAATGTGTCATTTCTGGAAAAAACTGTCCTATTTTGGGGATAAAAAAGGTATTTGTGGGTGTGAAGGTCCAATTTGAAGGGGGAAACCTGGTATTTCTTGTAGAAGAGGTGATATATTACGGAGAAATCTGGCATTCCTGGAAGAAACTGTCCTCTTTCGGGGATAAAAGAGGTTTTTTTGGGGAAAAGGTCCTATTTGAAGGGGGAAACGTGGTATTTCTTGGAGAAGATGTGATATATTTGGGAGAAATGTGGCATTTCTGGAAGAAACTGTCCTCTTTTGGGGATAAAAGACGTATTTGTGGGTGAAAAGGTCCTAATTCCAGGAGAAAACCTTGTATTTCTTGAAGAAGATGTGATATATTTGGGAGAAATGTGGCATGTCTGGAAGAAAATGTCCTATTTGGGGGGAGAAGGGTGGTATTTGTGGGAGAAAAGTTCCTATTTCAGGAGGAATCCTGGTATTTCTTGGAGGAGATGTGATATATTTGGGAGAAATGTGGCCTTTCTGGAAGAAACTGTCCTCTTTTGGGGATAAAAGAGGTATTAGTGGGTGAAAAGGTCCTATTTGAAGGGGGAAACCTGGTATTTCTTGGAGAAGATGTGATATGTTTGGGAGAAATATGGCATTTCTGGAAGAAACTGTCCTCTTTTGGGGATAAAAGAGGTATTTGTGGGTGAAAAGGTCCTATTTGAAGGGGGAAAGCTGGTATTTCTTGGAGAAGATGTGATATATTTGGGAGAAATGTGGCATGTCTGGAAGAAACTGTCCTATTTTGGGGATAAAAGAGGTATTTGTGGGTGAAAAGGTCCTATTTGAAGGGGGAAACCTGGCATTTCTTGGAGGAGATGTGATCTATTTGGGAGAAATGTGGCATTTCTGGAAGAAAGTGTCCTGTTTTGGGGATAAAAGAGGTATTTGTGGGAGAAAAGGTCCTATTTGAAGGCGGAAAGCTGGTATTTCTTTAAGGAGATGTGATATATTTGGGAGAAATGTGGCATGTCTGGCAGAAACTGTCCTCTTTTGGGGATAAAAGAGGTATTTGTGGGTGAAAAGGTCCTATTTCCAGGGGGAAACCTGGTATTTCTTGGAGAAGATGTGATATGTTTGGGAGAAATGTGGCATTTCTGGAAGAAACTGTCCTATTTGGGGTAGAAGCCTGCTATTAGTGGGTGAAAAGGTCCTCTTTGAAGGGGGAAAGCTGGTATTTCGTGGAGAAGATCTGATATATTTGGCGAAATGTGGCCTTTCTGGAAGAAAATGTCCTATTTGGGGGGATAAGGCTGGTACTTGTGGGAGAAAAGGTCCTCTTTCAGGAGGAATCCTGGTATTTCTTGGAGGAGGTGTGATATGTTTGGGAGAAATGTGCCATTTCTGGAAGAAACTGTCCTCTTTTGGGGATAAAAGAGGTATTTGTGGGTAAAAAGTTCCTATTTGAAGGGGGAAACCTGGTATTTCTTGGAGAAGATTTGATATGTTTGGGAGAAATGTGGCATTTCTGGACGTAACTGTCCTCTTTTGGGGATAAAAGAGGTATTTGTGGGTGAAAAGGTCCTATTTGAAGGGGGAAACCTGGTATTTCTTGGAGTAGATGTGATCTATTTGGGAGAAATGTGACATGTCAGGAAGAAACTGTCCTATTTGAGGGATAAAAGAGGTATTTGTGGGAGAAAAGTTCCTATTTGAAGGGGGAAACCTGGCATTTCTTGGAGAAGATGTGATCTATTTGGGAGCAATGTGGCATTTCTGGAAGAAACTGTCCGCTTTTGGGGATATAAGAGGTATTTGTGGGTGAAAAGGTCCTATTTGAAGGGGGAAAGCTGGTATTTCTTGGAGAAGATGTGATATATTTGGGAGAAATGTGGCATTTCTGGAAGAAACAGTCCTCTTTTGGGGATAAAAGAGGTATTTGTGGGAGAAAAGGTCCTATTTGAAGGGGGAACCCTGGTATTTCTTGGAGAAGATGTGATATATTTGGGAGAAATGTGGCATTTCTGGAAGAAAGTGTCCTGTTTTGGGGATAAAAGAGGTATTTGTGGGAGAAAAGGTCCTATTTGAAGGCGGAAAGCTGGTATTTCTTTAAGGAGATGTGATATATTTGCGAGAAATGTGGCATTTCTGGAAGAAACTGTCCTATTTTGGGGATAAAAGAGGTATTTGTGGGTGAAAAGGTCCTATTTCCAGGGGGAACCCTGGTATTTCTTGGAGAAGATGTGATATATTTGGGAGAAATGTGGCATTTCTGGAAGAAACTGTCCTATTTGGGGGAGAAGCCTGCTATTAGTGGGTGAAAAGGTCCTCTTTGAAGGGGGAAAGCTGGTATTTCTTGGAGAAGATGTGATATATTTGGCGAAATGTGGCCTTTCTGGAAGAAAATGTCCTATTTGGGGGGAGAAGGCTGGTACTTGTGGGAGAAAAGGTCCTCTTTCAGGAGGAATCCTGGTATTTCTTGGAGGAGGTGTGATATGTTTGGGAGAAATGTGCCATTTCTGGAAGAAACTGTCCTCTTTTGGGGATAAAAGAGGTATTTGTGGGTAAAAAGGTCCTATTTGAAGGGGGAAATGTGGTATTTCTTGGAGAAGATGTGATATGTTTGGGAGAAATGTGGCATTTCTGGAAGAAACTGTTCTTTTTTGGGGATAAAAGAGGTATTTGTGGGTGAAAAGGTCCTATTTGAAGGGGGAAACCTGGTATTTCTAGGAGTAGATGTGATCTATTTGGGAGAAATGTGGCATTTCTGGAAGAAACTGTCCTATTTGGGGGATAAAACAGGTATTTGTGGGAGAAAAGGTGCTCTTTGAAGGGGGAAACCTGGCATTTCTTGGAGAAGATGTGATCTATTTGGGAGAAATGTGGCATTTCTGGAAGAAACTGTCCTCTTTTGGGGATATAAGAGGTATTTGTGGGAGAAAAGGTCCTATTTGAAGGGGTTAAGCTGGTATTTCTTGGAGAAGATGTGATCTATTTGGGAGAAATGTGGCATTTCTGGAAGAAACTGTCCTCTTTTGGGGATAGAAGAGGTATTTGTGGGTGAAAAGGTCCTATTTCCAGGGGGAAACCTGGTATTTCTTGGAGAAGATGTGATATATTTGGGAGAAATGTGGCATTTCTGGAAGAAAATGTCCTATATTGGGGAAGAAGGCTGGTACTTCTGGGAGAAAAGGTCCTATTTCAGGAGGAATCCTGGTATTTCTTGGAGGAGATGTGATATGTTTGGGAGAAATGTGGAATGTCTGGAAAAAACTGTCCTCTTTCGGGGATAAAAGAGGTATTTGTGGGTGAAAAGGTCCTATTTGAAGGGGGAAAGCTGGTATTTCTTGGAGAAGATGAGATATATTTGGGAGAAATCTGGCATTCCTGGAATTCCCCTTCAAATAGGAACTTTTCTACCACTAATACCTCTTCTATCCCCAAAAGAGGACAGTTTCTTCCAGAAATGCCACATTTCTCCCAAATATATCACATCTTCTCCAAGAAATGCCAGGATTCCTCCTGAAATAGGACCTTCTCACCCAAAACTACCAGCCGTCTCCCCCCAAATTGGACATTTTCTTCCAGAAAGGCCACATTTCTCCCAAATATATCACATCTTCTCCAAGAAATACCAGGATTCCTCCTGAAATAGGACCTTCTCACCCAAAACTACCAGCCTTCTCCCCCAAAATTGGACATTTTCTTCCAGAAAGGCCACATTTCTCCCAAATATATCACATCTTCTCCCAGAAATACCATCTTTCCCCCTGGAAATAGGACCTTTTCACCCACAAATTTCCTGTTTTATCCCCAAAAGAGGACATTTTCTTCCAGAAATGCCAGATTTCTCCCAAATATATCACATCTTCTCCAAGAAATACCAGGGTTCCCCCTTCAAATAGGACCTTATCACCCACAAATACCTCTTTTATCCCCAAAAGAGGACAGTTTCTTCCAGACATGCCACATTTCTCCCAAATATATCACATCTTCTCCAAGAAATACCAGGGTTCCCCCTTCAAATAGGACCTTTTCACCCACAAATACCTCTTTTATCCCCAAAAGAGGACAGTTTCTTCCAGAAATGCCACATTTCTCCCAAATATATCACATCTTCTCCAAGAAATAACAGGTTTCCCCCTTCAAATACAACGTTTTCACCCACAAATACCTGTTTTATCCCCAAAAGAGGACAGTTTCTTCCAGAAATGCCACATTTCTCCCAAATACATCACATCTTCTCCAAGAAATACCAGCTTTCCCCCTTCAAATAGGACCTTATCACCCACAAATACCTCTTTTATCCCCAAAAGAGGACAGTTTCTTCCAGAAACGCCACATTTCTCCCAAATATATCACATCTTCTCCAAGAAATACCAGGTTTCCCCCTTCAAATAGGACCTTTTCACCCACAAATACCTGTTTCATCCCCCAAATAGGACAGTTTCTTCCAGAAATGCCACATTTCTCCCAAATATATCACATCTTCTCCAAGAAATACCAGCTTTCCCCCTTCAAATAGGACCTTTTCACCCACTAATAGCAGGCTTCTCCCCCAAATAGGACAGTTTCTTCCAGAAATGCCACATTTCTCCCAAATATAGCACATCTTCTCCAAGAAATACCAGGTTTCCCCCTTCAAATAGGACCTTCTCACCCACAAATACCTCTTTTATCCCCAAAAGAGGACAGTTTTTTCCAGACATGCCTCATTTCTCCCAAATATATCACATCTTCTCCAAGAAATACCAGGATTCCTCCTGAAAGAGGACCTTTTCTCCCTCAAGTACCAGCCTTCTACCCCAAATAGGACAGTTTCTTCCAGACATGCCACATTTCTCCCAAATATATCACATCTTCTCCAAGAAATACCAGGTTTCCCCCTTCAAATAGGACCTTTTCACCCACAAATACCACTTTTATCCCCAAAAGAGGACAGTTTCTGCCAGAAAGGCCACATTTCTCCCAAGTAGATCACATCTCCTCCAAGAAATACCAGGTTTCCCCCTTCAAATAGGACCTTTTCACCCACAAATACCTGTTCTATCCCCAAAAGAGGACAGTTTCTTCCAGAAATGCCTGATTTCTCCCAAATATATCACATCTTCTCCAAGAAATACCAGCTTTCCCCCTTCAAATAGGACCTTTTCACCCACAAATACCTCTTTTATCCCCAAAATAGGACAGTTTCTTCCAGACATGCCACATTTCTCCCAAATATATCACATCTTCTCCAAGAAATAACAGGATTCCCCCTGGAAATAGGACCTTCTAACCCACTAATACCAGGCTTCTCCCCCCAAATAGGACAGTTTCTTCCAGAAATGCCACATTTCTCCCAAACATATCACATCTTCTCCAAGAAATACCAGGTATCCCTCTTCAAATAGGACCTTTTCACCCACAAATACCTCTTTTATCCCCAAAAGAGGACAGTTTCTTCAAGAAATGCCACATTTCTCCCAAATATATCACATCTCCTTCAAGAAATACCAGCATTCCCCCTTCAAATAGGACCTTTTCACCCACAAATACGTCTTTTATCCCCAAAACAGGACACTTTCTTCCAGAAATGCCACATTTCTCCCAAATACATCACATCTTCTCCAAGAAATACCAGCTTTCCCCCTTCAAATAGGACCTTTTCACCCACAAATAACTCTTTTATCCCCAAAATAGGACAGTTTCTTCCAGACATGCCACATTTCTCCCAAATAGATCACATCTTCTCCAAGAAATAACACTTTTCCCCCTTCAAATAGGAAATTTTCTCCCACAAATACCTCTTTTATCCCCAAAAGAGGACAGTTTCTTCCAGAAAGGCCACATTTCTCCCAAACATATCACATCTCCTCCAAGAAATACCAGGATTCCTCCTGAAATAGGAACTTTTCTCCCACAAATACCACCCTTCTCCCCCAAAATAGGACATTTTCTTCCAGACATGCCACATTTCTCCCAAATATATCACATCTTCTCCAAGAAATACCAGGTTTCCCCCTTCAAATAGGACCTTTTCAACCACAAATACCTGTTTTATCCCCAAAATACGACAGTTTCTTCCAGAAATGCCACATTTCTCCCAAATAGATCACAACTCCTCCATGAAATACCAGGTTTCCCCCTTCAATTAGGACCTTTTCTCCATGAAATACCTGTTTTATCCCCAAAAGAGGACATTTTCTTCCAGACATGCCACATTTCTCCCAAATATAGCACATCTTCTCCAAGAAATACCAGGTTTCCCCCTTCAGATAGGACCTTTTCAACCACTAATACCTCTTTTATCCCCAAAAGAGGACAGTTTCTTCCAGAAAGGCCACATTTCTCCCAAATATATCACATCTTCTCCAAGAAATACCAGGATTCCTCCTGAAATAGGACCTTCTCACCGAAAACTACCAGCCTTCTCCCCCCAAATTGGACATTTTCTTCCAGAAATGCCACATTTCTCCCAAATAGATCACATCTTCTCCATGAAATACCAGCTTTCCCCCTTCAAATAGGACCATTTCTCCCACAAATACCTGTTTTATCCCCAAAAGAGGACAGTTTCTGCCAGACATGCCACATTTCTCCCAAATATATCACCTATTCTCCAAGAAATACCAGGTTTCCCCCTTCAAATAGGACCTTTTCACCCACAAATACCTGTTTTATCCCCAAAAGAGGACAGTTTCTTCCAGAAATGCCACATTTCTCCCAAATACATCACATCTTCTCCAAGAAATACCAGGTTTCCCCCTTCAAATACGACCTTTTCTCCCACAAATACCTGTTTTATCCCCAAAATAGGACAGTTTCTTCCAGACATGCCACATTTCTCCCAAATATAGCACATCTTCTCCAAGAAATACCAGGTTTCCCCCTTCAAATAGGACCTTTTCACCCACAAATACCTCTTTTATCCCCAAAAGAGGACATTTTATTCCAGACATGCCACATTTCTCCCAAATACATCACATCTTCTCCAAGAAATACCAGGATTCCTCCTGAAATAGGACCTTTTCTCCCTCAAGTACCAGCCTTCTCCCCCCAAATAGGACAGTTTCTTCCTGACATGCACCATTTCTCCCAAATATATCACATCTTCTCCAAGAAATACCAGGTTTCCCCCTTCAAATAGGACCTTCTCACCCACTAATACCAGGCTTCTCCCCCCAAATATGACAGTTTCTTCCAGAAATGCCACATTTCTCCCGAACATATCACATCTTCTCCAAGAAATACCACGTTTCCCCCTTCAAATAGGACCTTTTCACCCACAAATACCTCTTTTATCCCCAAAAGAGGACAGTTTCTTCCAGAAATGGCACATTTCTACCAAATATATCACCTCTTCTCCAAGAAATACCAGCTTTCCCCCTTCAAATAGGACCTTTTCACCCACTAATAGCAGGCTTCTCCCCAAAATAGGACAGTTTCTTCCTGAAATGCCACATTTCTCCCAAATATATCACATCTTCTTTAAGAAATACCAGGTTTCCCCCAGGAAATAGGACCTTTTCACCCACAAATACCTCTTTTATCCCCAAAAGAGGACAGTTTCTTCCAGAAATGCCACATTTCTCCCAAACATATCACATCTTCTCCAAGAAATACCAGGTTTCCCCTTCAAATAGGACCTTTTCACCCACAAATACCTCTTTTATCCCCAAAAGAGGACAGTTTCTTCCAGAAAGGCCACATTTCTCCCAAATATATCACATCTCCTTCAAGAAATACCAGCATTCCCCCTTCAAATAGGACCTTTTCACCCTCAAATACCTCTTTTATCCCCAAAACAGGACACTTTCTTCCAGAAATGCCACATTTCTCCCAAATACATCACATCTTCTCCAAGAAATACCAGCTTTCCCCCTTCAAATAGGACCTTTTCACCCACAAATACCTCTTTTATCCCCAAAATAGGACAGTTTCTTCCAGACATGCCACATTTCTCCCAAATAGATCACATCTTCTCCAAGAAATAACACGTTTCCCCCTTCAAATAGGAAATTTTCTCCCACAAATACCTGTTTTATCCCCAAAATTGGACATTTTCTTCCAGAAATGCCACATTTCTCCCAAATAGATCACATCTTCTCCAAGAAATACCAGGTTTCCCCCTTCAAATAGGACCTTTTCACCCACAAATACCTCTTTTATCCCCAAAATAGGACAGTTTCTTCCAGAAAGGCCACATTTCTCCCAAACATATCACATCTCCTCCAAGAAATACCAGGATTCCTCCTGAAATAGGATCTTTTCTCCCACAAATACCACACTTCTCCCCCCAAATAGGACATTTTCTTCCAGAAATGCCACATTTCTCCCAAATATATCACATCTTCTCCAAGAAATACCAGCTTTCCCCCTTCAAATAGGACCTTTTCACCTACTAATACCTCTTTTATCCCCAAAAGAGGACAGTTTCTTCCAGAAATGCCACATTTCTCCCAAATAGATCACATCTTCTCCAAGAAATACCAGGTTTCCCCCTTCAAATAGGACCTTTTCACCCACAAATACCTCTTTTATCCCCAAAAGAGGACATTTTCTTCCAGAAATGCCACATTTCTCCCAAATATATCACATCTTCTCCAAGAAATACCAGCTTTCCCCCTTCAAATAGGACCTTTTCACCCACAAATACCTCTTTTATCCCCAAAAGAGGACAGTTTTTTCCAGACATGCCACATTTCTCCCAAATATATCACATCTTCTCCAAGAAATACCAGCTTTCCCCCTTCAAATAGGACCTTTTCTCCCACAAATACCTCTTTTATCCCCAAAATAGGACACTTTCTTCCAGAAATGCCACATTTCTCCCAAATAGATCACATCTTCTCCATGAAATACCAGGTTTCCCCCTTCAATTAGGACCTTTTCTCCATGAAATACCTGTTTTATCCCCAAAAGAGGACATTTCTTCCAGACATGCCACATTTCACCCAAATATAGCACATCTTCTCCAAGAAATACCAGGTTTCCCCCTTCAGATAGGACCTTTTCAACCACTAATACCTCTTTTATCCCCAAAAGAGGACAGTTTCTTCCAGAAATGCCACATTTCTCCCAAATATATCACATATTCTCCAAGAAATACCAGGATTCCTCCTGAAAGAGGAACATCTCACCCAAAACTACCAGCCTTCTCCCCCAAATTGGACATTTTCTTCCAGAAAGGCCACATTTCTCCCAAATATATCACATCTTCTCCAAGAAATACCTGGATTCCTCCTGAAATAGGACCTTCTCACCCAAAACTACCAGTCTTCTCCCCCCAAATTGAACATTTTCTTCCAGAAAGGCCACATTTCTCCCAAATAGATCACATCTTCTCCATGAAATACCAGCTTTCCCCCTTCAAATAGGACCTTTTCTCCCACAAATACCTGTTTTATCCCAAAAGAGGACAGTTTCTGCCAGACATGCCACATTTCTCCCAAATATATCACCTATTCACCAAGAAATACCAGGTTTCCCCTGGAAATAGGACCTTTTCACCCACAAATACCTCTTTGATCCCCAAAAGAGGACAGTTTCTTCCAGACATGCCACATTTCTCCCAAATATACCACATATTCTCCAAGAAATACCAGGTTTCCCCCTTCAAATAGGACCTTTTCACCCACAAATACCTCTTTTATCCCCAAAAGAGGACAGTTTCTTCCAGAAATGCCACATTTCTCCCAAATATACCACATCTTCTCCAAGAAATACCACGTTTCCCCCTTCAAATTGGACCTTTTCACCCACAAATACCTCTTTTATCCCCAAAATACGACAGTTTCTTCCAGAAATGCCACATTTCTCCCAAATAGATCACATCTTCTCCAAGAAATACCAGCTTTCCCCCTTCAAATAGGACCTTATCACCCACAAATACCACTTTTATCCCCAAAATAGGACAGTTTCTTCCAGAAATGCCACATTTCTCCCAAATAGATCACATCTTCTCCAAGAAATACCAGCTTTCCCCCTTCAAATACGACCTTTTCACCCACAAATACCTCTTTTATCCCTCAAATAGGACAGTTTCTTCCAGACATGCCACATTTCTCCCAAATATATCACATCTTCTCCAAGAAATACCAGGATTCCTCCTGAAAGAGGACCTTTTCTCCCTCAAGTACCAGCCTTCTCCCCCCAAATAGGACAGTTTCTTCCTGACATGCCACATTTCTCCCAAATATATCACATCTTCTCCAAGAAATACCACCTTTCCCCCTTCAAATAGAACCTTTTCACCCACAAATACCACTTTTATCCCCAAAAGAGGACAGTTTCTGCCAGAAATGCCACATTTCTCCCAAACATATCACATCTTCTCCAAGAAATACCAGGTTTCCCCCTTCAAATAGGACCTTCACACCCACAAATACCTGTTTTATCCCCAAAAGAGGACAGTTTCTTCCAGAAATGGCACATTTCTACCAAATATATCACCTCTTCTCCAAGAAATACCAGCTTTCCCCCTTCAAATAGGACCTTTTCACCCACTAATAGCAGGCTTCTCCCCAAAATAGGACCGTTTCTTCCAGAAATGCCAGATTTCTCCCAAATATATCACATCTTCTCCAAGAAATACCACGTTTCCCCCTTCAAATACGACCTTTTCACCCACAAATACCTCTTTTATCCCCAAAAGAGGACAGTTTCTTCCAGAAATGCCACATTTCTCCCAAACATATCACATCTTCTCCAAGAAATACCAGGTTTCCCCCTTCAAATAGGACCTTTTCACCCACAAATACCTCTTTTATCCCCAAAAGAGGACAGTTTCTTCCAGAAATGGCACATTTCTCCCAAATATATCACATCTCCTTAAAGAAATACCAGCATTCCCCCTTCAAATAGGACCTTTTCTCCCACAAATACCTGTTTTATCCCCAAAAGAGGACACTTTCTTCCAGAAATGCCACATTTCTCCCAAATAGATCACATCTTCTCCAAGAAATACCACGTTTCCCCCTTCAAATAGGACCATTTCACCCACAAATACCTCTTTTATCCCCAAAAGAGGACAGTTTCTTCCAGACATGCCACATTTCTCCCAAATAGATCACATCTTCTCCAAGAAATAACACGTTTCCCCCTTCAAATAGGAAATTTTCTCCCACAAATACCTGTTTTATCCCCAAAATAGGACAGTTTCTTCCAGACATGCCACATTTCTCCCAAATAGATCACATCTTCTCCAAGAAATACCAGCTTTCCCCCTTCAAATAGGACCTTTTCACCCACAAATACCTCTTTTATCCCCAAAAGAGGACAGTTTCTTCCAGAAAGGCCACATTTCTCCCAAACATATCACATCTCCTCCAAGAAATACCAGGATTCCTCCTGAAATAGGAACTTTTCTCCCACAAATACCACCCTTCTCCCCCCAAATAGGACATTTTCTTCCAGAAATGCCACATTTCTCCCAAATATATCACATCTTCTACAAGAAATACCAGGTTTTCCCCTGGAAATAGGACCTTTTCACCCACAAATACCTGTTTTATCCCCCAAATAGGACAGTTTCTTCCAGAAATGCCACATTTCTCCCAAATAGATCACATCTTCTCCAAGAAATACCACGTTTTCCCCTTCAAATAGGACCTTTTCCCCAAAAAAACCTCTTTTATCCCCAAAAGAGGACATTTTCTTCCAGAAATGCCACATTTCTCCCAAATATATCACATCTTCTCCAAGAAATACCAGCTTTCCCCCTTCAAATAGGACCTTTTCACCCACAAATACCTCTTTTATCCCCAAAATAGGACAGTTTTTTCCAGACATGCCACATTTCTCCCAAATATATCACATCTTCTCCAAGAAATACCAGGTTTCCCCCTTCAAATAGGACCTTTTCTCCCACAAATACCTCTTTTATCCCCAAAAGAGGACAGTTTCTCCCAGAAATGCCACATTTCTCCCAAATATATCACATCTTCTCCAAGAAATACCAGGTTTCCCCCTTCAATTAGGACCTTTTTTCAATGAAATCCCTCTTATTTCCCCCAAAAGAGGACATTTTCTTCCAGACATGCCACATTTCTCCCAAATATATATCATCTTCTCCAAGAAATACCAGCTTTCCCCCTTCAAATAGGGCCTTTTCAACCACTAATACCTCTTTTATCCCCATACGAGGACAGTTTCTTCCAGAAATGCCACAATTCTCCCAAATATATCTCATCTTCTCCAAGAAATGCCAGGATTCCTCCTGAAATAGGACCTTCTCACCCAAAACTACCAGCCTTCTCCCCCCAAATTGGACATTTTCTTCCAGAAAGGCCACATTTCTCCCAAATAGATCACATCTTCTCCAAGAAATACCAGGGTTCCCCCTTCAAATAGGACCTTTTCACCCACAAATACATCTTTTATCCCCAAAATAGAACAGTTTCTTCCAGACATGCCACATTTCTCCCAAGTATATCACCTCTTCTCCATGAAATACCAGGTTTCCCCCTTCAAATGGGACCTTTTCACCCACAAATACCTGTTTTATCCCCAAAAGAGGACAGTTTCTTCCAGAAATGCCACATTTCTCCCAAATATATCACATCTTCTCCAAGAAATACCACGTTTCCCCCTTCAAATAGGACCTTTTCACCCACAAATACCTCTTCTATCCCCAAAAGAGAACAGTTTCTTCCAGAAATGCCACATTTCTCCCAAATATACCACATCTTCTCCAAGAAATGCCACGTTTCCCCCTTCAAATAGGACCTTTTCACCCACAAATACCTCTTTTATCCCCAAAATACGACAGTTTCTTCCAGAAATGCCACATTGCTCCCAAATAGATCACATCTTCTCCAAGAAATACCAGGTCTCCCTCTTCAAATAGGACCTTTTCACCCACAAATACCTCTTTTATCCCCAAAATAGGACAGTTTCTTCCAGAAATGCCACATTTCTCCCAAATATATCACATCTCCAAGAAATGCCAGGTTTCCTCCTGAAATAGGACCCTGTCACCCACAAATACCTGTTTTATCCCTTTGTTCCGAGCGACTTTTCGTTTTGGAGTGTTTATCCGATGCTACACTTCATCATTCTGTGACGAATAGAGTAGAAGAGAAAAGCCCCACTAATAAGGCAGCTAGAAGCTCCAGAAGTCACACACGTTGTGCTTTCAGGGAGGACGTTCCAGAAAGTCGAGAGTTGTGGCTTCTTTCCTGCTGTGAAAAAACCCCCTGTTTTCAGGCAATGCAGTAGGCTGAATTCGCATCTTCTCGGCATTTCAATACCGCTCCTTCGCTCTCGTGGCTCGAAAGCGGCACTCGCTCTGAACCGCTCCGGAGAGTCTGCAGTTGCTCTCCGGTCCATCGCGGTTCTGCCCGAGTGCCGCTTGCAGCCTTCAGCAGCGCTCTCGTTTCTCTCGGATGCCGGGAAAGAGCGACTTCAGCCGGATGCTTTGCTCCGACGAGTGAGCGGCTTCTTCTGCGCACATCGCAATGGAGTGCTAGTGACTTCTCCATGTGTCCATGCAGAATGCACTACGCTTCTCTCTCATTCTTATCCCTTTCTTCCGAGCGACATTTCGTTTTGGAGTGTTTATCCGATGCTACACTTCAGCATTCTGTGACGAATAGAGTAGAAGAGAAAAGCCCCACTAATAAGGCAGCTAGAAGTTCGAGGAGCGACACACGTTGTGCTTTCAGGGAGGACGTTCCAGAAAGTCGAGAGTTGTGGCTTCTTTCCTGCTGAGAAAAAAACCCCTGTTTTCAGGCAATGCAGTAGGCTGAATTCGCATCTTCTCGGCATAGGAATGCCGCTCCTTCGCTCTCGTGGCTCGAAAGCGGCACTCGCTCTGAACCGCTCCGGAGAGTCTGCAGTTGCTGGCCGGTCCATCGCGGTTCTGCCCGAGTGCCGCTTGCAGCCTTCAGCAGCGCTCTCGTTTCTCTCGGATGCCGGGAAAGAGCGACTTCAGCCGGATGCTTTGCTCCGACGAGTGAGCGGCTTCTTCTGCGCACATCGCAATGGAGCGCTTTTGACTTCTCCATGTGTCCATGCAGAATGCACTACGCTTCTCTCTCATTCTTATCCCTTCCTTCCGAGCGACATTTCGTTTTGGAGTGTTTATCCCATGCTACACTTCAGCATTCTGTGACGAATAGAGTAGAAGAGAAAAGCCCCACTAATAAGGCAGCTAGAAGCTCCAGAAGTCACACACGTTGTGCTTTCAGGGAGGACGTTCCAGAAAGTCGAGAGTTGTGGCTTCTTTCCTGCGGAGAAAAAACCCCCTGTTTTCAGGCAATGCAGTAGGCTGAATTCGCATCTTCTCGGCATAGGAATACCGCTCCTTCGCTCTCGTGGCTCGAAAGCGGCACTCGCGCTGAACCTCTCCGGAGAGTCTGCAGTTGCTATCCGGTCCATCGCGGTTCTGCCCGAGTGCCGCTTGCAGCCTTCAGCAGCGCTCTCGTTTCTCTCGGATGCCGGGAAAGAGCGACTTCAGCCGGATGCTTTGCTCCGACGAGTGAGCGGCTTCTACTGCGCACATCGCAATGGAGAGCTTCTGACTTCTCCATGTGTCCATGCAGAATGCGCTACGCTTCTCTCTCATTCTTATCCCTTTTTCCGAGCGACATTTCGTTTTGGAGTGTTTATCCGATGCTACACTTCAGCATTCTGTGACGAATAGAGTAGAAGAGAAAAGCCCCACTAATAAGGCAGCTAGAAGTTCGAGGAGCGACACACGTAGTGCTTTCAGGGAGGACGTTCCAGAGAGTCGAGAGTTGTGGCTTCTTTCCTGCGGAGAAAAAACCCCCTGTTTTCAGGCTATTCAGTAGTCTGCAACTGCAGACTGTCCGGTGTGGTTCAGCGCAAATGCCGCTTTCGAGCCACGAGAGAGGAGGAGCGGCATTCCTATGCCGAGAACGAGCGAATTCAGCGTCCTGCATTGCCTGAAAACAGGGGTTTTTTTCTCCGCAGGAAACAAGCCACAACTCTCGACTTTCTGGAAAGTCCTCCCTGAAAGCACTACGTGCGTTGCTCCTCGAACTTCTAGCTGCCTTATTAGTGGGGCTTTTCTCTTCTACTCTATTCGTCACAGAATGCTGAAGTGTAGCATGGGATAAACACTCCAAAACGAAATGTCGCTCGGAAAAAGGGATAAGAATGAGAGAGAAGCGTAGTGCATTCTGCATGGACACATGGAGAAGTCAGAAGCTCTCCATTGCGATGTGCGCAGAAGAAGCCGCTCACTCGTCGGAGCAAAGCATCCGGCTGAAGTCGCTCTTTCCCGGCATCCGAGAGAAACGAGAGCGCTGCTGAAGGCTGCAAGCGGCACTCGGGCAGAACCGCGATGGACCGGAGAGCAACTGCAGACTCTCCGGAGCGGTTCAGAGCGAGTGCCGCTTTCGAGCCACGAGAGCGAAGGAGCGGTATTCCTATGCCGAGAAGATGCGAATTCAGCCTACTGCATTGCCTGAAAACAGGGGCTTTTTTCTCCGCAGGAAACAAGCCACAACTCTCGACTTTCTGGAACGTCCTCCCTGAAAGCACAACGTGTGTGGCTTCTGGAGCTTCTAGCTGCCTTATTAGTGGGGCTTTTCTCTTCTATTTTATTCGACACAGAATGCTGAAGTGTAGCATCGGATAAACACTCCAAAACGAAATGTCGCTCGGAAGGAAGGGATAAGAATGAGAGAGAAGCGTAGTGCATTCTGCATGGACACATGGAGAAGTCAAAAGCGCTCCATTGCGATGTGCGCTGAAGAAGCCGCTCACTCGTCGGAGAAAAGCATCCGGCTGAAGTCGCTCTTTCCCGGCATCCGAGAGAAACGAGAGCGCTGCTGAAGGCTGCAAGCGGCACTCGGGCAGAACCGCGATGGACCGGACAGCAACTGCAGACTCTCCGGAGCGGTTCAGCGCGAGTGCCGCTTTCGAGCCACGAGAGCGAAGGAGCGGTATTGAAATGCCGAGAAGGAGCGAATTCAGCCTACTGCATTGCCTGAAAACAGGGGGTTTTTTCTCCGCAGGAAAGAAGCCACAACTCTCGACATTCTGGAACGTCCTACCTGAAAGCACAACGTGTGTCGCTCCTCGAACGTCTAGCTGCATAATTAGTGGGGCTTTTCTCTCCTATTTTATTCGTCACAGAATGCTGAAGTGTAGCATCGGATAAACACTTCAAAACGAAAAGTCGCTCGGAACAAAGGGATAAAACAGGAATCTGTGGGTGACAAGGTCCTATTTGAAGGGGGAAACCTGGTATTTCTTAGAGATGTGATATATTTGGGAGAAATGTGGCATGTCTGGAAGAAAATGTCCTATTTGGGGGGAGAAGGGTGGTATTTGTGGGAGAAAAGTACCTATTTCAGGAGGAATCCTGGTATTTCTTGGAGGAGATGTGATATGTTTGGGAGAAATGTGGCATGTCTGGAAGAAACTGTCCTCTTTTGGGGATAAAACAGGTATTTGTGGGAGAAAAGGTCCTATTTGAAGTGGGAAACCTGGTATTTCTTGGAGAAGATGTGATATATTTGGGAGAAATGTGGCATGTCTGGTAGAAACTGTCCTCTTTTGGGGATAAAAGAGGTATTTGTGGGTGAAAAGGTCGTATTTGAAGGGGGAAACCTGGTATTTCTTGGAGAAGATGTGATATATTTGGGAGAAATGTGGCATTTCTGGAAGAAACTGTCCTCTTTTGGGGATTAAAGATGTTTTTTTGGGGAAAAGGTCCTATTGGAAGGGGGAAACGTGGTATTTCTTGGAGAAGATGTGATCTATTTGGGAGAAATGTGGCATTTCTGGAAGAAACTGTCCTCTTATGGGGATAGAACAGGTATTTGTGGGTGAAAAGGTCCTATTTGAAGGGGGAAACCTGGTATTTCTTGGAGAAGATGTGATATATTTGGGAGAAATGTGGCATGTCTGGAAGAAAATGTCCAATTTGGGGGGAGAAGGGTGGTATTTGTGGGAGAAAAGTTCCTATTTCAGGAGGAATCCTGGTATTTCTTGGAGGAGATGTAATATTTTTGGGAGAAATGTGGCCTTTCTGGAAGTAACTGTCCTCTTTTGGGGATAAAAGAGGTATTTGTGGGTGAAAAGGTCCTATTTGAAGGGGGATAGCTGGTATTTCTTGGAGAAGATGTGATATATTTGGGAGAAATGTGGCATGTCTGGAAGAAAGTGTCCTCTTTTGGGGATAAAACAGGTATTTGTGGGTGAAGACATTGTATTTGAAGGGGGAAACCTGTTATTTCTTGGAGAAGATGTGATATATTTTGGAGAAATCAGGCATTTCTGGAAGAAACTGTCCTATTTTGGGGATAAAAGAGGTATTTGTGGGTGAAAAGGTCCTATTTGAAGGGGGAAAGCTGGTATTTCTTGGAGAAGATGTGATCTATTTGGGAGAAATGTGGCATTTCTGGAAGAAACTGTCCTCTTTTGGGGATAAAAGAGGTATTAGTGGTTGAAAAGGTCCTATTTGAAGGGGGAACCCTGGTATTTCTTGGAGAAGATGTGATCTATTTGGGAGAAATGTGGCATTTCTGAAAGAAACTGTCCTCTTTTGGGGATAAAAGAGGTATTTCATGGAGAAAGGTCCTAATTCAAGGGGGAAACCTGGTATTTTTTGGAGAAGATGTGATATATTTAGGAGAAATGTGGCCTTTCTGCAAGAAACTGTCCTCTTTTGGGGATAAAAGAGGTATTTGTGGGAGAAAAGGTCCTATTTGAAGGGGGAAACCTGGTATTTCTTGGAGAAGACGTGATATATTTGGGAGAAATGTGTCATTTCTGGAAAAAACTGTCCTATTTTGGGGATAAAAAAGGTATTTGTGGGTGTGAAGGTCCAATTTGAAGGGGGAAACCTGGTATTTCTTGTAGAAGAGGTGATATATTACGGAGAAATCTGGCATTCCTGGAAGAAACTGTCCTCTTTCGGGGATAAAAGAGGTTTTTTTGGGGAAAAGGTCCTATTTGAAGGGGGAAACGTGGTATTTCTTGGAGAAGATGTGATATATTTGGGAGAAATGTGGCATTTCTGGAAGAAACTGTCCTCTTTTGGGGATAAAAGACGTATTTGTGGGTGAAAAGGTCCTAATTCCAGGAGAAAACCTTGTATTTCTTGAAGAAGATGTGATATATTTGGGAGAAATGTGGCATGTCTGGAAGAAAATGTCCTATTTGGGGGGAGAAGGGTGGTATTTGTGGGAGAAAAGTTCCTATTTCAGGAGGAATCCTGGTATTTCTTGGAGGAGATGTGATATATTTGGGAGAAATGTGGCCTTTCTGGAAGAAACTGTCCTCTTTTGGGGATAAAAGAGGTATTAGTGGGTGAAAAGGTCCTATTTGAAGGGGGAAACCTGGTATTTCTTGGAGAAGATGTGATATGTTTGGGAGAAATATGGCATTTCTGGAAGAAACTGTCCTCTTTTGGGGATAAAAGAGGTATTTGTGGGTGAAAAGGTCCTATTTGAAGGGGGAAAGCTGGTATTTCTTGGAGAAGATGTGATATATTTGGGAGAAATGTGGCATGTCTGGAAGAAACTGTCCTATTTTGGGGATAAAAGAGGTATTTGTGGGTGAAAAGGTCCTATTTGAAGGGGGAAACCTGGCATTTCTTGGAGGAGATGTGATCTATTTGGGAGAAATGTGGCATTTCTGGAAGAAAGTGTCCTGTTTTGGGGATAAAAGAGGTATTTGTGGGAGAAAAGGTCCTATTTGAAGGCGGAAAGCTGGTATTTCTTTAAGGAGATGTGATATATTTGGGAGAAATGTGGCATGTCTGGCAGAAACTGTCCTCTTTTGGGGATAAAAGAGGTATTTGTGGGTGAAAAGGTCCTATTTCCAGGGGGAAACCTGGTATTTCTTGGAGAAGATGTGATATATTTGGGAGAAATGTGGCATTTCTGGAAGAAACTGTCCTATTTGGGGTAGAAGCCTGCTATTAGTGGGTGAAAAGGTCCTCTTTGAAGGGGGAAAGCTGGTATTTCGTGGAGAAGATCTGATATATTTGGCGAAATGTGGCCTTTCTGGAAGAAAATGTCCTATTTGGGGGGATAAGGCTGGTACTTGTGGGAGAAAAGGTCCTATTTTCAGGAGGAATCCTGGTATTTCTTGGAGGAGGTGTGATATGTTTGGGAGAAATGTGCCATTTCTGGAAGAAACTGTCCTCTTTTGGGGATAAAAGAGGTATTTGTGGGTAAAAAGTTCCTATTTGAAGGGGGAAACCTGGTATTTCTTGGAGAAGATTTGATATGTTTGGGAGAAATGTGGCATTTCTGGACGTAACTGTCCTCTTTTGGGGATAAAAGAGGTATTTGTGGGTGAAAAGGTCCTATTTGAAGGGGGAAACCTGGTATTTCTTGGAGTAGATGTGATCTATTTGGGAGAAATGTGACATGTCAGGAAGAAACTGTCCTATTTGAGGGATAAAAGAGGTATTTGTGGGAGAAAAGTTCCTATTTGAAGGGGGAAACCTGGCATTTCTTGGAGAAGATGTGATCTATTTGGGAGCAATGTGGCATTTCTGGAAGAAACTGTCCGCTTTTGGGGATATAAGAGGTATTTGTGGGTGAAAAGGTCCTATTTGAAGGGGGAAAGCTGGTATTTCTTGGAGAAGATGTGATATATTTGGGAGAAATGTGGCATTTCTGGAAGAAAGTGTCCTGTTTTGGGGATAAAAGAGGTATTTGTGGGAGAAAAGGTCCTATTTGAAGGCGGAAAGCTGGTATTTCTTTAAGGAGATGTGATATATTTGCGAGAAATGTGGCATTTCTGGAAGAAACTGTCCTATTTTGGGGATAAAAGAGGTATTTGTGGGTGAAAAGGTCCTATTTCCAGGGGGAACCCTGGTATTTCTTGGAGAAGATGTGATATATTTGGGAGAAATGTGGCATTTCTGGAAGAAACTGTCCTATTTGGGGGAGAAGCCTGCTATTAGTGGGTGAAAAGGTCCTCTTTGAAGGGGGAAAGCTGGTATTTCTTGGAGAAGATGTGATATATTTGGCGAAATGTGGCCTTTCTGGAAGAAAATGTCCTATTTGGGGGGAGAAGGCTGGTACTTGTGGGAGAAAAGGTCCTCTTTCAGGAGGAATCCTGGTATTTCTTGGAGGAGGTGTGATATGTTTGGGAGAAATGTGGCATTTCTGGAAGAAACTGTCCTCTTTTGGGGATAAAAGAGGTATTTGTGGGTAAAAAGGTCCTATTTGAAGGGGGAAATGTGGTATTTCTTGGAGAAGATGTGATATGTTTGGGAGAAATGTGGCATTTCTGGAAGAAACTGTTCTTTTTTGGGGATAAAAGAGGTATTTGTGGTTGAAAAGGTCCTATTTGAAGGGGGAAACCTGGTATTTCTAGGAGTAGATGTGATCTATTTGGGAGAAATGTGGCATTTCTGGAAGAAACTGTCCTATTTGGGGGATAAAACAGGTATTTGTGGGAGAAAAGGTGCTCTTTGAAGGGGGAAACCTGGCATTTCTTGGAGAAGATGTGATCTATTTGGGAGAAATGTGGCATTTCTGGAAGAAACTGTCCTCTTTTGGGGATATAAGAGGTATTTGTGGGAGAAAAGGTCCTATTTGAAGGGGTTAAGCTGGTATTTCTTGGAGAAGATGTGATCTATTTGGGAGAAATGTGGCATTTCTGGAAGAAACTGTCCTCTTTTGGGGATAGAAGAGGTATTTGTGGGTGAAAAGGTCCTATTTCCAGGGGGAAACCTGGTATTTCTTGGAGAAGATGTGATATATTTGGGAGAAATGTGGCATTTCTGGAAGAAAATGTCCTATATTGGGGAAGAAGGCTGGTACTTCTGGGAGAAAAGGTCCTATTTCAGGAGGAATCCTGGTATTTCTTGGAGGAGATGTGATATGTTTGGGAGAAATGTGGAATGTCTGGAAAAAACTGTCCTCTTTCGGGGATAAAAGAGGTATTTGTGGGTGAAAAGGTCCTATTTGAAGGGGGAAAGCTGGTATTTCTTGGAGAAGATGAGATATATTTGGGAGAAATCTGGCATTCCTGGAATTCCCCTTCAAATAGGAACTTTTCTACCACTAATACCTCTTCTATCCCCAAAAGAGGACAGTTTCTTCCAGAAATGCCACATTTCTCCCAAATATATCACATCTTCTCCAAGAAATGCCAGGATTCCTCCTGAAATAGGACCTTCTCACCCAAAACTACCAGCCGTCTCCCCCCAAATTGGACATTTTCTTCCAGAAAGGCCACATTTCTCCCAAATATATCACATCTTCTCCAAGAAATACCAGGATTCCTCCTGAAATAGGACCTTCTCACCCAAAACTACCAGCCTTCTCCCCCAAAATTGGACATTTTCTTCCAGAAAGGCCACATTTCTCCCAAATATATCACATCTTCTCCCAGAAATACCATCTTTCCCCCTGGAAATAGGACCTTTTCACCCACAAATTTCCTGTTTTATCCCCAAAAGAGGACATTTTCTTCCAGAAATGCCAGATTTCTCCCAAATATATCACATCTTCTCCAAGAAATACCAGGGTTCCCCCTTCAAATAGGACCTTATCACCCACAAATACCTCTTTTATCCCCAAAATAGGACAGTTTCTTCCAGACATGCCACATTTCTCCCAAATATATCACATCTTCTCCAAGAAATACCAGGGTTCCCCCTTCAAATAGGACCTTTTCACCCACAAATACCTCTTTTATCCCCAAAAGAGGACAGTTTCTTCCAGAAATGCCACATTTCTCCCAAATATATCACATCTTCTCCAAGAAATAACAGGTTTCCCCCTTCAAATACAACGTTTTCACCCACAAATACCTGTTTTATCCCCAAAAGAGGACAGTTTCTTCCAGAAATGCCACATTTCTCCCAAATATACCACATCTTCTCCAAGAAATACCTTCTTTCCCCCTTCAAATAGGACCTTTTCACCCACAAATACCTCTTTTATCCCCAAAAGAGGACAGTTTCTTCCAGAAACGCCACATTTCTCCCAAATATATCACATCTTCTCCAAGAAATACCAGGTTTCCCCCTTCAAATAGGACCTTTTCACCCACAAATACCTGTTTTATCCCCCAAATAGGACAGTTTCTTCCAGAAATGCCACATTTCTCCCAAATATATCACATCTTCTCCAAGAAATACCAGCTTTCCCCCTTCAAATAGGACCTTTTCACCCACTAATAGCAGGCTTCTCCCCCAAATAGGACAGTTTCTTCCAGAAATGCCACATTTCTCCCAAATATAGCACATCTTCTCCAAGAAATACCAGCTTTCCCCCTTCAAATAGGACCTTATCACCCACAAATACCTCTTTTATCCCCAAAAGAGGACAGTTTTTTCCAGACATGCCTCATTTCTCCCAAATATATCACATCTTCTCCAAGAAATACCAGGATTCCTCCTGAAAGAGGACCTTTTCTCCCTCAAGTACCAGCCTTCTACCCCAAATAGGACAGTTTCTTCCAGACATGCCACATTTCTCCCAAATATATCACATCTTCTCCAAGAAATACCAGGTTTCCCCCTTCAAATAGGACCTTTTCACCCACAAATACCACTTTTATCCCCAAAAGAGGACAGTTTCTGCCAGAAAGGCCACATTTCTCCCAAATAGATCACATCTCCTCCAAGAAATACCAGGTTTCCCCCTTCAAATAGGACCTTTTCACCCACAAATACCTGTTCTATCCCCAAAAGAGGACAGTTTCTTCCAGAAATGCCTGATTTCTCCCAAATATATCACATCTTCTCCAAGAAATACCAGGGTTCCCCCTTCAAATAGGACCTTTTCACCCACAAATACCTCTTTTATCCCCAAAATAGGACAGTTTCTTCCAGACATGCCACATTTCTCCCAAATATATCACATCTTCTCCAAGAAATAACAGGATTCCCCCTGGAAATAGGACCTTCTAACCCACTAATACCAGGCTTCTCCCCCCAAATAGGACAGTTTCTTCCAGAAATGCCACATTTCTCCCAAACATATCACATCTTCTCCAAGAAATACCAGGTATCCCTCTTCAAATAGGACCTTTTCACCCACAAATACCTCTTTTATCCCCAAAAGAGGACAGTTTCTTCAAGAAATGCCACATTTCTCCCAAATATATCACATCTCCTTCAAGAAATACCAGCATTCCCCCTTCAAATAGGACCTTTTCACCCACAAATACGTCTTTTATCCCCAAAACAGGACACTTTCTTCCAGAAATGCCACATTTCTCCCAAATACATCACATCTTCTCCAAGAAATACCAGCTTTCCCCCTTCAAATAGGACCTTTTCACCCACAAATAACTCTTTTATCCCCAAAATAGGACAGTTTCTTCCAGACATGCCACATTTCTCCCAAATAGATCACATCTTCTCCAAGAAATAACACGTTTCCCCCTTCAAATAGGAAATTTTCTCCCACAAATACCTCTTTTATCCCCAAAAGAGGACAGTTTCTTCCAGAAAGGCCACATTTCTCCCAAACATATCACATCTCCTCCAAGAAATACCAGGATTCCTCCTGAAATAGGAACTTTTCTCCCACAAATACCACCCTTCTCCCCCAAAATAGGACATTTTCTTCCAGACATGCCACATTTCTCCCAAATATATCACATCTTCTCCAAGAAATACCAGGTTTCCCCCTTCAAATAGGACCTTTTCAACCACAAATACCTGTTTTATCCCCAAAATACGACAGTTTCTTCCAGAAATGCCACATTTCTCCCAAATAGATCACAACTCCTCCATGAAATACCAGGTTTCCCCCTTCAATTAGGACCTTTTCTCCATGAAATACCTGTTTTATCCCCAAAAGAGGACATTTTCTTCCAGACATGCCACATTTCTCCCAAATATAGCACATCTTCTCCAAGAAATACCAGGTTTCCCCCTTCAGATAGGACCTTTTCAACCACTAATACCTCTTTTATCCCCAAAAGAGGACAGTTTCTTCCAGAAAGGCCACATTTCTCCCAAATATATCACATCTTCTCCAAGAAATACCAGGATTCCTCCTGAAATAGGACCTTCTCACCGAAAACTACCAGCCTTCTCCCCCCAAATTGGACATTTTCTTCCAGAAATGCCACATTTCTCCCAAATAGATCACATCTTCTCCATGAAATACCAGCTTTCCCCCTTCAAATAGGACCATTTCTCCCACAAATACCTGTTTTATCCCCAAAAGAGGACAGTTTCTGCCAGACATGCCACATTTCTCCCAAATATATCACCTATTCTCCAAGAAATACCAGGTTTCCCCCTTCAAATAGGACCTTTTCACCCACAAATACCTGTTTTATCCCCAAAAGAGGACAGTTTCTTCCAGAAATGCCACATTTCTCCCAAATACATCACATCTTCTCCAAGAAATACCAGGTTTCCCCCTTCAAATACGACCTTTTCTCCCACAAATACCTCTTTTATCCCCAAAATAGGACAGTTTCTTCCAGACATGCCACATTTCTCCCAAATATAGCACATCTTCTCCAAGAAATACCAGGTTTCCCCCTTCAAATAGGACCTTTTCACCCACAAATACCTCTTTTATCCCCAAAAGAGGACATTTTATTCCAGACATGCCACATTTCTCCCAAATACATCACATCTTCTCCAAGAAATACCAGGATTCCTCCTGAAATAGGACCTTTTCTCCCTCAAGTACCAGCCTTCTCCCCCCAAATAGGACAGTTTCTTCCTGACATGCACCATTTCTCCCAAATATATCACATCTTCTCCAAGAAATACCAGGTTTCCCCCTTCAAATAGGACCTTCTCACCCACTAATACCAGGCTTCTCCCCCCAAATATGACAGTTTCTTCCAGAAATGCCACATTTCTCCCGAACATATCACATCTTCTCCAAGAAATACCACGTTTCCCCCTTCAAATAGGACCTTTTCACCCACAAATACCTCTTTTATCCCCAAAATAGGACAGTTTCTTCCAGAAATGGCACATTTCTACCAAATATATCACCTCTTCTCCAAGAAATACCAGCTTTCCCCCTTCAAATAGGACCTTTTCACCCACTAATAGCAGGCTTCTCCCCAAAATAGGACAGTTTCTTCCTGAAATGCCACATTTCTCCCAAATATATCACATCTTCTTTAAGAAATACCAGGTTTCCCCCAGGAAATAGGACCTTTTCACCCACAAATACCTCTTTTATCCCCAAAAGAGGACAGTTTCTTCCAGAAATGCCACATTTCTCCCAAACATATCACATCTTCTCCAAGAAATACCAGGTTTCCCCTTCAAATAGGACCTTTTCACCCACAAATACCTCTTTTATCCCCAAAAGAGGACAGTTTCTTCAAGAAATGCCACATTTCTCCCAAATATATCACATCTCCTTCAAGAAATACCAGCATTCCCCCTTCAAATAGGACCTTTTCACCCTCAAATACCTGTTTTATCCCCAAAACAGGACACTTTCTTCCAGAAATGCCACATTTCTCCCAAATACATCACATCTTCTCCAAGAAATACCAGCTTTCCCCCTTCAAATAGGACCTTTTCACCCACAAATACCTCTTTTATCCCCAAAATAGGACAGTTTCTTCCAGACATGCCACATTTCTCCCAAATAGATCACATCTTCTCCAAGAAATAACACGTTTCCCCCTTCAAATAGGAAATTTTCTCCCACAAATACCTGTTTTATCCCCAAAATTGGACATTTTCTTCCAGAAATGCCACATTTCTCCCAAATAGATCACATCTTCTCCAAGAAATACCAGGTTTCCCCCTTCAAATAGGACCTTTTCACCCACAAATACCTCTTTTATCCCCAAAATAGGACAGTTTCTTCCAGAAAGGCCACATTTCTCCCAAACATATCACATCTCCTCCAAGAAATACCAGGATTCCTCCTGAAATAGGATCTTTTCTCCCACAAATACCACACTTCTCCCCCCAAATAGGACATTTTCTTCCAGAAATGCCACATTTCTCCCAAATATATCACATCTTCTCCAAGAAATACCAGCTTTCCCCCTTCAAATAGGACCTTTTCACCTACTAATACCTCTTTTATCCCCAAAAGAGGACAGTTTCTTCCAGAAATGCCACATTTCTCCCAAATACATCACATCTTCTCCAAGAAATACCAGGTTTCCCCCTTCAAATACGACCTTTTCTCCCACAAATACCTGTTTTATCCCCAAAATAGGACAGTTTCTTCCAGACATGCCACATTTCTCCCAAATATAGCACATCTTCTCCAAGAAATACCAGGTTTCCCCCTTCAAATAGGACCTTTTCACCCACAAATACCTCTTTTATCCCCAAAAGAGGACATTTTATTCCAGACATGCCACATTTCTCCCAAATACATCACATCTTCTCCAAGAAATACCAGGATTCCTCCTGAAATAGGACCTTTTCTCCCTCATGTACCAGCCTTCTCCCCCCAAATAGGACAGTTTCTTCCTGACATGCACCATTTCTCCCAAATATATCACATCTTCTCCAAGAAATACCAGGTTTCCCCCTTCAAATAGGACCTTCTCACCCACTAATACCAGGCTTCTCCCCCCAAATATGACAGTTTCTTCCAGAAATGCCACATTTCTCCCGAACATATCACATCTTCTCCAAGAAATACCACGTTTCCCCCTTCAAATAGGACCTTTTCACCCACAAATACCTCTTTTATCCCCAAAATAGGACAGTTTCTTCCAGAAATGGCACATTTCTACCAAATATATCACCTCTTCTCCAAGAAATACCAGCTTTCCCCCTTCAAATAGGACCTTTTCACCCACTAATAGCAGGCTTCTCCCCAAAATAGGACAGTTTCTTCCTGAAATGCCACATTTCTCCCAAATATATCACATCTTCTTTAAGAAATACCAGGTTTCCCCCAGGAAATAGGACCTTTTCACCCACAAATACCTCTTTTATCCCCAAAAGAGGACAGTTTCTTCCAGAAATGCCACATTTCTCCCAAACATATCACATCTTCTCCAAGAAATACCAGGTTTCCCCTTCAAATAGGACCTTTTCACCCACAAATACCTCTTTTATCCCCAAAAGAGGACAGTTTCTTCAAGAAATGCCACATTTCTCCCAAATATATCACATCTCCTTCAAGAAATACCAGCATTCCCCCTTCAAATAGGACCTTTTCACCCTCAAATACCTGTTTTATCCCCAAAACAGGACACTTTCTTCCAGAAATGCCACATTTCTCCCAAATACATCACATCTTCTCCAAGAAATACCAGCTTTCCCCCTTCAAATAGGACCTTTTCACCCACAAATACCTCTTTTATCCCCAAAATAGGACAGTTTCTTCCAGACATGCCACATTTCTCCCAAATAGATCACATCTTCTCCAAGAAATAACACGTTTCCCCCTTCAAATAGGAAATTTTCTCCCACAAATACCTGTTTTATCCCCAAAATTGGACATTTTCTTCCAGAAATGCCACATTTCTCCCAAATAGATCACATCTTCTCCAAGAAATACCAGGTTTCCCCCTTCAAATAGGACCTTTTCACCCACAAATACATCTTTTATCCCCAAAATAGGACAGTTTCTTCCAGAAAGGCCACATTTCTCCCAAACATATCACATCTCCTCCAAGAAATACCAGGATTCCTCCTGAAATAGGATCTTTTCTCCCAAAAATACCACACTTCTCCCCCCAAATAGGACATTTTCTTCCAGAAATGCCACATTTCTCCCAAATATATCACATCTTCTCCAAGAAATACCAGCTTTCCCCCTTCAAATAGGACCTTTTCACCTACTAATACCTCTTTTATCCCCAAAAGAGGACAGTTTCTTCCAGAAATGCCACATTTCTCCCAAATAGATCACATCTTCTCCAAGAAATACCAGGTTTCCCCCTTCAAATAGGACCTTTTCACCCACAAATACCTCTTTTATCCCCAAAAGAGGACATTTTCTTCCAGAAATGCCACATTTCTCCCAAATATATCACATCTTCTCCAAGAAATACCAGCTTTCCCCCTTCAAATAGGACCTTTTCACCCACAAATACCTCTTTTATCCCCAAAAGAGGACAGTTTTTTCCAGACATGCCACATTTCTCCCAAATATATCACATCTTCTCCAAGAAATACCAGCTTTCCCCCTTCAAATAGGACCTTTTCTCCCACAAATACCTCTTTTATCCCCAAAATAGGACACTTTCTTCCAGAAATGCCACATTTCTCCCAAATAGATCACATCTTCTCCATGAAATACCAGGTTTCCCCCTTCAATTAGGACCTTTTCTCCATGAAATACCTGTTTTATCCCCAAAAGAGGACATTTCTTCCAGACATGCCACATTTCACCCAAATATAGCACATCTTCTCCAAGAAATACCAGGTTTCCCCCTTCAGATAGGACCTTTTCAACCACTAATACCTCTTTTATCCCCAAAAGAGGACAGTTTCTTCCAGAAATGCCACATTTCTCCCAAATATATCACATATTCTCCAAGAAATACCAGGATTCCTCCTGAAAGAGGAACATCTCACCCAAAACTACCAGCCTTCTCCCCCAAATTGGACATTTTCTTCCAGAAAGGCCACATTTCTCCCAAATATATCACATCTTCTCCAAGAAATACCTGGATTCCTCCTGAAATAGGACCTTCTCACCCAAAACTACCAGTCTTCTCCCCCCAAATTGAACATTTTCTTCCAGAAAGGCCACATTTCTCCCAAATAGATCACATCTTCTCCATGAAATACCAGCTTTCCCCCTTCAAATAGGACCTTTTCTCCCACAAATACCTGTTTTATCCCAAAAGAGGACAGTTTCTGCCAGACATGCCACATTTCTCCCAAATATATCACCTATTCACCAAGAAATACCAGGTTTCCCCTGGAAATAGGACCTTTTCACCCACAAATACCTCTTTGATCCCCAAAAGAGGACAGTTTCTTCCAGAAATGCCACATTTCTCCCAAATACATCACATCTTCTCCAAGAAATACCAGGTTTCCCCCTTCAAATACGACCTTTTCTCCCACAAATACCTCTTTTATCCCCAAAATAGGACAGTTTCTTCCAGACATGCCACATTTCTCCCAAATATACCACATCTTCTCCAAGAAATACCAGCTTTCCCCCTTCAAATAGGACCTTTTCACCCACAAATACCTCTTTTATCCCCAAAAGAGGACAGTTTCTTCCAGAAATGCCACATTTCTCCCAAATATATCACATCTTCTCCAAGAAATACCAGCTTTAACCCTTCAAATAGGACCTTTTCACCCACAAATACCTGTTTTATCCCCAAAATAGGGCAGTTTCTTCCAGAAATGCCACATTTCTCCCAAATATATCACATCTTCTCCAAGAAATACCAGCTTTCCCTCTTCAAATAGGACCTTATCACCCACAAATACCACTTTTATCCCCAAAAGAGGACAGTTTATTCCAGAAATGCCACATTTCTCACAAATAGATCACATCTTCTTCAAGAAATACCAGTTTTCCCCCTCGAAATAGGACCTTCTCACCCACTAATACCAGGCTTCTCCCCCCAAATAGGACAGTTTCTTCCAGAAATGCCACATTTCTCCCAAACATATCACATCTTCTCCAAGAAATACCAGGTTTCCCCCTTCAAATAGGACCTTTTCACCCACAAATACCTGTTTTATCCCCAAAATAGGACAGTTTCTTCCAGAATTGGCACATTTCTACCAAATATATCACATCTTCTCCAAGAAATACCAGCTTTCCCCCTTCAAATAGGACCTTTTCACCCACTAATAGCAGGCTTCTCCCCAAATTAGGACAGTTTCTTCCAGAAATGCCAGATTTCTCCCAAATATATCACATCTTCTTCAAGAAATACCAGGTTTCCCCCTGGAAATAGGACCTTTTCACCCACAAATACCACTTTTATCCCCAAAATAGGACAGTTTCTTCCAGAAATGCCACATTTCTCCCAAATATATCACATCTTCTCCAAGAAATACCAGCTTTCCCCCTTCAAATAGGACCTTTTCACCCACAAATACCTCTTTTATCCCCAAAAGAGGACAGTTTCTTACAGACATGCCACATTTCTCCCAAATATATCACATCTTCTCCAAGAAATACCAGGTTTCCCCCTTCAAATAGGACCTTTTCAACCACAAATACCTCTTTTATCCCTCAAATTGGACATATTCTTCCCGAAATGCCAGATTTCTCCCAAATATATCACATCTTCTCCAAGAAATACCAGCTTTCCCCCTTCAAATAGGACCTTTTCACCCACAAATACCTCTTTTATCCCCAAAAGAGGACAGTTTCTTCCAGAAATGCCACATTTCTCCCAAACATATCGCATCTTCTCCAAGAAATACCAGGTTTCCAACTTCAAATAGGACCTTTTCACCCACAAATACCTCATTTATCCCCAAAAGAGGACAGTTTCTTCCAGAAAGGCCACATTTCTCCCAAACATATCACATCTCCTCCAAGAAATACCAGGATTTCTCCTGAAATAGGACCTTTTCTCCCACAAGTACCAGCCTTCTTCCCCAATATAGGACATTTTCTTCCAGAAATGCCAGATTTCTCCCAAATATATCACATCTTCTCCAAGAAATACCAGGTTTCCCCCTTCAGATAGGAACTTTTCACCCACTAATACCTCTTTTATCCCCAAAAGAGGACAGTTTCTTCCAGAAATGCCACATTTCTCCCAAATATATCACATCTTCTCCAAGAAATACCAGGTTTCCCCCTTCAAATAGGACCTTTTCACCCACAAATACCTCTTTTATCCCCAAAAGAGGACAGTTTCTTCCAGAAATGCCACATTTCTCCCAAATAGATCACAGCTTCTCCAAGAAATACCAGGATTCCTCCTGAAATAGGACCTTCTCACCCACAACTACCATCCTTCTCCCCCCAAATTGGACATTTTCTTCCAGAAATGCCTCATTTCTCCCAAATACATCACATCTTCTCCAAGAAATACCAGGATTCCTCCTGAAATAGGACCTTCTCACCCACAACTACCGGCCTTCTCCCCACAAATTGGACATTTTCTTCCAGAAATGCCTCATTTCTCCCAAATATATCACATCTTCTCCAAGAAATACCACGATTCCCCCTTCAAATAGGACCTTTTCACCCACAAATACCTCTTTTATCCCCAATAGAGGACATTTTCTTCCAGAAATGCCACATTTCTCCCAAATATATCACATCTTCTCCTAGAAATACCAGGTTTCCCCCTTCAAATAGGAAATTTTCAACCACTAATACCTCTTTTATCCCCAAAAGAGGACAGTTTCTTCCAGAAATGCCACATTTCTCCCAAATATATCACATCTTCTCCAAGAAATGCCACGATTCCTCCTGAAAGAGGACCTTCTCACCCAAAACTACCAGCCTTCTCTCCCCAAATTGGACATTTTCTTCCAGAAATGCCACATTTCTCCCAAATATATCACATCTTCTCCAAGAAATACCAGGATTCCTCCTGAAATAGGACCTTCTCACCGAAAACTACCAGCCTTCTCCCCCCAAATGGGCCATTTTCTTCCAGACATGCCACATTTCTCCCAAATAGATCACATCTTCTCCAAGAAGTACCAGCTTTCCCCCTTCAAATAGGACCTTTTCACCCACAAATACCTCTTTTATCCCCAAAAGAGGACAGTTTCTTCCAGACATGCCACATTTCTCCCAAATATACCACATCTTCTCCAAGAAATACCAGGTTTCCAACTTCAAATAGGAAATTTTCACCCACAAATACCTGTTTTATCCCCAAAATACGACAGTTTCTTCCAGACATGCCACATTTCTCCCAAATATATCCCATCTTCTCCAAGAAATACCAGGGTTCCCCCTTCAAATAGGACCTTATCACCCACAAATACCTCTTTTATCCCCAAAAGAGGACAGTTTCTTCCAGAAATGCCACATTTCTCACAAATATATCACATCTTCTCCAAGAAATAACAGGTTTCCCCCTTCAAATAGGACCTTTTCACCCACAAATACCTCTTTTTTCCCCAAAAGAGGACAGTTTCTTCCAGAAATGCCACATTTCTCCCAAATATATCACATCTTCTCCAAGAAATAACAGGTTTCCCCCTTCAAATACAACGTTTTCACCCACAAATACCTGTTTTATCCCCAAAAGAGGACAGTTTCTTCCAGAAATGCCACATTTCTCCCAAATATACCACATCTTCTCCAAGAAATACCACGTTTCCCCCTTCAAATAGGACCTTTTCACCCACAAATACCTGTTTTATCCCCAAAATAGGACAGTTTCTTCCAGACATGCCACATTTCTCCCAAATAGATCACATCTTCTCCAAGAAATAACAGGTTTCCCCCTTCAAATAGGACCTTTTCTCCCACAAATACCTGTTTTATCCCCAAAATAGGACAGTTTCTTCCAGACATGCCACATTTCTCCCAAATAGATCACATCTTCTCCAAGAAATACCAGGTTTCCCCCTTCAAATAGGACCTTTTCACCCACAAATACCTCTTTTATCCCCAAAAGAGGACAGTTTCTTCCAGAAAGGCCACATTTCTCCCAAACATATCACATCTTCTCCAAGAAATACCAGGATTCCTCCTGAAATAGGAACTTTTCTCCCACAAATACCACACTTCTCCCCCAAAATAGGACATTTTCTTCCAGACATGCCACATTTCTCCCAAATATATCACATCTTCTCCAAGAAATACCAGGTTTCCCCGTTCAGATAGGAACTTTTCAACCACTAATACCTCTTTTATCCCCAAAAGAGGACAGTTTCTTCCAGAAATGCCACATTTCTCCCAAATATATCACATCTTCTCCAAGAAATGCCAGGATTCCTCCTGAAAGAGGAACATTTCTCCCAAAACTACCAGCCTTCTCCCCCCAAATTGGACATTTTCTTCCAGAAAGGCCACATTTCTCCCAAATATATCACATCTTCTCCAGGAAATACCAGGATTCCTCCTGAAATAGGACCTTCCCACCGAAAACTACCAGCCTTCTCCCCCCAAATTGGACATTTTCTTCCAGAAATGCCACATTTCTCCCAAATAGATCACATCTTCTCCATGAAATACCAGCTTTCCCCCTTCAAATAGGACCTTTTCTCCCACAAATACCTGTTTTATCCCCAAAAGAGGACAGTTTCTGCCAGAAATGCCACATTTCTCCCTAATATATCACCTATTCTCCAAGAAATACCAGGTTTCCCCCTGGAAATAGGACCTTTTCACCCACAAATACCTGTTTTATCCCCAAAAGAGGACAGTTTCTGCCAGACATGCCACATTTCTCGCAAATAGATCACATCTTCTCCAAGAAATACCAGGTTTCCCCCTTCAAATAGGACCTTTTCACCCACAAATACCTGTTTTATCCCCAAAATACGACAGTTTCTTCCAGAAATGCCACATTTCTCCCAAATAGATCACATCTTCTCCAAGAAATACCACGTTTCCCCCTTCAAATAGGACCTTTTCACCCACAAATACCTCTTTTATCCCCAAAATAGGACAGTTTCTTCCAGAAATGCCAGATTTCTCCCAAATACATCACATCTTCTCCAAGAAATACCACATTTCCCCCTTCAAATAGGACCTTTTCACCCACAAATACCTCTTTTATCCCCAAAAGAGGACAGTTTCTTCCAGAAATGCCACATTTCTCCCAAATAGATCACATCTTCTCCAAGAAATGCCAGGTTTCCCCCTTAAAATAGGACCTTTTCACCCACAAATACCTGTTTTATCCCCAAAAGAGCACAGTTTCTTCCAGACATGCCACATTTCTCCCAAATATATCACCTCTTCTCCAAGAAATACCAGCTTTCCCCCTTCAAATAGGACCTTTTCTCCCACAAATACCTGTTCTATCCCCAAAATAGAACAGCTTCTTCCAGGCATGCCACATTTCTCCCAAATATATCACATCTTCTCCATGAAATACCAGGTTTCCAACTTCAAATAGGAACTTTTCACCCACAAATACCTGTTTTATCCCCAAAATAGGACAGTTTCTTCCAGAAATGCCACATTTCTCCCAAACATATCACATCTTCTCCAAGAAATACCAGGTTTCCCCCTTCAAATAGGACCTTTTCACCCACAAATACCTCTTTTATCCCCAAAAGAGGACAGTTTCGTCCAGAAATGCCACATTTCTCCCAAACATATCACATCTCCTCCAAGAAATACCAGGATTCCTCCTGAAATAGGACCTTTTCTCCAACAAGTACCAGCCTTCTTCCCCAATATAGGACATTTTCTTCCAGACATGCCACATTTCTCCCAAATATATCACATCTTCTCCAAGAAATACCAGGGTTCCCCCTTCAAATAGGACCTTTTCACCCACAAATACCTCTTTTATCCCCAAAAGAGGACAGTTTCTTCCAGAAAGGCCACATTTCTCCCAAATAGATCACATCTTCTCCAAGAAATACCAGCTTTCCCCCTTCAAATAGGACCTTTTCACACACAAATACCTGTTTTATCCCCAAAATACGACAGTTTCTTCCAGAAATGCCACATTTCTCCCAAATATATCACACCTTCTCCAAGAAATACCAGGATTCCTCCTGAAATAGGACCTTCTCACCCACAACTACCAGCCTTCTCCCCACAGATTGGACATTTTCTTCCAGAAATGCCTCATTTCTCCCAAATATATCACATCTTCTCCAAGAAATACCAGGATTCCTCCTGAAATAGGACCTTCTCACCCACAACTACCAGCCTTCTCCCCACAAATTGGACATTTTCTTCCAGAAATGCCTCATTTCTCCCAAATATATCACATCTTCTCCAAGAAATACCACGTTTTCCCCTTCAAATAGGACCTTTTCACCCACAAATACCTCTTTTATCCCCAATAGAGGACATTTTCTTCCAGAAAGGCCACATTTCTCCCAAATATATCACATCTTCTCCAAGAAATACCAGCTTTCCCCCTTCAAATAGGACCTTTTCACCCACAAATACCTCTTTTATCCCCAAAAGAGGACAGTTTTTTCCAGACATGCCACATTTCTCCCAAATATATCACATCTTCTCCAAGATATACCAGGTTTCCCCCTTCAAATAGGACCTTTTCTCCCACAAATACCTCTTTTATCCCCAAAAGAGGACAGTTTCTTCCAGAAATGCCGCATTTCTCCCAAATAGATCACAACTCCTCCATGAAATACCAGGTTTCCCCCTTCAATTAGGACCTTTTCTCCATGAAATACCTGTTTTATCCCCAAAAGAGGACATTTTCTTCCAGAAATACCACATTTCTCCCAAATATAGCACATCTTCTCCAAGAAATACCTGCTTTCCCCCTTCAGATAGGACCTTTTCAACCACTAATACCTGTTTTATCCCCAAAAGAGGACAGTTTCTTCCAGAAATGCCACATTTCTCCCAAATATATCACATCATCTCCAAGAAATGACAGGATTCCTCCTGAAAGAGGAACATCTCACCCAAAACTACCAGCCTTCTCCCCCCAAATTGGACATTTTCTTCCAGAAAGGCCACATTTCTCCCAAATATATCACATCTTCTCCAAGAAATACAAGGATTCCTCCTGAAATAGGACCTTCTCACCGAAAACTACCAGCCTTCTCCCCCCAAATTGGACATTTTCTTCCAGAAATGCCACATTTCTCCCAAATAGATCACATCTTCTCCAAGAAATACCAGGTTTCCCCCTTCAAATAGGACCTTTTCTCCCACAAATACCTGTTTTATCCCCAAAAGAGGACAGTTTCTGCCAGACATGCCACATTTCTCCCAAATATATCACCTCTTCTCCAAGAAATACCAGGATTCCCCCTTCAAATAGGACCTTTTCACCCACAAATACCTCTTTTATCCCCAAAAGAGGACAGTTTCTTCCAGAAATGCCACATTTCTCCCAAATAGATCACATCTTCTCCAAGAAATACCAGGGTTCCCCCTTCAAATAGGACCTTTTCACCCACAAATACCTCTTTTATCCCCAAAATAGGACAGTTTCTTCCAGAAATGCCACATTTCTCCCAAATAGATCACATCTTCTCCAAGAAATACCAGGGTTCCCCCTTCAAATAGGACCTTTTCACCCACAAATACCTCTTTTATCCCCAAAATACGACAGTTTCTTCCAGAAATGCCTCATTTCTCCCAAATACATCACATCTTCTCCAAGAAATACCAGCTTTCCCCCTTCAAATAGGACCTTTTCTCCCACAAATACCTGTTTTATCCCCTAAAGAGCACAGTTTCTTCCAGACATGCCACATTTCTCCCAAATAGATCACCTCTTCTCCAAGAAATACCAGCTTTCCCCCTTCAAATAGGACCTTTTTACCCAAAAATACCTGTTTCATCCCCAAAAGAGGACAGTTTCTTCCAGAAATGCCACATTTCTCCCAAATATACCACATCTTCTCATAGAATTACCAGGTTTCCCCCTTCAAATAGGACCTTTTCACCCACAAATACCTCTTTTATCCCCAAAATAGGACAGTTTCTTCCAGAAATGCCACATTTCTCCCAAACATATCACATCTCCTGCAAGAAATACCAGGATTCCTCCTTCAAATAGGACCTTTTCTCCCACAAGTACCAGCCTTCTTCCCCAATATAGGACATTTTCTTCCAGACATGCCACATTTCTCCCAAATATATCACATCTTCTCCAAGAAATACCAGGGTTCCCCCTTCAAATAGGACCTTTTCACCCACTAATACCTCTTTTATCCCCAAAATAGGACAGTTTCTTCCAGAAATGCCACATTTCTCCCAAATATATCACATCTTCTCCAAGAAATACAAGCTTTCCCCCTTCAAATAGGACCTTTTCACCCACAAATACCTCTTTTATCCCCAAAAGAGGACAGTTTCTTCCAGAAATGCCACATTCCTCCCAAATATATCACATCTTCTCCAAGAAATACCAGGTTTCCCCCTTCAAATAGGACCTTTTCACCCACAAATACCTCTTTTATCCCCAAAAGAGGACAGTTTCTTCCAGAAATGCCACATTTCTCCCAAAAAGATCACATCTTCTTAAAGAAATACCAGGGTTCCCCCTTCAAATAGGACCTTTTCACCCACAAATACCTCTTTTATCCCCAAAAGAGGACAGTTTCTTCCAGAAATGCCACATTTCTCCCAAATAGATCACATCTTCTCCAAGAAATACCAGCTTTCCCCCTTCAAATAGGACCTTTTCACACACAAATACCTCTTTTATCCCCAAAAGAGGACAGTTTCTTCCAGAAATGCCACATTTCTCCCAAATATATCACATCTTCTCCAAGAAATACCAGGATTCCTCCTGAAATAGGACCTTCTCACCCACAACTACCATCCTTCTCCCCACAAATTGGACATTTTCTTCCAGAAATGCCTCATTTCTCCCAAATATATCACATCTTCTCCAAGAAATACCAGGATTCCTCCTGAAATAGGACCTTCTCACCCACAACTACCAGCCTTCTCCCCACAAATTGGAAATTTTCTTCCAGAAATGCCTCATTTCTCCCAAATATATCATATCTTCTCCAAGAAATACCAGGTTTCCCCCTTCAAATAGGACCTTTTCACCCACAAATACCTGTTTTATCCCCAAAAGAGGACAGTTTTTTCCAGACATGCCACATTTCTCCCAAATATATCACATCTTCTCCAAGATATACCAGCTTTCCCCCTTCAAATAGGACCTTTTCTCCCACAAATACCTCTTTTATCCCCAAAAGAGGACATTTTCTTCCAGAAATGCCACATTTCTCCCAAATAGATCACAACTCCTCCATGAAATACCAGGTTTCCCCCTTCAATTAGGACCTTTTCTCCATGAAATACCTGTTTTATCCCCCAAAGAGCACATTTTCTTCCAGAAATACCACATTTCTCCCAAATATAGCACATCTTCTCCAAGAAATACCAGGATTCCTCCTGAAATAGGACCTTCTCACCGAAAACTACCAGCCTTCTCCCCCCAAATTGGACATTTTCTTCCAGACATGCCACATTTCTCCCAAATATATCACCTCTTCTCCAAGAAATACCAGGTTTCCCCCTTCAAATAGGACCTTTTCTCCCACAAATACCTGTTTTATCCCTAAAAGAGGACAGTTTCTGCCAGACATGCCACATTTCTCCCAAATATATCACATCTTCTCCAAGAAATACCAGGTTTCCCCTTCAAATAGGACCTTTTCACCCACAAATACCTCTTTTATCCCCAAAAGAGGACAATTTCTTCCAGAAATGCCACATTTCTCCCAAATAGATCACATCTTCTCCAAGAAATACCAGGGTTCCCCCTTCAAATAGGAACTTTTCACCCACAAATACCTCTTTTATGCCCAAAATAGGACAGTTTCTTCCAGACAAGCCACATTTCTCCCAAGTATATCACATCTTCTCCAAGAAATACCAGCTTTCCCCCTTCAAATACAATGTTTTCACCCACAAATACCTCTTTTATCCCCAAAATAGGACAGCTTCTTCCAGGCATGCCACATTTCTCCCAAATATATCATATCTTCTCCAAGAAATACCAGGTTTCCCCCTTCAAATAGGACCTTTTCACCCACAAATACCTCTTTTATCCCCAAAAGAGGACAGTTTCTTCCAGAAAGGCCACATTTCTCCCAAATAGATCACATCTTCTCCAAGAAATAACACGTTTCCCCCTTCAAATAGGAAATTTTCTCCCACAAATACCTGTTTTATCCCCAAAATAGGACAGTTTCTTCCAGAAATGCCACATTTCTCCCAAACATATCACATCTTCTCCAAGAAATACCAGGTTTCCCCCTTCAAATAGGACCTTTTCTCCCACAAATACCTCTTTTATCCCCAAAAGAGGACAGTTTCTTCCAGAAAGGCCACATTTCTCCCAAACATATCACATCTCCTCCAAGAAATACCAGGATTCCTCCTGAAATAGGACCTTTTCTCCCACAAGTACCAGCCTTCTTCCCCAATATAGGACATTTTCTTCCAGACATGCCACATTTCTCCGAAATAGATCACATCTTCTCCAAGAAATACCAGGTTTTCCCCTGGAAATAGGACCTTTTCACCCACTAATACATCTTTTATCCCCAAAAGAGGACAGTTTCTTCCAGAAATGCCACATTTCTCCCAAATAGATCACATCTTCTCCAAGAAATACCAGGTTTCCCCCTACAAATAGGACCTTTTCACCCACAAATAACTCTTTTATCCCCAAAAGAGGACAGTTTCTTCCAGAAATGCCACATTTCTCCCAAATATATCACATCTTCGCCAAGAAATACCAGCTTTCCCCCTTCAAATAGGACCTTATCACCCACTAATACCTCTTTTATCCCCAAAAGAGGACAGTTTCTTCCAGAAAGGCCACATTTCTCCCAAATAGATCACATCTTCTCCAAGATATACCTGCTTTCCCCCTACAAATAGGACCTTTTCACCCACAAATACCTCTTTTATCCCCAAAAGAGGACAGTTTCTTCCAGACATGCCACATTTCTCCCAAATATATCACATCTTCTCCAAGAAATACCAGGTTTCCCCCTTCAAATAGGACCTTTTCAACCACAAATACCTGTTTTATCCCTCAAATTGGACATATTCTTCCGAAATGCCAGATTTCTCCCAAATATATCACATCTTCTCCAAGAAATACCAGCTTTCCCCCTTCAAATAGGACCTTTTCACCCACAAATACCTCTTTTATCCCCAAAATAGGACAGTTTCTTCCAGAAATGCCACATTTCTCCCAAACATATCACATCTTCTCAAAGAAATACCAGCTTTCCCCCTTCAAATAGGACCTTTTCACCCACAAATACCTCTTTTATCCCCAAAAGAGGACAGTTTCTTCCAGAAAGGCCACATTTCTCCCAAACATATCACATCTCCTCCAAGAAATACCAGGATTCCTCCTGAAAGAGGACCTTTTCTCCCACAAGTACCATCCTTCTTCCCCAATATAGGACATTTTCTTCCAGACATGCCAGATTTCTCCCAAATATATCACATCTTCTCCAAGAAATACCAGGTTTTCCCCTTCAAATAGGACCTTTTCACCCACAAATACCTGTTTTATCCCCAAAATACGACAGTTTCTTCCAGAAATGCCACATTTCTCCCAAATAGATCACATCTTCTCCAAGAAATACCAGCTTTCCCCCTTCAAATAGGACCTTTTCACACACAAATACCTCTTTTATCCCCAAAAGAGGACAGTTTCTTCCAGAAATGCCACATTTCTCCCAAATATATCACATCTTCTCCAAGAAATACCAGGATTCCTCCTGAAATAGGACCTTCTCACCCACAACTACCATCCTTCTCCCCACAAATTGGACATTTTCTTCCAGAAATGCCTCATTTCTCCCAAATATATCACATCTTCTCCAAGAAATACCAGGATTCCTCCTGAAATAGGACCTTCTCACCCACAACTACCAGCCTTCTCCCCACAAATTAGACATTTTCTTCCAGAAATGCCTCAGTTCTCCCAAATATATCACATCTTCTCCAAGAAATACCACGATTCCCCCTTCAAATAGGACCTTTTCACCCACAAATACCTCTTTTATCCCCAAAATAGGACATTTTCTTCCAGAAAGCCACATTTCTCCCAAATATATCACATCTTCTCAAAGAAATACCAGGTTTCCCCCTTCAAATAGGACCTTTTCAACCACAAATACCTGTTTTATGCCCAAAATACGACAGTTTCTTCCAGAAAGGCCACATTTCTCCCAAATAGATCACATCTTCTCCAAGAAATACCACGTTTCCACCATGAATTAGGACCTTTTCTCCATGAAATACCTCTTTTATCCCCAAAAGAGGACAGTTTCTTCCAGAAATGCCACATTTCTCCCAAATATATCTCATCTTCTCCAAGAAATACCAGGTTTCCCCCTTCAGATAGGACCTTTTCAACCACTAATACCTCTTTTATCCCCAAAAGAGGACAGTTTCTTCCAGAAATGCCACATTTCTCCCAAATATATCACATCTTCTCCAAGAAATACCAGGATTCCTCCTGAAATAGGACCTTCTCACCCAAAACTACCAGCTTTCTCTCCCCAAATTGGACATTTTCTTCCAGAAATGCCACATTTCTCCCAAATATATCACATGTTCTCCAAGAAATACCAGGATTCCTCCTGAAATAGGACCTTCTCACCGAAAACTACCAGCCTTCTCCCCCCAAATGGGCCATTTTCTTCCAGACATGCCACATTTCTCCCAAATATATCACATCTTCTCCAAGAAGTACCAGCTTTCCCCCTTCAAATAGGACCTTTTCTCCCACAAATACCTCTTTTATCCCCAAAATAGGACAGTTTCTTCCAGACATGCCACATTTCTCCCAAATAGATCACATCTTCTCCAAGAAATACCAGGTTTCCCCCTTCAAATAGGAAATTTTCACCCACAAATACCTGTTTTATCCCCAAAAGAGGACAGTTTCTTCCAGAAATGCCACATTTCTCCCAAATATATCACATCTTCGCCAAGAAATGCCAGGGTTTCCCCTTCAAATAGGACCTTTTCACCCACAAATACCTCTTTTATCCCCAAAAGAGGACAGTTTCTTCCAGAAATGCCACATTTCTCCCAAATATATCACATCTTCTCCAAGAAATACCAGCTTTCCCCCTTCGAATAGGACCTTTTCACCCACAAATACCTCTTTTATCCCCATAAGAGGACATTTTCTTCCAGAAATGCCTCATTTCTCCCAAATATATCACATCTTCTCCAAGAAATACCAGCTTTCCCCCTTCAAATACAACGTTTTCACCCACAAATACCTGTTTTATCCCCAAAAGAGGACAGTTTCTTCCAGAAATGCCACATTTCTCCCAAATATACCACATCTTCTCCAAGAAATACCACGTTTCCCCCTTCAAATAGGACCTTTTCACCCACAAATACCTCTTTTATCCCCAAAAGAGGACAGTTTCTTCCAGAAATGCCACATTTCTCCCAAATATATCACATCTTCTCCAAGAAATACCAGGGTTCCCCCTTCAAATACGACCTTTTCACCCACAAATACCTCTTTTATCCCCATAAGAGGACAGTTTCTTCCAGAAATGCAAAATTTCTCCCAAATATATCACATCTTCTCCAAGAAATACCAGCTTTCCCCCTTCAAATAGGACCTTTTCACCCACAAATACCTCTTTTATCCCCAAAAGAGGACAGTTTCTTAAGACATGCCACATTTCTCCCAAATATATCATGTCTTCTCCAAGAAATACCAGGTATCCCACTTCAAATAGGACCTTTTCAACCACAAATACCTGTTTTATGCCCAAAATACGACAGTTTCTTCCAGAAAGCCCACATTTCTCCCAAATAGATCACATCTTCTCCAAGAAATACCACGTTTCCCCCTTGAATTAGGACCTTTTCTCCATGAAATACCTCTTTTATCCCCAAAAGAGGACATTTTCTTCCAGAAATGCCACATTTCTCCCAAATATATCACATCTTCTCCAAGAAATACCAGGTTTCCCCCTTCAAATAGGACCTTTTCAACCACTAATACCTCTTTTATCCCCAGAAGAGGACAGTTTCTTCCAGACATGCCACATTTCTCCCAAATATATCACATCTCCTTCAAGAAATACCAGCATTCCCCCTTCAAATAGGACCTTTTCACCCTCAAATACCTGTTTTATCCCCAAAACAGGACACTTTCTTCCAGAAAGGCCACATTTCTCCCAAATATATCACATCTTCTCCAAGAAATACTAGGGTTCCCCCTTCAAATAGGACCTTTTCACCCACAAATACCTCTTTTATTTCCAAAATAGGACAGTTTCTTCCAGAAATGCCACATTTCTCCCAAATATATCACATCTCCAAGAAATACCAGGTTTCTTCCTGAAATATGACCTTGTCACCCACAGATTCCTGTTTTATCCCTTTGTTCCGAGCGACTTTTCGTTTTGGAGTGTTTATCCGATGCTACACTTCAGCATTCTGTGACGAATAAAATAGAAGAGAAATGCACCACTAATAAGGCAGCTAGAAGCTCCAGAACCCACACACGTAGTGCTTTCAGGGAGGACGTTCCAGAAAGTCGAGAGTTGTGGCTTCTTTCCTGCGGAGAAAAAACCCCCTGTTTTCAGGCAATGCAGTAGGCTGAATTCGCATCTTCTCGGCTTTTCAATACCGCTCCTTCGCTCTCGTGGCTCGAAAGCGGCACTCGCGCTGAACCGCTCCGTAGAGTCTGCAGTTGCTGTCCTTTCCATCGCGGTTCTGCCCGAGTGCCGCTTGCAGCCTTCAGCAGCGCTCTCGTTTCTCTCGGATGCCGGGAAAGAGCGACTTCAGCCGGATGCTTTACTCCGACGAGTGAGCGCCTTCTTCTGCGCACATCGCAATGGAGTGCTAGTGACTTCTCCATGTGTCCATGCAGAATGCACTACGCTTCTCTCTCATTCTTATCCCTTTTTCCGAGCGACATTTCGTTTTGGAGTGTTTATCCGATGCTACACTTCAGCATTCTGTGACGAATAGAGTAGAAGAGAAAAGCCCCACTAATAAGGCAGCTAGAAGTTCGAGGAGCGACACACGTTGTGCTTTCAGGGAGGACTTTCCAGAAAGTCGAGAGTTGTGGCTTGTTTCCTACGGAGAAAAAAGCCCCTGTTTTCAGGCAATGCAGTAGGCTGAATTCGCTCGTTCTCGGCATAGGAATGCCGCTCCTCCTCTCTCGTGGCTCGAAAGCGGCATTTGCGCTGAACCACACCGGACAGTCTGCAGTTGCAGACTACTGAATAGCCTGAAAACAGGGGGTTTTTTCTCCGCAGGAAAGAAGCCACAACTCCCGACTCTCTGGAACGTCCTCCCTGAAAGCACAAAGTGTGTCGCTCCTCGAACTTCTAGCTGCCTTATTAGTGGGGCTTTTCTCTTCTACTCTATTCGTCACAGAATGCTGAAGTGTAGCATCGGATAAACACTCCAAAACGAAAAGTCGCTCGGAACAAAGGGATAAAACAGGTATTTGTGGGTGACAGGGTCCTATTTCAGGAGGAAAACTGGTATTTCTTGGAGATGTGATATGTTTGGGATAAATGTGGCCTTTCTGGAAGAAACTGTCCTCTTTTGGGGATAAAAGAGGTATTTGTGGGAGAAAAAGTCCTATTTGAAGGGGGAAAGCTGGTATTTCTTGGAGAAGATGTGATCTATTTGGGTGAAATGAGGCATTTCTGGAAGAAACTTTCCTATTTTAGGGATAAAAGAGGTATTTGTGGGTGAAAACGTTGTATTTGAAGGGGGAAACGAGGTATTTCTTGGAGAAGCTGTGATATATTTGGGAGAAATGTGGCATTTCTGGAAGAAACTGTCCTCTTTTGGGGATAAAAGAGGTATTTGTGGGAGAAACGTTCCTATTTGAAGGGGGAACCCTGGTATTTCATGGAGAAGATGTGATATATTTGGGAGAAATTTGGCATGTCTGGAAAAAACTGTCCTCTTTTGGGGATAAAAGAGGTATTTGTGGGTGAAAAGGTCCTATTTGAAGGGGGAAACATGGTATTTCTTGGAGAAGATGTGATATATTTGGGAGAAATCTGGCATTCCTGGAAGAAACTGTCCTCTTTTGGGGATAAAAGAGGTTTTTTTGGGGAAAAGGTCCTATTTGAAGGGGGAAACGTGGTATTACTTGGAGAAGATGTGATCTATTTGGGAGAAATGTGGCATTTCTGGAAGAAACTGTCCTCTTTTGGGGATAGAACAGGTATTTGTGGGTGAAAAGGTCCTATTTGAAGGGGAAAACCAGGTATTTCTTGGAGAAGATGTGATTTATTTGGGAGAAATGTGGCATGTCTGGAAGAAAATGTGCTATTTGTGGGGAGAAGGGTGGTATTTGTGGGAGAAAAGTTCCTATTTCAGGAGGAATCCTGGTGTTTCTTGGAGAAGACGTGATATGTTTGGGTGAAATGTGCCTTTTCTGGAAGAAACTGTCCTATTTTGGGGATAAAACAGGTATTCGTGGGTGAAAAGGTCCTATTTGAAGGGGGAAACCTGGTATTTCTTGGAGAAGATGTGATAAGTTTGGGAGAAATGAGGCATTTCTGGAGGAAACTGTCCTGTTTTGGGGATAAAAGAGGTATTTGTGGGTGAAAAGGTCCTATTTGAAGGGGGAAACCTGGTATTTCTTGGAGAAGATGTGATATGTTTGGGAGAAATGTGGCATGTCTGGAAGAAACTGTCCTCTTTTGGGGATAAAAGAGGTATTTGTGGGTGAAAAGGTCTAATTTGAAGGGGGATATCTGGTATTTCTTGGAGAAGATGTGATATATTTGGGAGAAATGTGGCATTTCTGGAAGAAACTGTCATGTTTTGGGGATAAAACAGGTATTTGTGGGAGAAAAGGTCCTATATGAAGGGGGAAAGCTGGTATTTCTTGAAGGAGATGTGATATATTTGGGAGAAATGTGGCATTTCTGGAAGAATCTGTCCTCTTTTGGGGATAAAAGAGGTATTTGTGGGTGAAAAGGTCCTATTTGAAGGGGGAAACGTGGTATTTCTTGGAGAAGATGTGATATATTTGGGAGAAATGTGGCATTTCTGGAAGAAACTGTCCTATTTGGGGGAGAAGCTTGCAATTAGTGGGTGAAAAGGTCCTATATGACGGGGGAAACCTGGTATTTCTTGGAGAAGATGTGATATGTTTGGGAGAAATGTGGCATTTCTGGAAGAAACTGTCCTATTTGGGGGGAGAAGGCTGGTATTTGTGGGTGAAAAGGTCCTATTTAAAGGGGGAAACCTGGTATTTCTTGGAGAAGATGTGATATATTTGGGAGAAATGTGGCATGTCTGGAAGAAACTGTCCTCTTTTGGGGATCAAACAGGAATTTGTGGGTGAAAAGGTCCTATTTGAAGGGGGAAACGTGGTATTTCTTGGAGAAGATGTGATATATTTGGGACAAATCAGGCATTTCTGGCAGAAACTGTCCTATTTTGCGATAAAAGAATTTTTTGTGGGTGAAAAGGTCCTATTTGAAGGGGGAAACGTGGTATTTCTTGGAGAAGATGTGATATGTTTGGGAGAAATGTGGCCTTTCTGGCAGAAACTGTCCTCTTTTGGGGATAAAAGTGGTATTTGTGGGTGATAAGGTCCTATTTGAAGGGGGAAACGTGGTATTTCTTGGAGAAGATGTGATATATTTGGGAGAAATGTGGCATTTCTGGAAGAAACTGTCCTCTTTTGGGGATAAAAGAGGTATTTGTGGGTGAAAAGGTCCTATTTGAAGGGGGAAACGTGGTATTTCTTGGAGAAGATGTGATATATTTGGGACAAATCATGCATTTCTGGCAGAAACTGTCCTATTTTGGGGATAAAAGAATTTTTTGTGGGTGAAAAGGTCCTATTTGAAGGGGGAACCCTGGTTTTTCTTGGAGAAGATGTGATATATTTGGGAGAAATGTGGCATTTCTTGAAGAAACTGTCCTCTTTTGGGGATAAAAGATGTATTTGAGGGTAAAAAGGTCCTATTTGAAGGGGGAAACGTGGTATTTCTTGGAGAAGATGTGATATATTTGGGAGAAATGTGGCATTTCTGGAAGAAACTGTCCTCTTTTGGGGATAAAAGAGGTATTTGTGGGTGAAAAGGTCCTATTTGAAGGGGGAATCCTGGTATTTCTTGGAGAAGATGTGATATATTTGGGAGAAATGTGGCATTTTTGGAAGAAAATGACCTATTTGAGGGATAATACAGGTATTTGTGGGTGAAAAGGTCCTATTTGAAGGGGGAAACCTGGTATTTCTTGGAGAAGATGTGATCTATTTGGGAGAAATGTGGCATGTCTGGAAGAAATTGTCCTCTTTTGGGGATAAAAGAGGTATTTGTGGGAGAAAAGGTCCTATTTGAAGGGGGAAACCTGGTATTTCTTGGAGAAGATGTGATATATTTGGGAGAAATGTGGCATGTCTGGAAGAAACTGTCCTCTTTTGGGGATAAAAGAGGTATTTGTGGGTGAAAAGGCCCTATTTGAAGGGGGAAACTTGGTATTTCTTGGAGAAGATGTGATCTATTTGGGAGAAATGTGGCATTTCTGGAAGAAACTGTCCTCTTTTGGGGATAAAAGAGGTATTTGTGGGTGAAAAGGTCCTATTTGAAGGGGGAAACGTGGTATTTCTTGGAGAAGATGTGATATGTTTGGGAGAAATCTGGCATTTCTGGAAGAAACTGTCCTATTTGGGGGGAGAAGCCTGGTATTAGTGGGTTAGAAGGTCCTACTTCAGGAGGAATCCTGGTATTTCTTGGAGAAGATGTGATATATTTGGGAGAAATGTGGCATTTCTGGAAGAAACTGTCCTCTTTTGGGGATAAAAGAGGTATTTGTGGGTGAAAAGGTCCTATTTGAAGGGGGAACCCTGGTATTTCTTGGAGAAGATGTGATATATTTGGGAGAAATCAGGCATTTCTGGAAGAAACTGTCCTCTTATGGGGATAGAACAGGTATTTGTGGGTGAAAAGGTCCTATTTGAAGGGGGAAAACCTGGTATTTCTTGGAGAAGATGTGCTATATTTGGGAGAAATGTGGCCTGTCTGGAAGAAAATGTCCTATTTGAGGGATAATATAGGTATTTGTGGGAGAAAATTTCCTATTTGAAGGGGGAAACCTGGTATTTCTTGGAGAAGATGTGGTATATTTGGGAGAAATGTGGAATTTCTGGAAGAAACTGTCATCTTTTGGGGATGAAACAGGTATTTGTGGGTGAAAAGGTCCTATTTCAAGGGGGAAAGCTGGTAGTTCCTGCAAGAGATGTGATATATTTGGGAGAAATGTGGCATGTCAGGAAGAAACTGTCGTATTTTGGGGATAAAAGAGGTATTTGTGGGTGAAAAGGTCCTATTTGAAGGGGGAAACCTGTTATTTCTTGGAGAAGATGTGATCTGTTTGGGAGAAATGTGGCATTTCTGGAAGAAACTGTCCTCTTTGGGGGATGAAACAGGTATTTTTGGGAGAAAAGGTCCTATTTGAAGGGGGAAACGTGGTATTTCTTGGAGAAGATGTGATCTATTTGAGAGAAATGTGGCCTTTCTGGAAGAAAATTTCCAATTTGGGGGGAGAGGGCTGGTAGTTTTCGCTTATAAGGTCCTAATTCAGGAGGAATCCTGGTATTTCTTGGAGAAGATGTGATCTATTTGGGAGAAATGTGGCCTTTCTGGAAGAAAATGTCCAATTTTGGGGAGAAGGCTGGTAGTTTTGGGTGAGAAGGTCCTATTTCAGGAGGAATCCTGGCATTTCTTGGAGAAGATGTGATATATTTGGGAGAAATGCGGCATTTCTGGAAGAAACTGTCCTCTTTTGGGGATAAAAGAGGTATTTGTGGGTGAAAAGGTCCTATTTGAAGGGGGAAACCTGGTATTTCTTGGAGAAGATGCGGTATATTTGGGAGAAATGTGCCATGTCTGGAAGAAACTGTCCTATTTGGGGGAGAAGGGTGGTATTTGTGGGAGAAAAGTTCGTATTTCAGGAGGAATCCTGGTATTTCTTGGAGAAGATGTGATATATTTGGGAGAAATGTGCCATTTCTGGAAGAAACTGTCCTCTTTTGGGGATAAAAGAGGTGTTTGTGTGTGAAAATGTCCTATTTGAAGGGGGAAACCTGGCATTTCTTGGAGAAGATGTGATATGTTTGGGAGAAATGTGGCATTTCTGGAAGAAACTGTCCTCTTTTGGGGATAAAAGAGGTATTTGTGGGTGAAAAGGTCCTATTTGAAGGGGGAAACCTGGTATTTCTTGGAGAAGCTGTGATCTATTTGGGAGAAATGTGGCATGTCTGGAAGAAACTGTCCTCTTTTGGGGATAAAAGAGGTATTTGTGGGAGAAAAGGTCCTATTTGAAGGGGGAAACCTGGTATTTCTTGGAGAAGATGTGGTATATTTGGGAGAAATGTGGTATTTCTGGAAGAAAATGTCCAATATGAGGGATAAAAGAGGTATTTGTGGGTGAAAAGGTCCTATTTGAAGGGGGAAACCAGGTATTTCTTGGAGAAGATGTGATATATTTGGGAGAAATGTGGCCTTTCTGGAAGAAACTGTCCTCTTTTGGGGATAAAAGAGGTATTTGTGGGTGAAAAGGTCCTATTTGAAGGGGGAAACGTGGTATTTCTTGGAGAAGATGTGATATATTTGGGCGAAATCTGGCATTTCTGGAAGAAACTGTCCTCTTTTGGGGATAAAAGAGGTATTTGTGGGTGAAAAGGTCCTATTTGAAGGGGGAAACGTGGTATTTCTTGGAGAAGATGTGATATGTTTGGGAGAAATGTGGCATTTCTGGAAGAAACTGTCCTCATTTGGGGATTAAAGAGGTATTTGTGGGTGAAAAGGTCCTATTTGAAGGGGGAAACGTGGTATTTCTTGGAGAAGATGTGATATGTTTGGGAGAAATGTGGCATTTCTGGAAGAAAATGTCCTCTTTTGGGGATAAAAGAGGTATTTGTGGGTGAAAAGGTCCTATTTCCACGGGAAAACCTGGTATTTCTTGGAGAAGATGTGATATATTTGGGAGAAATGTGGCATTTCTGGAAGAAACTGTCCTCTTTTGGGGATAAAAGAGGTATTTGTGGGTGAAAAGGTCCTATTTGAAGGGGGAAACCTGGTATTTCTTGGAGAAGATGTGATATATTTGGGAGAAATCAGGCATTTCTGGAAGAAACTGTCCTATTTTGGGGATAAAAGAATTTTTTGTGGGAGAAAAGTTCCTATTTGAAGGGGGAAACGTGGTATTTCTTGGAGAAGATGTGATCTATTTGGGAGAAATGTGGCATTTCTGGAAGAAAACGTCTAATTTGAGGGATAGAAGAGGTATTTGTGGGTGAAAAGGTCCTATTTGAAGGGGGAAACGTTGTATTTCTTGGAGAAGATGTGGTATATTTGGGAGAAATGTGGCATTTCTGGAAGAAAATGTCCTCTTTTGGGGATAAAAGAGGTATTTGTGGGTGAAAAGGTCCTATTTGAAGGGGGAAACCTGGTATTTCTTGGAGAAGATGTGATATATTTGGGAGAAATGTGGCATTTCTGGAAGAAAATGTCCTATTTTGTGGATGAAACAGGTATTTGTGGGTGAAAAGGTCCTATTTGAAGGGGGAAACCTGTTATTTCTTGGAGAAGATGTGATATATTTGTGAGAAATGTGGCATTTCTGGAAGAAACTGTCCTCTTTTGGGGATAAAAGAGGTATTTGTGGGTGAAAAGGTCGTATTTGAAGGGGGAAACCTGGTATTTCTTGGAGGAGATGTGATCTATTTGGGAGAAATGTGGCATTTCTTGAAGAAACTGTGCTCTTTTGGGGATAAAAGAGGTATTTGTGGGTGAAAAGGTCCTATTTGAAGGGGGAAACCTGGTATTTCTTGGAGAAGATGTGATATATTTGGGAGAAATCTGGCCTTTCTGGAAGAAACTGTCGTATTTTGGGGATAAAACAGGTATTTGTGGGTGAAAAGGTCCTATTTGAAGGGGGAAACCTGTTATTTCTTGGAGAAGATATGATATATTTGGGAGAAATGCGACCTTTCTGGAAGAAACCGAGCTCTTTTGGGGTAAAAGAGGTATTTGTGGGTGAAAATGTCCTATTTGAAGGGGGAAAGCTGGTATTTCTTGGAGAAGATGTGATATATTTGGGAGAAATGTGGCATTTCTGGAAGAAACTGTCCTCTTTTGGGGATAAAAGAGGTATTTGTGGGTGAGAAGGTCCTATTTGAAGGGGGAAAGCTGGGATTTCTAGGAGGAGATGTGATATATTTGGGAGAAATGTGGCCTTTCTGGAAGAAACTCTCCTATTTTGGGGATAAAAGAGGTATTTGTGGGTGAAAAGGTCCTATTTCAGGTGGAATCCTGGTATTTCTTGGAGGAGATGTGATATATTTGGGAGAAATGTGGCATGTCTGGAAAAAACTGTCCAATTTAGGGGATAAAAGAGGTATTTGTGGGTGAAAAGGTCCTATTTGAAGGGGGAAACCTGGTATTTCTTGGAGAAGATGTGATCTATTTGGGAGAAATGTGGCATTTCTGGAAGAAACTGTCCTATTTTGGGGATGAAACAGGTATTTGTGGGTGAGAAGGTCCTATTTCTAGGGGGAAAGCTGGTATTTCTTGGAGAAGATGTGATCTATTTGGGAGAAATGTGGCATTTCTGGAAGAAACTGTCCTATTTTGGGGATAAAATAGGTATTTGTGGGTGAAACGGTCCTATTTGAAGGGGGAAACCTGGTATTTCTTGGAGAAGATGTGATATATTTGGGAGAAATGTGGCATGTCTGGAAGAAACCGAGCTCTTTTGGGGTAAAAGAGGTATTTGTGGGTGAAAAGGTCCTATTGGAAGGGGGAAAGCTGGTATTTCTTGGAGAAGATGTGATATATTTGGGAGAAATCTGGCATGTCTGGAAGAAACTGTCCTCTTTTGGAGATAAAAGAGGTATTTGAGGGTGAAAAGGTCCTATTTGAAGGGGGAAAGCTGGTATTTCTTGGAGAAGATGTGATATGTTTGGGAGAATGTGGCATTTCTGGAGGAAACTGTCCTCTTTTGGGGATAAAAGAGGTATTTGTGGGAGAAAAGGTCCTATTTGAAGGGGGAAAGCTGGTATTTCTTGGAGAAGATGTGATATATTTGGGAGAAATGTGGCATTTCTGGAAGAAACTGTCCTCTTTTGGGGATGAAAGAGGTATTTGTGGGTGAAAAGGTCCTATTTGAAGGGGGAAATGTGGTATTTCTTGGAGAAGATGTGTTCTATTTGGGAGAAATGTGGCATTTCTGGAAGAAATTGTCCTCTTTTGGGGATCAAACAGGTATTTGTGGGTGAAAAGGTCCTATTTGAAGGGGGAACCTGGTATTTCTTGGAGAATAGGTGATATATTTGGGAGAAATGTGGCATGTCAGGAAGAAACTGTCCTATTTTGGGGATAAAAGAGGTATTTGTGGGTGAAAAGTTCCTCTTTCAAGGGGGAAACCTGGTATTTCTTGGAGAAGATGTGATATGTTTGGGAGAAATCTGGCCTTTCTGGAAGAAACTGTCCTCTTTTGGGGATAAAAGAGGTATTTGTGGGTGAAAAGGTCCTATTTGAAGGGGGAAACCTGGTATTTCTTGGAGAAGCTGTGATATATTTAGAGAAACCTGGCATTTATGGAAGAAACAGTCCTCTTTTGGGGATACAACTGGTATTTGTAGGTTAAAAGTTCCTATTTCAGGAGGAATCCTTGCATTTCTTGGAGAAGATGTGATATGTTTGGGAGAAATGTGGCATTTCTGGAAGAAACTGTCCTGTTTTGGGGTTAAACCAGGTATTTGTGGGTGAAAAGGTCCTATTTGAAGGGGAAAACCTGGTATTTCTTGGAGAAGATGAGATCTATTTGGGAGAAATGTGGCATTTCTGGAAGAAACTGTCCTATTTGTGGGGAGAAGGCTGGTGTTTGTGGGTGAAAAGGTCGTATTTCCAGGGGGAAACCTGGTATTTCTTGGAGAAGATGTGATATATTTGGGAGAAATGTGGCATGTCTGGAAGAAACTGTCCTATTTTGGGGATCAAAGAGGTATTTGTGGGTGAAAAGGTCCTATTTGAAGGGGGAAACGTGGTATTTCTTGGAGAAGATGTGATATATTTGGGACAAATCAGGCATTTCTGGCAGAAACTGTCCTATTTTGCGATAAAAGAATTTTTTGTGGGTGAAAAGGTCCTATTTGAAGGGGGAAACCTGGTATTTCTTGGAGAAGATGTGATATGTTTGGGAGAAATGTGGCCTTTCTGGCAGAAACTGTCCTCTTTTGGGGATAAAAGTGGTATTTGTGGGTGATAAGGTCCTATTTGAAGGGGGAAACGTGGTATTTCTTGGAGAAGATGTGATATATTTGGGAGAAATGTGGCCTTTCTGGCAGAAACTGTCCTCTTTTGGGGATAAAAGAGGTATTTGTGGGTGAAAAGGTCCTATTTGAAGGGGGAAACGTGGTATTTCTTGGAGAAGATGTGATATATTTGGGACAAATCATGCATTTCTGGCAGAAACTGTCCTATTTTGGGGATAAAAGAATTTTTTGTGGGTGAAAAGGTCCTATTTGAAGGGGGAAACCTGGTATTTCTTGGAGAAGATGTGATATATTTGGGAGAAATGTGGCATTTCTTGAAGAAACTGTCCTCTTTTGGGGATAAAAGATGTATTTGAGGGTGAAAAGGTCCTATTTGAAGGGGGAAAGCTGGTATTTCTTGGAGAAGATGTGATATATTTGGGAGAAATGTGGCATTTCTGGAAGAAACTGTCCTCTTTTGGGGATAAAAGAGGTATTTGTGGGAGAAAAGGTCCTATTTGAAGGGGGAAACGTGGTATTTCTTGGAGAAGATGTGATCTATTTGGGAGAAATGTGGTCTTTCTGGAAGAAAATTTCCAATTTGGGGGGAGAGGGCTGGTAGTTTTCGCTTAGAAGGTCCTATTGCAGGCGGAATCCTGGCATTTCTTGGAGAAGATGTGATATGTTTGGGAGAAATCAGGCATTTCTGGAAGAAACTGTCCTCTTTTGGGGTTAAACCAGGTATTTGTGGGTGAAAAGGTCCTATTTGAAGGGGAAAACCTGGTATTTCTTGGAGAAGATGAGATCTATTTGGGAGAAATGTGGCATTTCTGGAAGAAACTGTCCTATTTGGGGGGAGAAGGCTGGTATTTGTGGGTGAAAAGGTCCTATTTAAAGGGGGAAACCTGGTATTTCTTGGAGAAGATGTGATGTATTTGGGAGAAATGTGGCATATCTGGAAGAAACTGTCCTCTTTTGGGGATCAAAGAGGTATTTGTGGGTGAAAAGGTCCTATTTGAAGGGGGAAACGTGGTATTTCTTGGAGAAGATGTGATATATTTGGGACAAATCAGGCATTTCTTGCAGAAACTGTCCTATTTTGCGATTAAAGAATTTTTTGTGGGTGAAAAGGTCCTATTTGAAGGGGGAAACCTGGTATTTCTTGGAGAAGATGTGATATGTTTGGGAGAAATGTGGCCTTTCTGGCAGAAACTGTCCTCTTTTGGGGATAAAAGTGGTATTTGTGGGTGATAAGGTCCTATTTGAAGGGGGAAACGTGGTATTTCTTGGAGAAGATGTGATATATTTGGGAGAAATGTGGCCTTTCTGGCAGAAACTGTCCTCTTTTGGGGATAAAAGAGGTATTTGTGGGTGAAAAGGTCCTATTTGAAGGGGGAAACGTGGTATTTCTTGGAGAAGATGTGATATATTTGGGACAAATCATGCATTTCTGGCAGAAACTGTCCTATTTTGGGGATAAAAGAATTTTTTGAGGGTGAAAAGGTCCTATTTGAAGGGGGAAACCTGGTATTTCTTGGAGAAGATGTGATATATTTGGGAGAAATGTGGCATTTCTTGAAGAAACTGTCCTATTTTGGGGATAAAAGAGGTATTTGTGGGTGAGAAGGTCCTATTTCTAGGGGGAAAGCTGGTATTTCTTGGAGAAGATGTGATCTATTTGGGAGAAATGTGGCATTTCTGGAAGAAACTGTCCTCTTTTGGGGATAAAAGAGGTATTTGTGGGTGAAACGGTCCTATTTGAAGGGGGAAAGCTGGTATTTCTTGGAGAAGATGTGATATATTTGGGAGAAATGTGGCATTTCTGGAAGAAACTGTCCTCTTTTGGGGTAAAAGAGGTATTTGTGGGTGAAAAGGTCCTATTGGAAGGGGGAAAGCTGGTATTTCTTGGAGAAGATGTGATATATTTGGGAGAAATGTGGCATGTCTGGAAGAAACTGTCCTCTTTTGGGGATAAAAGAGGTATTTGTGGGTGAAAAGGTCCTATTTGAAGGGGGAAACCTGGTATTTCTTGGAGAAGATGTGATATATTTGGGAGAAATATGGCCTTTCTGGAAGAAAATGTCCTCTTTTGGGGATAAAAGAGGTATTTGTGGGTGAAAAGGTCCTATTTGAAGGGGGAAACCTGGTATTTCTTGGAGGAGATGTGATCTATTTGGGAGAAATGTGGCATTTCTTGAAGAAACTGTGCTCTTTTGGGGATAAAAGAGGTATTTGTGGGTGAAAAGGTCCTATTTGAAGGGGGAAACCTGGTATTTCTTGGAGAAGATATGATCTATTTGGGAGAAATGTGGCATTTCTGGAAGAAACTGTCCTAAATTGGGGATAAAAGAGGTATTTGTTGGTGAAAAGTTCCTATTTGAAGGGGGAAACCTGTTATTTCTTGGAGAAGATGTGATATATTTGGGAGAAATGCGGCCTTTCTGGAAGAAACCGAGCTCTTTTGGGGTAAAAGAGGTATTTGTGGGTGAAAAGGTCCTATTTGAAGGGGGAAACGTGGTATTTCTTGGAGAAGAGGTGATATATTTGGGAGAAATGTGGCATTTCTGGAAGAAAATGTCCAATTTGAGGGATAAAAGAGGTATTTGTGGGTGAAAAGTTCCTATTTCCAGGGGTAAACCAGTTATTTCTTAGAGAAGATGTGATATATTTGGGAGAAATGTTCCATGTCTGGAAGAATCTGTCCTCTTTTGGGGATAAAAGAGGTATTTGTAGGTGAAAAGGTCCTATTTGAAGGGGGAAACCTGGTATTTCTTGGAGAAGATGTGATATGTTTGGGATAAATGTGGCCTTTCTGGAAGAAACTGTCCTCTTTTGGGGATAAAAGAGGTATCTGTGGGAGAAAAAGTCCTATTTGAAGGGGGAAAGCTGGTATTTCTTGGAGAAGATGTGATCTATTTGGGTGAAATGAGGCATTTCTGGCAGAAACTTTCCTATTTTAGGAATAAAAGAGGTATTTGTGGGTGAAAACGTTGTATTTGAAGGGGGAAACGAGGTATTTCTTGGAGAAGCTGTGATATATTTGGGAGAAATGTGGCATTTCTGGAAGAAACTGTCCTCTTTTGGGGATAAAAGAGGTATTTGTGGGTGAGAAGGTCCTATTTGAAGGGGGAAAGCTGGGATTTCTAGGAGGAGATGTGATATATTTGGGAGAAATGTGGCCTTTCTGGAAGAAACTCTCCTATTTTGGGGATAAAAGAGGTATTTGTGGGTGAAAAGGTCCTATTTCAGGTGGAATCCTGGTATTTCTTGGAGGAGATGTGATATATTTGGGAGAAATGTGGCATGTCTGGAAGAAACTGTCCAATTTAGGGGATAAAAGAGGTATTTGGGGGTGAAAAGGTCCTATTTGAAGGGGGAAACGTGGTATTTCTTGGAGAAGATGTGATCTATTTGGGAGAAATGTGGCATTTCTGGAAGAAACTGTCCTATTTTGGGGATGAAACAGGTATTTGTGGGTGAGAAGGTCCTATTTCTAGGGGGAAAGCTGGTATTTCTTGGAGAAGATGTGATATATTTGGGAGAAATGTGGCATTTCTGGAAGAAACTGTCCTATTTTGGGGATCAAAGAGGTATTTGTGGGTGAAACGGTCCTATTTGAAGGGGGAAACCTGGTATTTCTTGGAGAAGATGTGATATATTTGGGAGAAATGTGGCCTTTCTGGCAGAAACTGTCCTCTTTTGGGGATAAAAGAGGTATTTGTGGGTGAAAAGGTCCTATTTGAAGGGGGAAACGTGGTATTTCTTGGAGAAGATGTGATATATTTGGGAGAAATGTGGCATGTCTGGAAGAAACTGTCCTCTTTTGGGGATAAAAGAGGTATTTGTGGGTGAAAAGGTCCTATTTGAAGGGGGAAAGCTGGTAATTCTATGAGAAGATGTGATATGTTTTAGAGAATGTGGCATTTCTGGAAGAAACTGTCCTCTTTTGGGGATAAAAGAGGTATTTGTGGGTGAAAAGGTCCTATTTCCAGGGTAAAACCTGGTATTTCTTGGAGAAGATGCGATATATTTGGGAGAAATGTGGCATGTCTGGAAGAAAATGTCCTATTTGGGGCGAGAAGGCTGGTATTTGTGTTGGAAAAGGTCCTATTTGAAGGGGGAAACCTGGTATTTCTTGGAGAAGATGTGATCTATTTGGGAGAAATGTGGCCTTTCTGGAAGAAACTGTCCTCTTTTGGGGATAAAAGAGGTATTTGTGGGTGAAAAGGTCCTATTTGAAGGGGGAAAGCTGGTATTTCTCGGAGAAGATGTGTTCTATTTGGGAGAAATGTGGCATTTCTGGAAGAAATTGTCCTCTTTTGGGGATCAAACAGGTATTTGTGGGTGAAAAGGTCCTATTTGAAGGGGGAACCTGGTATTTCTTGGAGAAGATGTGATCTATTTGGGAGAAATGTGGCATGTCAGGAAGAAACTGTCCTATTTTGGGGATAAAAGAGGTATTTGGGGGTGAAAAGGTCCTATTTGAAGGGGGAAACCTGGTATTTCTTGGAGAAGATGTGGTATATTTGGGAGAAATGTGCCAATTCTGGAAGAAACTGTCCTCTTTTGGGGATCAAAGAGGTATTTGTGGGTGAAAAGGTCCTATTTGAAGGGGGAAACCTGGTATTTCTTGGAGAAGATGTGATCTATTTGGGAGAAATCAGCATTTATGGAAGAAACTTTCCTCTTTTGGGGATAAAAGAGGTATTTGTGGGTGAAAAGGTCCTATTTGAAGGGGGAAACCTGGTATTTCTTGGAGAAGATGTGATATGTTTGGGAGAAATGTGGCATTTCTGGAAGAAACTGTCCTCTTTTGGGGATAGAACAGGTATTTGTGGGTGAAAAGGTCCTATTTGAAGGTGGAAACGAGGTATTTCTTGGAGAAGATGTGATGTATTTGGGAGAAATGTGGCATGTCAGGAAGAAACTGTCCTCTTTTGGGGATAAAAGAGGTATTTGTGGGACAAAAGGCCCTATGTCAAAGGGTAAAGCTGGATGTTCTTGCAGGAGATGTGATATATGTGGGAGAAATGCGGCATTTCTGGAAGAAACTGTCGTATTTTGGAGATCAAAGAGGTATTTGTGGGTGAAAAGGTCCTATTTGAAGGGGGAAACCTGGTATTTCTTGGAGAAGATGTGATCTATTTGGGAGAAATGTGGCATTTCTGGAAGAAACTGTCCTATTTTGGGGATAAAAGTGGTAGTTGTGGGTGAAAAGGTCCTATTTGAAGGGGGAAACGTGGTATTTCTTGGAGAAGATGTGATCTATTTGGGAGAAATGTGGCATTTCTGGAAGAAACTGTCCTATTTTGGGGATGAAACAGGTATTTGTGGTTGAAAAGGTCCTATTTGAAGGGGGAAACCTGGTATTTCTTGGAGAAGATGTGATATATTTGGGAGAAATGTGGCATTTCTGGAAGAAACTGTCCTCTTCTGGGGATAAAAGAGGTATTTGTGGGTGAACAGGTCCTATTTGAAGGGGGAAACCTGGTATTTCTTGGAGAAGATGTGATATGTTTGGGAGAAATGTGGCATTTCTGGAAGAAACTGTCCTCTTTTGGGGGGAAAAGGCTGGTTTTTGTGGGAGAAAAGGTACTATTTCAGGAGAAATCCAGGTATTTCTTGGAGGAGATGTGATATGTTCGGGAGAAATGTGGCATTTCTGGAAGAAACTGTCCTATTTTGGGGATAAAAGAGGAATTTTTGGGCGAAAAGGTCCCATTTGAAGGGGGAACCCTGGTATTTCATGGAGAAGATGTGATATATTTGGGAGAAATGTGGCCTTTCTGGAAGAAAGTGTCCTATTTGAGTGATAAAAGAGGTATTTGTGGGTGAAAAGGTCCTATTTGAAGGGGGAAAGCTGGTAGTTTTACCTCTTTTAATCCCCAAAATAGAACAGTTTCTTCCGGACATGCCACATTTCTCCCAAATATATCACCTCTTCTCCAAGAAATACCAGCTTTCCCCCTTCAAATAGGACCGTTTCACCCACAAATACCTCTTTTATCCCCAAAATAGTACATTTTCTGCCATACATGCCATATTTCTCCCAAATAGATCACATCTTCTCCAAGAAATACCAGGTTTCCCCCTTCAAATAGGACGTTTTTACCCAAAAATACCTGTTTCATCCCAAAAAGAGGTCAGTTTCTTCCTGACATGCCACATTTCTCCCAAATATATCACATCTTCTCCAAGAAATACCAGGTTTTCCCCTTAGAATAGGGCCTTATCACCCACAAATACCACTTTTATCCCCAAAAGAGGACAGTTTCTTCCAGAAAGGCCACATTTCTCCCAAACATATCACATCTTCTCCAAGGAATACCAGGTTTCCCCCTTCAAATAGGACCTTTTCACCCACAAATACCTGTTTTATCCCCAAAATAGGACAGTTTCTGCCAGAAATGCCTGATTTCTCCCAAATATATCACATCTTCTCCAAGAAATACCAGGTTTCACCCTTCAAATAGGACCTTATCACCCACAAATACCTTTTTGATCCCCAAAAGAGGACAGTTTCTTCCAGACATGCCACATTTCTCCCAAATATATCACAGCTTCTCCAAGAAATACCAGGATTCCTCCTGAAAGAGGACCTTTTCTCCCACAAATACCAGCCTTCTCCCCCCAAACAGGACAGTTTTTTCCAGAAATGCCTCATTTCTCCCAAATATATCACATCTTCTCCAAGAAATACCAGCTTTCCCCCTTCAAATAGGACCTTATCACCCACAAATACCTCTTTTATCCCCAAAATAGGACAGTTTCTTCCAGAAAGGCCACATTTCTCCCAAATATATCACATCTTCTCCAAGAAATACCACGTTTCCCCCTTCAAATAGGACCTTTTCACCCACTAATAGCAGGCTTCTTCCCCAAAATAGGACAGTTTCTTCCAGAAATGCCACATTTCTCCCAAATAGATCACATCTTCTCCAAGAAATACCAGGTTTCCCCCTTCAAATAGGACCTTTTCACCCACAAATACCTCTTTTATCCCCAAAATACGACAGTTTCTTCCAGACATGCCAGTTTTCTCCCAAATATATCACATCTTCTCCAAGAAATACCAGGTTTCCCCCTTCAAATAGGACCTTTTCTCCCACAAATACCTGTATTATCCCTCAAATAGGACATTTTCTTCCAGAAATGCCACATTTCTCCCAAATATAGCACATCTTCTCCAAGAAATACCAGGTTTTCCCCTGGAAATAGGACCTTTTCACCCACAAATACCTGTTCTATCCCCAAAAGAGGACAGTTTCTTCCAGAAATGCCACATTTCTCCCAAATATATCACATCTTCTCCAAGAAATACCACGTTTCCCCCTTCAAATAGGACCTTTTCACCCACAAATACCTCTTTTATCCCCAAAATAGGACAGTTTCTACCAGACATGCCACATTTCTCCCAAATATATCACATCTTCTCCAAGAAATACCACGTTTCCCCGTTCGAATAGGACCTTTTCACCCACAAAAAATTCTTTTATCCCCAAAATAGGACAGTTTCTTCCAGAAATGCCACATTTCTCCCAAATAGATCACATCTTCTCCAAGAAATACCAGGTTTCCCCCTTCAAATAGGACCTTTTCACCCACAAATACCTCTTTTATCCCCAAAATAGGACAGTTTCTTCCAGACATGCCACATTTCTCCCAAATATACCACATCTTCTCCAAGAAATACCAGGTTTCCCCCTTCAAATAGGACCTTTTCACCCACAAATACCTGTTTCATCCCCAAAATAGGACAGTCTCTTCCAGAAATGCCAGATTTCTCCCAAATAGATCACATCTTCTCCAAGAAATACCAGCTTTAACCCTTCAAATAGGACCTTTTCACCCACAAATACCTGTATTATCCCTCAAATAGGACATTTTCTTCCAGAAATGCCGCATTTCTCCCAAATATATCACATCTTCTCCAAGAAATACCACGTTTCCCCCTTCAAATAGGACCTTTTCACCCACAAATACCTCTTTTATCCCCAAAATAGGACAGTTTCTACCAGACATGCCACATTTCTCCCAAATATATCACATCTTCTCCAAGAAATACCACGTTTCCCCGTTCGAATAGGACCTTTTCACCCACAAAAAATTCTTTTATCCCCAAAAGAGGACAGTTTCTTCCAGAAAGGCCACATTTCTCCCAAATAGATCACATCTTCTCCAAGAAATACCACGTTTCCCCCTTCAAATAGGACCTTTTCACCCACAAGTACCTCTTTTATCCCCAAAATACGACAGTTTCTTCCAGACATGCCACATTTCTCCCAAATATACCACATCTTCTCCAAGAAATACCAGGTTTCCCCCTTCAAATAGGACCTTTTCACCCACAAATACCTGTTTCATCCCCAAAATAGGACAGTTTCTTGCAGAAATGCCACATTTCTCCCAAATAGATCACATCTTCTCCAAGAAATACCAGGTTTCCCCCTTCAAATAGGACCTTTTCACCTTCAAATACCTCTTTTATCCCCAAAAGAGCACAGTTTCTTCAAGAAATGCCACATTTCTCCCAAATATATCACATCTTCTCCAAGAAATACCAGCTTTCCCCCTTCAAATAGGACCTTTTCACGCACTAATAGCAGGCTTCTCCCCCAAATAGGACAGTTTCTTGCAGAAATGCCACATTTCTCCCAAATAGATCACATCTCCTTCAAGAAATACCAGCTTTCCCCCTTTAAATAGGACCTTTTCACCCACAAATACCTGTTTTATCCCCAAAACAGGACACTTTCTTCCAGAAATGCCTGATTTCTCCCAAATATATCACATCTTCTCCAAGAAATACCAGGTTTCCCCCTTCAAATAGGACCTTTTCAACCACAAATACCTGTTTTATCCCCAAAATAGGACAGTTTCTTCCAGACATGCCACATTTCTCCCAAATATATCACATCTTCTCCAAGAAATACCAGCTTTCCCCCTTCAAATAGGACCTTTTCTCCCAAAAAAACCTCTTTTATCCCCAAAAGAGGACAGTTTCTTCCAGAAATGCCATATTTCTCCCAAATATATCACATCTTCTCCAAGAAATACCAGGTTTCCCCCTTCAAATAGGACCTTTTCACCCACAAAAAATTCTTTTATCCCCAAAATAGGACAGTTTCTTCCAGAAAGGCCACATTTCTCCCAAATAGATCACATCTTCTCCAAGAAATACCAGGTTTCCCCCTTCAAATAGGACCTTTTCACCCACAAATACCTCTTTTATCCCCAAAACAGGACAGTTTCTCCCAGACATGCCACATTTCTCCCAAATATACCACATCTTCTCCATGAAATACCAGGGTTCCCCCTTCAAATAGGACCTTTTCACCCACAAATACCTGTTTCATCCCCAAAATAGGACAGTTTCTTCCAGAAATGCCAGATTTCTCCCAAATAGATCACATCTTCTCCAAGAAATACCAGCTTTCCCCCTTCAAATAGGACCTTTTCACCCACAAATACCTCTTTTATCCCTCAAATAGGACATTTTCTTCCAGACATGCCACATTTCTCCCAAATATAGCACATCTTCTCCAAGAAATACCAGGTTTCCCAATTGTAATAAGAACTTTTCACCCACAAATACCTCTTTTATCCCCAAAATACGACAGTTTCTTCCAGAAATGCCACATTTCTCCCAAATAGATCACATCTTCTCCAAGAAATACCAGCTTTCCCCCTTCAAATAGGACCTTCTCACCCTCAAATACATCTTTTATCCCCAAAAGAGGACAGTTTCTTCCAGAAATGCCACATTTCTCCCAAATATATCACATCTTCTCCAAGAAATACCACGTTTCCCCCTTCAAATAGGACATTTTCTCCCACAAATACCTCTTTTATCCCCAAAAGAGGACAGTTTCTTCCTGACATGCCACATTTCTCCCAAATATATCACATCCTCTCCAAGAAATACCAGGTTTCCCCCTTCAAATAGGACCTTATCACCCACAAATACCACTTTTATCCCCAAAATAGGACAGTTTCTGCCAGAAAGGCCACATTTCTCCCAAACTTATCACATCTTCTCCAAGAAATACCAGGTTTCCCCCTTCAAATAGGACCTTTTCACCCAGAAAAAATTCTTTTATCCCGAAAATATGACAGTTTCTTCCAGAAATGCCTGATTTCTCCCAAATATATCACATCTTCTCCAAGAAATACCAGGTTTCCCCCTTCAAATAGGACCTTTTCATCCACAAATACCTCTTTATCCCTCAAATAGAACAGTTACGTCCAGAAATGCCACATTTCTCCCAAACATATCACATCTTCTCCAAGAAATACCAGCTTTCCCCCTTCAAATAGGACCTTTTCACCCACTAATAGCAGGCTTCTCCCCCAAATAGGACAGTTTCTTGCGGAAATGCCACATTTCTACCAAATAGATCACATCTTCTCCAAGAAATACCACGTTTCCCCCTTCAAATAGGACCTTTTCACCCACAAATACCTCTTTTATCCCCAAAAGAGGACAGTTTCTTCCAGACATGCCACATTTCTCCAAAATATATCACATCTCCTTCAAGAAATACCAGCTTTCCCCCTTGAAATAGGACCTTTTCACCCACAAATACCTGTTTTATCCCCAAAACAGTACACTTTCTTCCAGAAATGCCACATTTCTCCAAAATATATCACATCTTCTCCAAGAAATACCAGGTTTCCCCCTTCAAATAGGACCTTATCACCCACAAATACCTCTTTTATCCCCAAAAGAGGACAGTTTCTTCCAGACATGCCACATTTCTCCCAAATAGATCACATCTTCTCCAAGAAATACCAGGTTTCCCCCTTCAAATAGGACCTTTTCTCCCACAAATACCTCTTTTATCCCCAAAAGAGGACAGTTTCTTCCAGAAATGCCATATTTCTCCCAAATATATCACATCTTCTCCAAGAAATACCACGTTTCCCCCTTCAAATAGGACCTTTTCACCCACAAAAAATTCTTTTATCCCCAAAAGAGGACAGTTTCTTCCAGAAATGCCACATTTCTCCCAAATAGATCACATCTTCTCCAAGAAATACCAGGTTTCCCAATTGTAATAAGAACTTTTCACCCACAAATACCTCTTTTATCCCCAAAATACGACAGTTTCTTCCAGACATGCCACATTTCTCCCAAATAGATCACATCTTCTCCAAGAAATACCAGCTTTCCCCCTTCAAATAGGACCTTCTCACCCTCAAATACATCTTTTATCCCCAAAATAGGACAGTTTCTTGCAGAAATGCCACATTTCTCCCAAATATATCACATCTTCTCCAAGAAATACCACGTTTCCCCCTTCAAATAGGACATTTTCTCCCACAAATACCTCTTTTATCCCCAAAAGAGGACAGTTTCTTCCTGACATGCCACATTTCTCCCAAATATATCACATCTTCTCCAAGAAATACCAGGTTTCCCCCTTCAAATAGGACCTTATCACCCACAAATACCACTTTTATCCCCAAAATAGGACAGTTTCTGCCAGAAAGGCCACATTTCTCCCAAACATATCACATCTTCTCCAAGAAATACCAGGTTTCCCCCTTCAAATAGGACCTTTTCACCCACAAAAAATTCTTTTATCCCGAAAATATGACAGTTTCTTCCAGAAATGCCTGATTTCTCCCAAATATATCACATCTTCTCCAAGAAATACCAGGTTTCCCCCTTCAAATAGGACCTTTTCATCCACAAATACCTCTTTATCCCTCAAATAGAACAGTTACGTCCAGAAATGCCACATTTCTACCAAACATATCACATCTTCTCCAAGAAATACCAGCTTTCCCCCTTCAAATAGGACCTTTTCACCCACTAATAGCAGACTTCTCCCCCAAATAGGACAGTTTCTTGCGGAAATGCCACATTTCTACCAAATAGATCACATCTTCTCCAAGAAATACCACGTTTCCCCCTTCAAATAGGACCTTTTCACCCACAAATACCTCTTTTATCCCCAAAATAGGACTGTTTCTTCCAGACATGCCACATTTCTCCAAAATATATCACATCTCCTTCAAGAAATACCAGCTTTCCCCCTTGAAATAGGACCTTTTCACCCACAAATACCTGTTTTATCCCCAAAACAGGACACTTTCTTCCAGAAATGCCACATTTCTCCAAAATATATCACATCTTCTCCAAGAAATACCAGGTTTCCCCCTTCAAATAGGACCTTATCACCCACAAATACCTCTTTTATCCCCAAAAGAGGACAGTTTCTTCCAGACATGCCACATTTCTCCCAAATAGATCACATCTTCTCCAAGAAATACCAGGTTTCCCCCTTCAAATAGGACCTTTTCTCCCACAAATACCTCTTTTATCCCCAAAAGAGGACAGTTTCTTCCAGAAATGCCATATTTCTCCCAAATATATCACATCTTCTCCAAGAAATACCACGTTTCCCCCTTCAAATAGGACCTTTTCACCCACAAAAAATTCTTTTATCCCAAAAGAGGACAGTTTCTTCCAGAAAGGCCACATTTCTCCCAAATAGATCACATCTTCTCCAAGAAATACCAGGTTTCCCAATTGTAATAAGAAATTTTCACCCACAAATACCTCTTTTATCCCCAAAATAGGACAGTTTCTTCCAGACATGCCACATTTCTCCCAAATAGATCACATCTTCTCCAAGAAATACCAGCTTTCCCCCTTCAAATAGGACCTTCTCACCCACAAATACCTCTTTTATCCCCAAAAGAGGACAGTTTCTTCCAGAAATGCCACATTTCTCCCAAATATATCACATCTTCTCCAAGAAATACCAGCTTTCCCCCTTCAAATAGGACCTTTTCACCCTCAAATACATCTTTTATCCCCAAAAGAGGTCAGTTTCTTCCAGAAATGCCACATTTCTCCCAAATATATCACATCTTCTCCAAGAAATACCACGTTTCCACCTTCAAATAGGACCTTTTCACCCACAAATACCTGTTTTATCTTCAAAATAGGACAGTTTCTTCCAGACATGCCACATTTCTCCCAAATATATCACATCTTCTCCAAGAAATACCAGGTTTCCCCCTTCAAATAGGAACTTTTCACCCACAAATACCTCTTTTATCCCCAAACTAGGACAGTTTCTTCCAGAAATGCCACATTTCTCCCAAATATACCACATCTTCTCTAAGAAATACCAGGTTTCCCCCTTCAAATAGGAACTTTTCTCCCACAAATACCTGTTTGATCCCCAAAAGAGGACAGTATCTTCCAGAAAGGCCATATTTCACACTAATAGATCACATCTTCTCCAAGAAATACCACGTTTCCCCCTTCAAATAGGACCTTTTCACCCACAAATACCTGTTTTATCCCCAAAAGAGGACAGTTTCTTCCAGAAAGGCCACATTTCTCCCAAATAGATCACATCTTCTCCAAGAAATACCAGGTTTCCCCCTTCAAATAGGACATTTTCTCCCACAAATACCAGCCTTCTCCCCCCAAATAGGACAGTTTCTTCCAGAAATGCCACATTTCTCCCAAACATATCACATCTTCTCCAAGAAATACCAGGTTTCCCCCTTCAAATACGACCTTTTCACCCACAAATACCTCTTTTATCCCCAAAAGAGGACAGTTTCTTCCTGACATGCCACATTTCTCCCAAATAGATCACATCTTCTCATAGAATTACCAGCTTTCCCCCTTCAAATAGAACCTTTTCACCCACTAATACCTCTTTTATCCCCAAAAGAGGACAGTTTCTCCCATAAATGCCACATTTCTCCCAAACATATCACATCTTCTCATGGAATTACCAGCTTTCCCCCTTCAAATAGGACCTTTTCACCCACAAAAAATTCTTTTATCCCCAAAATAGGACAGTTTCTTCCAGAAATGCCAGATTTCTCCCAAATAGATCACATCTTCTCCAAGAAATACCAGCTTTCCCCCTTCAAATACGACCTTTTCACCCACAAATACCTCTTTTATCCCCAAAATAGGACAGTTTCTTCCTGACATGCCACATTTCTCCCAAACATATCACACCTCCTCCAAGAAATACCAGGATTCCTCCTGAAAGAGGACATTTTCTCCCTCAAATACCAGCCTTCTCCCCCCAAATAGGTCAGTTTCTTCCTGACATGCCACATTTCTCCCAAATATATCACATCTTCTCCAAGAAATACCAGGTTTCCCCCTTCAAATAGGACCTTCTCACCCACAAATACCACTTTTATCCCCAAAAGAGGACAGTTTCTTCCAGAAAGGCCACATTTCTTCCAAACATATCACATCTTCTCCAAGAAATACCAGCTTTCCCCCTTGAATTAGGACCTTTTCACCCACAAAAAATTCTTTTATCCCCAAAATAGGACAGTTTCTTCCAGAAATGCCACATTTCTCCCAAATAGATCACATCTTCTCCAAGAAATACCACGTTTCCCCCTTCAAATAGGACCTTTTCACCCACAAATACCTCTTTTATCCCCAAAATAGGACAGTTTCTTCCAGAAATGCCACATTTCTCCCAAACATATCACATCTCCTCCAAGAAATACCAGGATTCCTCCTGAAATAGGAACTTTTCTCCCACAAATACCTGTTTTATCCCCAAAAGAGGACAGTTTCTTCCAGAAATGCCACATTTCTCCCAAATATATCACAACTCCTCCAAGAAATACCAGCTTTCCCCCTTCAATTTGGTCCTTTTCTCCATGAAATACCTCTTTTATCCCCAAAAGAGAACAGTTTCTTCCAGAAAGGCCACATTTCTCCCAAATATATATCATCTTCTCCAAGAAATACCAGGTTTCCCCCTTCAAATAGGAACTTTTCAACCACTAATACCTCTTTTATCCCCAAAAGAGGACAGTTTCTTCCAGAAATGCCACATTTCTCCCAAATATATCGCATCTTCTCCAAGAAATGCCAGGATTCATCCTGAAATAGGACCTTCTCACCCAAAACTACCAGCCTTCTCCCCCCAAATTGGACATTTTCTTCCAGAAAGGCCACATTTCTCCCAAATATATCACATCTTCTCCAAGAAATGCCAGGATTCCTCCTGAAATAGGACATTCTCACCCAAAACTACCAGCCTTCTCCCCCCAAATTGGACATTTTTTTCCAGACATGCCATATTTCTCCCAAATATATCACCTCTTCTCCAAGAAATACCAGGTTTCCCCCTTCAAATAGGACCTTTTCACCCACTAATACCTCTTTTATCCCCAAAAGAGGACAGTTTCTTCCAGACATGCCACATTTCTCCAAAATATATCACATCTTCTCCAAGAAATACCACGTTTCCCCCTTCAAATAGGACCTTTTCACCCACAAATACCTCTTTTATCCCCAAAAGAGGACAGTTTCTTCCAGAAAGGCCACATTTCTCCCAAATATAGCACATCTTCTCCAAGAAATAACAGGTTTCCCCCATCAAATACAACGTTTTCACCCACAAATACCTGTTTTATCCCCAAAAGAGGACAGTTTCTTCCAGAAATGCCACATTTCTCCCAAATATACCACATCTTCTCCAAGAAATACCAGCTTTCCCCCTTGAAATAGGGCCTTTTCACCCACAAGTACATCTTTTATCCCCAAAAGAGGACAGTTTCTTCAAGAAATGCCACATTTCTCCCAAATATAGCACATCTTCTCCAAGAAATACCAGGTTTCCCCCTTCAAATAGGACCTTTTCACCCACAAATACCTCTTTTATCCCCAAAAGAGGACAGTTTCTTCCAGAAATACCATATTTCTCCCAAATATATCACATCTTCTCCAAGAAATGCCACGTTTCCCCCTTCAAATAGGACATTTTCACCCACAAATACCTGTTCTATCCCCATAAGAGGACAGTTTCTTCCAGAAAGGCCACATTTCTCCCAAATATATCACATCTTCTCCAAGAAATACCAGGTTTCCCCCTACAAATAGGACCTTTTCTCCCACAAATACCAGCCTTCTCCCCCCAAATAGGACAGTTTCTTCCAGAAATGCCACATTTCTCCCAAACATATCACATCTTCTCCAAGAAATACCAGGTTTCCCCCTTCAAATACGACCTTTTCACCCACAAATACCTCTTTTATCCCCAAAAGAGGACAGTTTCTTCCTGACATGCCACATTTCTCCCAAATAGATCACATCTTCTCCAAGAAATACCAGCTTTACCCCTTCAAATAGGACCTTTTCACCCACTAATACCTCTTTTATCCCCAAAAGAGGACAGTTTCTCCCATAAATGCCACATTTCTCCCAAACATATCACATCTTCTCATAGAATTACCAGCTTTCCCCCTTCAAATAGGACCTTTTCACCCACAAAAAATTCTTTTATCCCCAAAATAGGACAGTTTCTTCCAGAAATGCCTGATTTCTCCCAAATATATCACATCTTCTCCAAGAAATACCAGGTTTCCCCCTTCAAATACGACCTTTTCACCCACAAATACCTCTTTTATCCCCAAAATAGGACAGTTTCTTCCAGACATGCCACATTTCTCCCAAATATATCACATCTTCTCCAAGAAATACCAGGATTCCTCCTGAAAGAGGACATTTTCTCCCTCAAATACCAGCCTTCTCAGCCCAAATAGGTCAGTTACTTCCTGACATGCCACATTTCTCCCAAATATATCACATCTTCTCCAAGAAATACCAGGTTTCCCCCTTCCAATAGGACCTTTTCACCCACAAATACCACTTTTATCCCATAAAGAGGACAGTTTCTTCCAGAAAGGCCACATTTCTCCCAAACATATCACATCTTCTCCAAGAAATACCAGGTTTCCCCCTTGAATTAGGACCTTTTCACCCACAAAAAATTCTTTTATCCCCAAAATAGGACAGTTTCTTCCAGAAATGCCACATTTCTCCCAAACATATCACATCTTCTCCAAGAAATACCAGGTTTCCCCCTTCAAATACGACCTTTTCACCCACAAATACCTCTTTTATCCCCAAAAGAGGACAGTTTCTTCCAGAAAGGCCATATTTCTCCCTAATAGATCACAGCTTCTCCAAGAAATACCAGCTTTTCCCCTTCAAATAGGACCTTTTCACCCACAAATACCTCTTTTATCCCCAAAAGAGGACAGTTTCTTCCAGAAATGCCATATTTCTCCCAAACATATAACATCTTCTCCAAGAAATGCCAGGTTTCATCCTTCAAATAGGACCTTCTCACCCACAAATACCTCTTTTATCCCCAAAAGAGGACAGTTTCTTCCAGAAATGCCACATTTCTCCCAAACATATCACAACTCCTCCAAGATATACCAGGTTTCCCCCTTCAATTAGGACCTTTTCTCCATGAAATACCTCTTTTATCCCCAAAAGAGGACAGTTTCTTCCAGACATGCCACATTTCTCCCAAATATATATCATCTTCTCCAAGAAATACCAGGTTTCCCTCTTCAAATAGGACCTTTTCAACCACTAATACCTCTTTTATCCCCAAAAGAGGACAGTTTCTTCCAGAAATGCCACATTTCTCCCAAATATATCACATCTTCTCCAAGAAATGCCAGGATTCCTCCTGAAATAGGACCTACTCACCCAAAACTACCAGCCTTCTCCCCCCAAATTGGACATTATCTTCCAGAAAGGCCACATTTCTCCCAAATAGATCACATCTTCTCCAAGAAATGCCAGGATTCCTCCTGAAATAGGACCTTCTCACCCAAAACTACCTGCCTTCTCCCCCCAAATTGGACATTTTCTTCCAGACATGCCATATTTTTCCCAAATATATCACCTCTTCTCCAAGAAATACCAGGTTTCCCCCTTCAAATAGGACCTTTTCACCCACAAATACCTGTTTTATCCCCAAAATAGGACAGTTTCTTCCAGAAATGCCCCATTTCTCCCAAATATATCACATCTTCTCCAAGAAATACCAGCTTTCCCCCCTTCAAATAGGATCTTTTCACCCACAAATACCTCTTTTATCCCCAGAAGAGGACATTTTCTTCCAGAAATGCCACATTTCTCCCAAATATATCACATCTTCTCCAAGAAATAACAGGTTTCCCACATCAAATACAACGTTTTCACCCAAAAATACCTGTTTTATCCCCAAAAGAGGACAGTTTCTTAAGAAATGCCACATTTCTCCCAAATATACCACATCTTCTCCAAGAAATACCAGCTTTCCCCCTTCAAATAGGACCTTTTCACCCTCAAGTACGTTTTATCCCCAAAAGAGGACAGTTTCTTCAAGAAATGCCACATTTCTCCCAAATATACCACATCTTCTCCAAGAAATACCAGCTTTCCCCCTTCAAATAGGAACTTTTCACCCACAAATACCTCTTTTATCCCCAAAATAGGAGAGTTTCTTCCAGAAATGCCACATTTCTCCCAAATATATCACATCTTCTCCAAGAAATGCCACGTTTCCCCCTTCAAGTAGGACATTTTCACCTACAAATACCTGTTCTATCCCCATAAGAGGACAGTTTCTTCCAGAAATGCCACATTTCTCCCAAATATATCACATCTTCTCATAGAATTACCAGGTTTCCCCCTTCAAATAGGAAATTTTCACCCACAAATACCTCTTTTATCCCCAAAAGAGGACAGTTTCTCCCAGAAATGCCACATTTCTCCCAAACATATCACAGCTTCTCATAGAATTACCAGCTTTCCCCCTTCAAATAGGACCTTTTCACCCAAAAAAACTTCCTTTATCCCGAAAATAGGACATTTTCTTCCAGAAATGCCACATTTCTCCCAAATATATCACATCTTCTCCAAGAAATACCAGCTTTCCCCCTTCAAATAGCACCTTTTCACCCACAAACACCTCTTTTATCCCCAAAAGAGGACAGTTTCTTCCAGACATGCCTCATTTCTCCCAAATATATCACATCTTCTCCAAAAAATACCTGCTTTCCCCCTTCAAATAAGACCTTTTCTCCCACAAGTACCAGACTTCTCCCCCCAAATAGGACAGTTTCTTCCAGAAATGCCGCATTTCTCCCGAACATATCACATCTTCTCCAAGAAATACCACGTTTACCCCTTCAAATAGGACCTTTTCACCCACAAATAACTGTTTTATCCCCAAAAGAGGACAGTTTCTTCCAGAAATGCCAGATTTCTCCCAAATATATCACATCTCCAAGAAATACCACGTTTCCTCCTGAAATAGGACCCTGTCACCCACAAATACCTGTTTTATCCCTTTGTTCCGAGCGACTTTTCGTTTTGGAGTGTTTATCCGATGCTACACTTCAGCATTCTGTGACGAATAGAGTAGAAGAGAAAAGCCCCACTAATAAGGCAGCTAGAAGGTCCAGTAGCCACACACATTGTGCTTTCAGGGAGGACGTTCCAGAAAGTCGAGAGTTGTGGCTTGTTTCCTGCGGAGAAAAAAACCCCTGTTTTCAGGCAATGCAGTAGGCTGAATTCGCATCTTCTCGGCATAGGAATACCGCTCCTTCGCTCTCGTGGCTCGAAAGCGGCACTCGCGCTGAACCGCTCCGGAGAGTCTGCAGTTGCTGTCCGGTCCATCGCGGTTCTGCCCGAGTGCCGCTTGCTGCCTTCAGCAGCGCTCTCGTTTCTCTCGGATGCCGGGAAAGAGCGACTTCAGCCGGATGCTTTGCTCCGACGAGTGAGCGGCTTCTTCTGCGCACATCGCAATGGAGAGCTTCTGACTTCTCCATGTGTCCATGCCGAATGCACTACGCTTCTCTCTCATTCTTATCCCTTCCTTCCGAGCGACATTTCGTTTTGGAGTGTTTATCCGATGCTACACTTCAGCATTCTGTGACGAATAGAGTAGAAGGGAAAAGCCCCACTAATAAGGCAGCTAGAAGGTCCGGTAGCCACACACTTTGTGCTTTCAGGGAGGACGTTCCAGAAAGTCGAGAGTTGTGGCTTGTTTCCTGCGGAGAAAAAACCCCCTGTTTTCAGGCAATGCAGTAGGCTGAATTCGCTCGTTCTCGGCATAGGAATGCCGCTCCTCCTCTCTCGTGGCTCGAAAGCGGCATTTGCGCTGAACCACACCGGACAGTCTGCAGTTGCAGACTACTGAATAGCCTGAAAACAGGGGGTTTTTTCTCCGCAGGAAAGAAGCCACAACTCTCGACTCTCTGGAACGTCCTCCCTGAAAGCACTACGTGTGTCGCTCCTCGAACTTCTAGCTGCCTTATTAGTGGGGCTTTTCTCTTCTACTCTATTCGTCACAGAATGCTGAAGTGTAGCATCGGATAAACACTCCAAAACGAAAAGTCGCTCGGAAGAAAGGGATAAGAATGAGAGAGAAGCGTAGTGCATTCTGCATGGACACATGGAGAAGTCAGAAGCTCTCCATTGCGATGTGCGCAGTAGAAGCCGCTCACTCGTCGGAGAAAAGCATCCGGCTGAAGTCGCTCTTTCCCGGCATCCGAGAGAAACGAGAGCGCTGCTGAAGGCTGCAAGCGGCACTCGGGCAGAACCGCGATGGACCGGCCAGCAACTGCAGACTCTCCGGAGCGGTTCAGCGCGAGTGCCGCTTTCGAGCCACGAGAGCGAAGGAGCGGTATTCCTATGCCGAGAAGATGCGAATTCAGCCTACTGCATTGCCTGAAAACAGGGGGTTTTATCTCCGCAGGAAACAAGCCACAACTCTCGACTTTCTGGAACGTCCTCCCTGAAAGCACAAAGTGTGTGGCTTCTGGAGCTTATAGCTGCCTTATTAGTGGGGCTTTTCTCTTCTACTCTATTCGTCACAGAATGCTGAACTGTAGCATCGGATAAACACTCCAAAACGAAATGTCGCTCGGAAGAAAGGGATAAGAATGAGAGAGAAGCGTAGTGCATTCTGCATGGACAGAAGGAGAAATCAGAAGCTCTCCATTGCGATGTGCGCAGAAGAAGCCGCTCACTCGTCGGAGCAAAGCATCCGGCTGAAGTCGCTCTTACCCGGCATCCGAGAGAAACGAGACCGCAGCTGAAGGCTGCAAGCGGCACTCGGGCAGAACCGCGATGGACCGGACAGCAACTGCAGACTCTCCGGAGCGGTTCAGAGCGAGTGCCGCTTTCGAGCCACGAGAGCGAAGGAGCGGTATTGAAATGCCGAGAAGATGCGAATTCAGCCTACTGCATTGCCTGAAAACAGGGGGTTTTTTCTCCGCAGGAAAGAAGCCACAACTCTCGACTTTCTGGAACGTCCTCCCTGAAAGCACAAAGTGTGTGGCTTCTGGAGCTTCTAGCTGCCTTATTAGTGGGGCTTTTCTCTTCTACTCTATTCGTCACAGAATGCTGAACTGTAGCATCGGATAAACACTCCAAAACGAAAAGTCGCTCGGAACAAAGGGATAAAACAGGTATTTGTGGGTGACAGGGTCCTATTTCAGGAGGAAAACTGGTATTTCTTGGAGATGTGATATATTTGGGAGAAATGTGGCATTTCTGGAAGAAAATGTCCTCTTTTGGGGATAAAAGAGGTATTTGTGGGTGAAAAGGTCCTATTTGAAGAGGGAAACCTGGTATTTCTTGGAGAAGATGTGATATATTTGGGAGAAATGTGGCCTTTCTGGAAGAAACTGACTTCTTTTTGGGACAAAACATGTATTTGTGTGTGAAAAGGTACTTTTCAAGGGGGGAACCTGGTATTTCTTGGAGAAGATGTGGTATATTTGGGAGAAATGTGGCATGTCTGGAAGAAACTGTCCTCTTTTGGGGATAAAACAGGTATTTGTGGGTGAAAAGGTCCTATTTGAAGGGGGAAACCTGTTATTTCTTGGAGAAGATGTGATATATTTGGGAGAAATGTGGCATTTCTTGAAGAAACTGTCCTCTTTTGGGGATAAAACAGGTACTTGTGGGTGAAAAGGTCCTATTTGAAGGGGGAAAGCTGGTATTTCTTGGAGAAGATGTGATCTATTTGGGAGAAATGTGGCCTTTCTGAAAGAAAATGTCCAATTTGGGGGGAAAAGGCTGGTAGTTTTCGGTGAGAAGGTCCTATTTCAGGAGGAATCCTGGTATTTCTTGGAGAAGATGAGATATATTTGGGAGAAATGTGGCATTTCTGGAAGAAAATGTCCAATTTGGGGGGAGAAGGCTGGTATTTTTATGTGAGAAGGTCCTATTTGAAGGGGGAAAGCTGGTATTTCTTGGAGAAGATGTGATATGTTTGGGTGAAATGTGGCATTCCTGGAAGAATATGTCCTATTTGAGGGATAAAAGAGGTATTTGTGGGAGAAAAGGTCCTATTTCAAGGGGGAACCCTGTTATTTCTTGGGGAAGATGTGATCTATTTGGGAGAAATCTGGCATTTCTGGAAGAAACTGTCCTCTTTTAAGGATAAAAGAGGTATTTGTGGGTGAAAAGGTCCTATTTCCAGGGGGAAACCTGGTATTTCTTGGAGAAGATGTGATCTATTTGGGAGAAATCTGGCATTTCTGGAAAAAAATGTCCTATTTGGGGGGAGAGGGGTGGTATTTGTGGGAGAAATGTTCCAATTTCAGGAGGAATCCTGGTATTTCTTGGAGGAGATGTGATATCTTTGGGAGAAATGTGCCATTTCTGGAAGAAACTGTCCTCTTTTGGGGATAAAAGAGGTATTTGTGGGTGAAAAGGTCCTATTTGAAGGGGGAAACCTGGTATTTCTTGGAGAAGATGTGATATGTTTGGGAGAAATCTGGCATTTCTGGAAGAATATGTCCAATTTGAGGGATAAAACAGGTATTAGTGGTTGAAAAGGTCCTATTTGAAGGGGGAAACGTGGTATTTCTTGGAGAAGATGTGATATATTTGGTAGAAATGTGGCATGTCTGGAGGAAACTGTCCTCTTTTGGGGATAAAAGAGGTATTTGTGGGTGAAAATTTCCTATTTGAAGGGGGAAACGTTTTATTTCTTGGAGAAGATGTGGTATATTTGGAGAAATCAGGCATTTCAGGAAGAAACTGTCCTATTTTGGGGATAAAAGAGGTATTTGTGGGTGAAAAGGTCCTATTTGAAGGGGGAAACCTGGTATTTCTTGGAGAAGATGTGATATGTTTGGGAGAAATGTGGCATTTCTGGAAGAAACTGTCCTCTTTTGGGGATAAAAGAGGTATTTGTGGGTGATAAGGTCCTATTTGAAGGGGGAACCCCGGTATTTCTTGGAGAAGATGTGATATATTTGGGAGAAATGTGGCATGTCTGGATGAAGCTGTCCTCTTTTGGGGATAAAAGAGGTATTTGTGGGTGAAAAGGTCCTATTTGAAGGGGGAAACCTGGTATTTCTTGGAGAAGATGTGATATATTTGGGAGAAATGTGGAATGTCTGGAAGAAACTGTCCTCTTTTGGGGATAAAAGAGGTATTTGTGGGTGTAAAGGTCCTATTTCGAGGGGGAAACCTGGTATTTCTTGGAGAAGATGTGATATATTTGGGAGAACTGAGGCATTTCTGGAAGAAACTGTCCAATTTGGGGGGAGAAGCCTGGTATCAGTGGGTGAGAAGGTCCTATTTCAGGAGGAATCCTGGTATTTCTTGGAGAAGATGTGATGTATTTGGGAGAAATGTGGCATTTCTGGAAGAAACTGTCCTCTTTTGGGGATAAAAGAGGTATTTGTGGGTGATAAGGTCCTATTTGAAGGGGGAAAGCTGGTATTTCTTGGAGAAGATGTGATGTATTTGGGAGAAATGTGGCATTTCTGGAAGAAACTGTCCTGTTTTGGGGATAAAAGAGGTATTTGTGTGTGAAAAGGTCCTATTTGAAGGGGGAACCCTGGTATTTCTTGGAGAAGATGTGATATATTTTGGATAAATGTGGCATTTCTGGAAGAAACTGTATTCTTTTGGGGATAAAAGAGGTATGTGTGGGTGAAAAGGTCCTATTTCCAGGGGAAAACCTGTTATTTCTTGGAGAAGATGTGATCTATTTCGGAGAAATGTGGCATGTCTGGAAGAAAATGTCCTATTTGGGGGGAGAAGGCTTGTACATGTGGGAGAAAAGGTCCTATTTCAGGAGGAATCCTGGTATTTCTTGGAGGAGATGTGATATGTTTGGGAGAAATGTGGCCTTTCTGGAAGAAACTGTCCTCTCTTGGGGATAAAAGAGGTATTTGTGGGTGAAAAGGTCCTATTTCCAGGAGGAAACCTGGTATTTCTTGGAGAAGATGTGATCTATTTGGGAGAAATCTGGCATTCCTGGAAGAAACTGTCCTCTTTTGGGGATAAAACAGGTATTTGTGGGTGAAAATTTCCTATTTGAAGGGGGAAACCTGTTATTTCTTGGAGAAGATATGATATATTTGGGAGAAATGTGGCATTTCTGGAAGAAACTGTCCTATTTTGGGGATAAAACAGGTATTTGTGGGTGAAAAGGTCCTATTTGAAGTTGGAAACCTGGTATTTCTTGGAGAAGATGTGATATATTTGGAAGAAATGTGGCATGTCTGGAAGAAACTGTCCTCTTTTGGGGATAAAAGAGGTATTTGTGGGTGATAAGGTCCTTTTTAAAGGGGGAAAGCTGGTATTTCTTGGAGAAGATGTGATATATTTGGGAGAAATCTGGCATTTCTGGAAGAATATGTCCAATTTGAGGGATAAAACAGGTATTTGAGGTTGAAAAGGTCCTATTTGAAGGGGGAAACCTGGTATTTCTTGGAGAAGATGTGATATATTTGGGAGAAATGTGGCATGTCTGGAAGAAACTGTCCTACTTTGGGGATAAAAAAGGTATTTGTGGGTGAAAAGGTCCTATTTGAAGGGGGAAACGTGGTATTTCTTGGAGAAGATGTGGTATATTTGGGAGAAATGTGGCATTTCTGAAAGAAACTGTCCTATTTTGGGGATAAAACAGGTATTTGTGTTTGAAAAGGTCCTATTGGATGGGGGAAACGTGGTATTTCTTGGAGAAGATGTGATATATTTGGGAGAAATGTGGCATGTCTTAAGAAACTGTCCTCTTTTGGGGATAAAAGAGGTATTTGTGTGTGAAAAGGTCCTATTTGAAGGGGGAAAGCTGGTATTTCGTGGAGAAGATGTGATGTATTTTGGAGAAATTTGGCATTTCTGTAAGAAACTGTCCTCTTTTGGGGATAAAAGAGGTATTTGTGGGTGAAAAGGTCCTATTTGAAGGGGGAAACCTGGTATTTCTTGGAGAAGATGTGATTTATTTGGGAGGAATGTGGCATTTCTGGAAGAAACTGTCGTATTTTGGGCATAAAACAGGTATTTGTGGGTGAAAATGTCCTATTTGAAGGGGGAAACCTGGTATTTCTTGGAGAAGATGTGATATATTTGGGAGAAATGTGGCATTTCTGGAAGAAACTGTCCTCTTTTGGGGATAAAAGAGGTATTTGTGGGTGACAAGGTCCTATTTGAAGGGGGAAACGTGGTATTTCTTGGAGAAGATGTGATCTATTTGGGAGAGATGTGGCATTTCTGGAAGAAAATGTCCAATTTGTGGGGAGAAGGCTGGTAGTTGTGGGTGAGAAGGTCCTATTTCAGGATGAATCCTGGTATTTCTTGGAGAAGATGTGATATATTTGGGAGAAATGTGGCATGTCTGGAAGAAACTGTTCTCTTTTTGGGATAAAAGAGGTATTTGTGGGTGAAAAGGTCCTATTTGATGGGGGAAACCTGTTATTTCTTGGAGAAGATGTGATATATTCGGGGGAAATGTGGCATTTCTGGAAGAAACTGTCCTCTTTTGGGGATAAAAGAGTTATTTGTGGGTGAAAAGGTCCTATTTGAAGGGGAAAACCTGGTATTTCTTGGAGAAGCTGTGATCTATTTGGGAGAAATGTGGCCTTTCTGGAAGAAACTGTCCTCTTTTGGGGATAAAAGAGGTATTTGTGGGTGAAAAGGTCCTATTTGAAGGGGGAAAGCTGGTATTTCTTGGAGAAGATGTGATATATTTGGGAGAAATGAGGCATTTCTGGAAGAAAATGTCCAATTCGCGGGGAGAAGGCTGGTAGTTGTGGGTGAGAAGGTCCCATTTCAGGAGGAATCCTGGTATTTCTTGGAGAAGATGTGATATATTTGGGAGAAATGTGGCATGTCTGGAAGAAACTGTCCTCTTTTGGGGATAAAAGAGGTATTTGTGGGTGTAAAGGTCCTATTTCGAGGGGGAAACCTGGTATTTCTTGGAGAAGATGTGATATATTTGGGAGAACTGAGGCATTTCTGGAAGAAACTGTCCAATTTGTGGGGAGAAGCCTGGTATCAGTGGGTGAGAAGGTCCTATTTCAGGAGGAATCCAGGTATTTCTTGGAGAAGATGTGATATATTTGGGAGAAATGTGGCATTTCTGGAAGAAACTGTCCTCTTTTGGGGATAAAAGAGGTATTTGTGGGTGATAAGGTCCTAATTGAAGGGGGAAAGCTGGTATTTCTTGGAGAAGATGTGATCTATTTGGGAGAAATGTGGCATTTCTGGAAGAAAATGTCCTCTTTTGGGGATAAAAGAGGTATTTGTGGGTGAAAAGGTCCTATTTGAAGGGGGAACCCTGGTATTTCTTGGAGAAGATGTGATATATTTTGGAGAAATGTGGCATTTCTGGAAGAAACTGTATTCTTTTGGGGATAAAAGAGGTATGTGTGGGTGAAAAGGTCCTATTTCCAGGGGAAAACCTGTTATTTCTTGGAGAAGATGTGATCTATTTGGGAGAAATGTGGCATGTCTGGAAGAAAATGTCCTATTTGGGGGGAGAAGGCTGGTACTTGTGGGAGAAAAGGTCCTATTTCAGGAGGAATCCTGGTATTTCTAGGAGGAGATGTGATATATTTGGGAGAAATGTGGCCTTTCTGGAAGAAACTGTCCTCTCTTGGGGATAAAAGAGGTATATGTGGGTGAAAAGGTCCTTTTTCCAGGGGAAAACCTGGTATTTCTTGGAGAAGATGTGATGTATTTGGGAGAAATCTGGCATTCCTCGAAGAAACTGTCCTCTTTTGGGGATAAAACAGGTATTTGTGGGTGAAAATTTCCTATTTGAAGGGGGAAACCTGGTATTTCTTGGAGAAGATATGATATATTTGGGAGAACTGTGGCATTTCTGGAAGAAACTGTACTCTTCTGGGGATAAAAGATGTATTTGAGGGAGAAAAGGTCCTATTTGAAGGGGGAAAGCTGGTATTTCTTGGAGAAGATGTGATATATTTGGGAGAAATGTGGCATTTCTGGAAGAATATGTTCAATTTGAGGGATAAAAGAGGTATTTGTGGGTGAAAAGGTCCTATTTGAAGGGGGAAACCTGTTATTTCTTGGAGAAGATGTGATATATTTGGGAGAAATGTGGCATGTCTGGAGGAAACTGTCCTATTTTGGGGATAAAAGAGGTATTTGTGTGTGAAAAGGTCCTATTTGAAGGGGGAAACCTGGTATTTCTTGGAGAAGATGTGGTATATTTGGGAGAAATGTGGCATTTCTGTAAGAAACTGTCCTCTTTTGGGGATAAAACAGGTATTTGTGGGTGAAAACGTTGTATTTGAAGGGGGAAAGCTGGTATTTCTTGGAGAAGATGTGATGTATTTGGGAAAAATGTGGCATTCCTGGAAGAAACTGTCCTCTTTTGGGGATAAAAGAGGTATTTGTGGGTGAAAAGGTCCTATTTGAAGGGGGAAACCTGGTATTTCTTGGAGAAGATGTGATATATTTGGGAGAAATGAGGCATTTCTGGAAGAAAATATCCAATTTGTGGGGAGAAGGCTGGTAGTTGTGGGTGAGAAGGTCCCATTTCAGGAGGAATCCTGGTATTTCTTGGAGAAGATGTGATATATTTGGGAGAAATGTGGCATGTCTGGAAGAAACTGTATTCTTTTGGGGATAAAAGAGGTATTTGTGGGTGAAAAGTTCCTATTTCCAGGGGAAAACCTGGTATTTCTTGGAGAAGATGTGATGTATTTGGGAGAAATGTGGCATTTCTGTAAGAAACTGTCCTCTTTTGGGGATAAAAGAGGTATTTGTGGGTGAAAAGGTCCTATTTGAAGGGGGAAACCTGGTATTTCTTGGAGAAGATGTGATATATTTGGGAGAAATGTGGCATGTCTGGAAGAAGCTGTCCTATTTTGGGGATAAAAGAGGTATTTGTGGGTGAAAAGGTCCTATTTGATGTTGGAAACCGGGTATTTCTTGAAGAAGATGTGATGTGTTTGGGAGAAATGAGGCATTTCTGGATGAAACTGTCCTATTTTGGGGATAAAAGAGGTATTTGTGGGTGAAAAGTTCCTATTTGAAGGGGGAAACCTGTTATTTCTTGGAGAAGATATGATATATTTGGGAGAAATGTGGCCTTTCTGGAAGAAACTGTCCTCTTTTGGGGATAAAAGAGGTATTTGTGGGTGAAAAGGTCCTATTTGAAGGGGGAAACGTGGCATTTCTTGGAGAAGTTGTGATATATTTGGTAGAAATGTGGCATGTCTGGAAGAAACTGTCGTATTTTGGGGATAAAAGAGGTATTTGTGGGTGATAAGGTCCTATTTGAAGGGGGAAACCTGGTATTTCTTGGAGAAGATGTGATATATTTGGGAGAAATCTGGCATTTCTGGAAGAAACTGTCCTAATTTGAGGGAAAAACAGGTATTTGTGGTTGAAAAGGTCCTATTTGAAGGGGGAAACCTGATATTTCTTGGAGAAGATGTGATATATTTGGGAGAAATGTGGCATGTCTGGAAGAAACTGTCCTACTTTGGGGATAAAAAAGGTATTTGTGGGTGAAAAGGTCCTATTTGTAGGGGGAAACGTGGTATTTCTTGGAGAAGATGTGGTATATTTGGGAGAAATGTGGCATTTCTGAAAGAAACTGTCCTATTTTGGGGATAAAACAGGTATTTGTGGGTGAAAAGGTCCTATTTGAAGGGGGAAAGCTGGTATTTCGTGGAGAAGATGTGATGTATTTGGGAGAAATGTGGCATGTCAGGAAGAAACTGTCCTCTTTTGGGGATAAAAGAGGTATTTGTGGGTGAAAAGGTCCTATTTGAAGGGGGAAACCTGGTATTTCTTGGAGAAGATGTGATATATTTGGGAGGAATGTGGCATGTCTGGAAGAAACTGTCCTCTTTTGGGGATAAAAGAGGTATTTGTGGGTGAAAATGTCCTATTTGAAGGGGGAAACCTGGTATTTCTTGGAGAAGATGTGATCTATTTGGGAGAAATGTGGCATTTCTGGAAGAAAATGTCCAATTTGTGGGGAGAAGGCTGGTAGTTGTGGGTGAGAAGGTCCTATTTCAGGATGAATCCTGGTATTTGTGGGAGAAGATGTGATATATTTGGGAGAAATGTGGCATTTCTGGAAGAAACTGTCCTCTTTTGGGGATAAAAGAGGTATTTGTGGGTGAAAAGGTCCTATTTGAAGGGGGAAACCTGGTATTTCTTGGAGAAGATGTGATATATTCGGGGGAAATGTGGCATTTCTGGAAGAAACTGTCCTCTTTTGGGGATAAAAGAGTTATTTGTGGGTGAAAAGGTCCTATTTGAAGGGGGAAAGCTGGTATTTCTTGGAGAAGATGTGATCTATTTGGGAGAAATGTGGCCTTTCTGGAAGAAACTGTCCTCTTTTGGGGATAAAAGAGGTATTTGTGGGTGAAAAGGTCCTATTTGAAGGGGGAAACCTGGTATTTCTTGGAGAAGATGTGATATATTTGGGAGAAATGAGGCATTTCTGGAAGAAAATGTCCAATTTGGGGGGAGAAGGCTGGTAGTTGTGGGTGAGAAGGTCCCATTTCAGGAGGAATCCTGGTATTTCTTGGAGAAGATGTGATATATTTGGGAGAAATGTGGCATGTCTGGAAGAAACTGTCCTCTTCTGGGTATAAAAGAGGTATGTGTGGGTGAAAAGGTCCTATTTCCAGGGGAAAACCTGGTATTTCTTGGAGAAGATGTGATGTATTTGGGAGAAATGTGGCATTTCTGTAAGAAACTGTCCTCTTTTGGGGATAAAAGAGGTATTTGTGGGTGAAAAGGTCCTATTTGAAGGGGGAAACCTGGTATTTCTTGGAGAAGATGTGATATATTTGGGAGAAATGTGGCATTTCTGGAAGAAACTGTCCTCTTTTGGGGATAAAAGAGGTATTTGTGGGTGATAAGGTCCTATTTGAAGGGGGAAACGTGGTATTTCTTGGAGAAGATGTGATATATTTGGGAGAAATGTGGCATGTCTGGAAGAAGCTGTCCTATTTTGGGGGTAAAAGAGGTATTTGTGGGTGAAAAGGTCCTATTTGAAGTTGGAAACCTGGTATTTCTTGGAGAAGATGTGATCTATTTGGGTGAAATGTGGCATTTCTGGATGAAACTGTCCTATTTGAGGGATAAAACAGGTATTTGTGGGTGAAAATGTCCTATTTGAAGGGGGAAACGTGGCATTTCTTGGAGAAGATGTGATATATTTGGGAGAAATGTGGCATGTCTGGAAGAAACTGTCCTATTTTGGGGATAAAAGAGGTATTTGTGGGTGAAAAGGTCCTATTTGAAGGGGGAAACGTGGTATTTCTTGGAGAAGATGTGATATATTTGGGAGAAATCTGGCATTTCTGGAAGAAACTGTCCTCTTTTGGGGATAAAACAGGTATTTGTGGTTGAAAAGGTCCTATTTGAAGGGGGAAAGCTGGTATTTCGCGGAGAAGATGTGATCTATTTGGGAGAAATGTGGCCTTTCTGGAAGAAAAAGTACAATATGGGGGGAGAAGGCTGGTAGTTTTGGGTGAGAAGGTCCTATTTCAGGAGGAATCCTGGCATTTCTTGGAGAAGATGTGATATATTTGGGAGAAATGTGGCATTTCTGGAAGAAAATGTCCTCTTTTGGGGATAAAAGAGGTATTAGTGGTTGAAAAGGTCCTATTTCCAGGGGGAAACCTGGTATTTCTTGGAGAAGATGTGATCTATTTGGGAGAAATGTGGCATTTCTGGAAGAAACTGTCCTCTTTTGGGGATAAAAGAGGTATTTCATGGAGAAAAGGTCCTAATTCTAGGTGGAAACCTGGTATTTCTTGGAGAAGATGTGATCAATTTGGGAGAAATGTGGCATTTCTGGAAGAAACTGTCCTATTTTGGGGATAAAAGAGGTATTTGTGGGTGAAAAGGTCCTATTTGAAGGGGGAAACGTGGTATTTCTTGGAGAAGATGTGATATTTTTGGGAGAATTGTGGCATTTCTGGAAGAAACTGTCCTCTTTTGGGGATAAAAGAGGTATTTGTGGGTGAAAAGGTCCTATTTGAAGGGGGAAACGTGGTATTTCTTGGAGAAGATGTGATATATTTGGGAGAAATGTGGCATTTCTGGAAGAAACTGTCCTATTTTGGGGATAAAACAGGTATTTGTGGGTGAAAAGTTCCTATTTGAAGGGGGAAAGCTGGTATTTCTTGGAGAAGATGTGATATATTTGGGAGAAATGTGGCATTTCTGGAAGAAACTGTCCTCTTTTGGGGATAAAACAGGTATTTGTGGGAGAAAAGGTCCTATTTGAAGGGGGAAACCTGGTATTTCTTGAAGGAGATGTGATATATTTGGGAGAAATCAGGCCTTTCTGGAGGAAACTGTCCTCTTTTGGGGATAAAAGAGGTATTTGTGGGTGAAAAGGTCCTATTTGAAGGGGGAAACCTGGTATTTCTTGGAGAAGATGTGATCAATTTGGGAGAAATGTGGCATTTCTGGAAGAAACTGTCCTACTTTGGGGGGAGAAGCCTACTATTAGTGGGAGAAAAGGTCCTATTTGAAGGGGGAAAGCTGGTATTTCTTGGAGAAGATGTGATATATTTGGGAGAAATGTGGCATTTCTGGAAGAAACTGTCCTCTTTTGGGGATAAAACAGGTATTTGTGGGTGAAAAGGTCCTATTTGAAGGGGGAAACCTGGTATTTCTTGGAGAAGATGTGATATATTTGGTAGAAATGTGGCATGTCTGGAAGAAACTGTCGTATTTTGGGGATAAAAGAGGTATTTGTGGGTGATAAGGTCCTATTTGAAGGGGGAAACGTGGTATTTCTTGGAGAAGATGTGATATATTTGGGAGAAATGTGGCCTTTCTGGAAGAATATGTCCAATTTGAGGGATAAAACAGGTATTTGTGGTTGAAAAGGTCCTATTTGAAGTTGGAAACCTGGTATTTCTTGGAGAAGATGTGATATATTTGGGAGAAATGTGGCCTTTCTGGAAGAAACTGTCCTACTTTGGGGAGAAAAAAGGTATTTGTGGGTGAAAAGGTCCTATTTGAAGGGGGAAACGTGGTATTTCTTGGAGAAGATGTGGTATATTTGGGAGAAATGTGGCATTTCTGAAAGAAACTGTCCTATTTTGGGGATAAAACAGGTACTTGTGGGTGAAAAGGTCCTATTTGAAGGGGGAAAGCTGGTATTTCGTGGAGAAGATGTGATGTATTTGGGAGAAATGTGGCATGTCAGGAAGAAACTGTCCTCTTTTGGGGATAAAAGAGGTATTTGTGGGTGAAAAGGTCCTATTTGAAGGGGGAAACCTGGTATTTCTTGGAGAAGATGTGATATATTTGGGAGGAATGTGGCATTTCTGGAAGAAACTGTCCTCTTTTGGGGATAAAAGAGGTATTTGTGGGTGAAAATGTCCTATTCGAAGGGGGAAACCTGGTATTTCTTGGAGAAGATGTGATATATTTGGGAGAAATGTGGCATGTCAGGAAGATACTGTCCTATTTGAGGGATAAAAGAGGTATTTGTGGGTGAAAAGGTCGTATTTGAAGGGGGAAACGTGGTATTTCTTGGAGAAGATGTGATCTATTTGGGAGAAATGTGGCATTTCTGGAAGAAAATGTCCAATTTGTGGGGAGAAGGCTGGTAGTTGTGGGTGAGAAGGTCCTATTTCAGGATGAATCCTGGTATTTCTTTGAGAAGATGTGATATATTTGGGAGAAATGTGGCATTTCTGGAAGAAACTGTCCTCTTTTGGGGATAAAACAGGTATTTGTGGGTGAAAAGGTCCTATTTGAAGGGGGAAACCTGGTATTTCTTGGAGAAGATGTGATATATTCGGGGGAAATGTGGCATTTCTGGAAGAAACTGTCCTCTTTTGGGGATAAAAGAGTTATTTGTGGGTGAAAAGGTCCTATTTGAAGGGGGAAACCTGGTATTTCTTGGAGAAGATGTGATCTATTTGGGAGAAATGTGGCATGTCTGGAAGAAACTGTCCTCTCTTGGGGATAAAAGAGGTATTTGTGGGTGAAAAGGTCCTATTTGAAGGGGGAAACCTGGTATTTCTTGGAGAAGATGTGATATATTTGGGAGAAATCTGGCATTTCTGGAAGAAAATGTCCAATTTGGGGGGAGAAGGCTGGTAGTTGTGGGTGAGAAGGTCCCATTTCAGGAGGAATCCTGGTATTTCTTGGAGAAGATGTGATATATTTGGGAGAAATGTGGCATGTCTGGAAGAAACTGTCCTCTTCTGGGTATAAAAGAGGTATGTGTGGGTGAAAAGGTCCTATTTCCAGGGGAAAACCTGGTATTTCTTGGAGAAGATGTGATGTATTTGGGAGAAATGTGGCATTTCTGTAAGAAACTGTCCTCTTTTGGGGATAAAACAGGTATTTGTGGGTGAAAAGGTCCTATTTGAAGGGGGAAACCTGGTATTTCTTGGAGAAGATGTGATATATTTGGGAGAAATGTGGCATTTCTGGAAGAAACTGTCCTCTTTTGGGGATAAAAGAGGTATTTGTGGGTGATAAGGTCCTATTTGAAGGGGGAAACCTGGTATTTCTTGGAGAAGATGTGATATATTTGGGAGAAATGTGGCATGTCTGGAAGAAGCTGTCCTATTTTGGGGGTAAAAGAGGTATTTGTGGGTGAAAAGGTCCTATTTGAAGTTGGAAACCTGGTATTTCTTGGAGAAGATGTGATCTATTTGGGAGAAATGTGGCATTTCTGGATGAAACTGTCCTCTTTTGGGGATAAAACAGGTATTTGTGGGTGAAAATTTCCTATTTGAAGGGGGAAACGTGGCATTTCTTGGAGAAGATGTGATATATTTGGGAGAAATGTGGCATGTCTGGAAGAAACTGTCCTATTTTGGGGATAAAAGAGGTATTTGTGGGTGATAAGGTCCTATTTGAAGGGGGAAACGTGGTATTTCTTGGAGAAGATGTGATATATTTGGGAGAAATCTGGCATTTCTGGAAGAAACTGTCCTATTTGGGGGATAAAACAGGTATTTGTGGGAGAAAAGGTCCTATTTGCAGGGGGAAAGCTGGTATTTCTTGGAGAAGATGTGATCTATTTGGGAGAAATGTGGCCTTTCTGGAAGAAAATGTCCAATATGGGGGGAGAAGGCTGGTAGTTTTGGGTGAGAAGGTCCTATTTCAGGAGGAATCCTGGCATTTCTTGGAGAAGATGTGATATATTTGGGAGAAATGTGGCCTTTCCGGAAGAAACTGTCCTCTTTTGGGGATAAAAGAGGTATTAGTGGTTGAAAAGGTCCTATTTCCAGGGGGAAAGCTGGTATTTCTTGGAGAAGATGTGATCTATTTGGGAGAAATGTGGCATTTCTGGAAGAAAATGTCCTCTTTTGGGGATAAAAGAGGTATTTCATGGAGAAAAGGTCCTAATTCTAGGTGGAAACCTGGTATTTCTTGGAGAAGATGTGATCTATTTGGGAGAAATGTGGCATTTCTGGATGAAACTGTCCTATTTGAGGGATAAAACAGGTATTTGTGGGTGAAAAGGTCCTATTTGAAGGGGGAAACGTGGCATTTCTTGGAGAAGATGTGATATATTTGGGAGAAATGTGGCATTTCTGGAAGAAACTGTCCTCTTTTGGGGATAAAAGAGGTATTTGTGGGTGAAAAGTTCCTATTTGAAGGGGGAAAGCTGGTATTTCTTGGAGAAGATGTGATATATTTGGGAGAAATGTGGCATTTCTGGAAGAAACTGTCCTCTTTTGGGGATAAAACAGGTATTTGTGGGAGAAAAGGTCCTATTTGAAGGGGGAAACCTGGTATTTCTTGAAGGAGATGTGATATATTTGGGAGAAATCAGGCCTTTCTGGAGGAAACTGTCCTCTTTTGGGGATAAAAGAGGTATTTGTGGGTGAAAAGGTCCTATTTCCAGGGGGAAACCTGGTATTTCTTGGAGAAGATGTGATCAATTTGGGAGAAATGTGGCATTTCTGGAAGAAACTGTCCTATTTGGGGGGAGAAGCCTACTATTAGTGGGTGAAAAGGTCCTATTATAAGGGGGAAAGCTGGTATTTCTTGGAGAAGAGGTGATATATTTGGGAGAAATGTGGCATTTCTGGAAGAAACTGTCCTCTTTTGGGGATAAAAGAGGTATTTGTGGGTGAAAAGGTCCTATTTGAAGGGGGAAACCTGGTATTTCTTGGAGAAGATGTGATATATTTGGGAGAAATCAGGCATTTCTGGAAGAAACTGTCCAATTTTGGGGATAAAAAAATTTTTTGTGGGTGAAAAGGTCCTATTTGAAGGGGGAAACCTGGTATTTCTTGGAGAAGATGTGATATGTTTGGGAGAAATGTGACCTTTCTGGCAGAAACTGTCCTATTTTGGGGATAAAAGTGGTATTTGTGGGTGATAAGGTCCTATTTGAAGGGGGAAACCTGGTATTTCTTGGAGAAGATGTGATGTATTTGGGAGAAATGTGGCATTTCTGGAAGAAACTGTCCTCTTTTGGGGATAAAAGAGGAATTTGTGGGTGAAAAGTTCCTATTTGAAGGGGGAAACCTGGTATTTCTTGGAGAAGGTGTGATCTATTTGGGAGAAATGTGGCATTTCTGGAAGAAACTGTCCTCTTTTGGGGATAAAAGAGGTATTTGTGGGTGAAAAGGTCCTATTTGAAGGGGGAAACGTGGTATTTCTTGGAGAAGATGTGATCTATTTGGGAGAAATGTGGCATTTCTGGAAGAAACTGTCCTATTTTGGGGATGAAACAGGTATTTGTGGGTGAAAAGGTCCTATTTGAAGGGGGAAAGCTTGTATTTCATGGAGAAGATGTGGTATATTTGGGAGAAATGTGGCATTTCTGGAAGAAACTGTCCTCTTTTGGGGATAAAACAGGTATTTGTGGGTGAAAACGTTGTATTTGAAGGGGGAAACGTGGTATTTCTTGGAGAAGATGTGATATATTTTGGAGAAACGTGGCATGTCTGGAAAAAACTGTCCTCTTTTGGGGATAAAAGAGGTATTTGTGGGTGAAAAGGTCCTATTTGAAGGGGGAATTCCAGGAATGCCTCGTTTCTCCCAAATATATCACATCTTCTACAAGAAATACCGGCTTTCCCCCTTCAAATAGGACCTTTTCACCCACAAATACCTCTTTTATCCCCAAAAGAGGACATTTTCTTCCAGACATGCCACATTTCTCCCAAATATATCACATCTTCTCCAAGAAATACCAGGTTTCCCCCTTGTAATAAGACCTTTTCTCCCACAAATGCCTCTTTTATCCCCAAAAGAGGACAGTTTCTTCCAGAAATGCCAGATTTCTCCCAAATATATCACATCTTCTCCAAGAAATACCAGCTTTCCCCCTTCAAATAGGACCTTTTCACCCACAAGTACCTGTTTTATCCCCAAAAGAGGACAGTTTCTTCCAGACATGCCACATTTCTCCCAAATATATCTCATCTCCTTCTAGAAATGCCAGCTTTCCCCCTTCAAATAGGACCTTTTCACCCACAAATACCTGTTTTATCCCCAAAACAGGACACTTTCTTCCGGAAATTCCACATTTCTCCCAAATAGATCACATCTTCTCCAAGAAATACCAGGTTTCCCCCTTCAAATAGGACCTTTTCACCCACAAATACCTGTTTTATCCACAAAATAGGACAGTTTCTTCCAGAAATGCCACATTTCTCCCAAATAGATCACATCTTCTCCAAGAAATACCAGGTTTCCAACTTCAAATAGGACCTTTTCACCCACAAATACCTCTTTTATCCCCAAAAGAGGACAGCTTCTTCCAGAAATGCCACATTTGTCCCAAACATATCACATCTTCTCCACGAAATACCAGCTTTCCCCCTTCAAATAGGACCTTTTCACCCACAAATACCTCTTTTATCCCCAAAAGAGGACAGTTTCTTCCAGAAATGCCACATTTCTCCCAAATATATCACATCTTCTCCAAGAAATGCCAGGATTCCTCCTGAAATAGGACCTTCTCACCCAAAACTACCAGCCTTCTCCCCCCAAATTGGACATTTTCTTCCAGAAAGGCCACATTTCTCCCAAATATATCACATCTTCTCCAAGAAATACCAGGATTCCTCCTGAAATAGGATCTTCTCACCGAAAACTACCAGCCTTCTCCCCCCAAATTGGACATTGTCTTCCAGAAAGGCCACATTTCTCCCAAATAGATCACATCTTCTCCAAGAAATACCAGCTTTCCCCCTTCAAATAGGACATTTTCACCCACAAATACCTGTTTTATCCCCCAAATAGGACAGTTTCTTCCAGACATGCCACATTTCTCCCAAATATATCACCTCTTCTCCAAGAAATACCAGGTTTCCAACTTCAAATAGGACCTTTTCACCCACAAATACCTGTTTTATCCCCAAAATAGGACAGTTTCTTCCAGACATGCCACATTTCTCCCAAATATATCACATCTTCTCAAAGAAATACCGGTGTTCCCCATTCAAATAGGACCTTATCACCCACAAATACCTCTTTTATCCCCAGAAGAGGACATTTTCTTCCAGACATGCCACATTTCTCCCAAATAGATCACATCTTCTCAAAGAAATACCACGTTTCCCCCTTCAAATAGGACCTTTTCACCCACAAATACCTCTTTTATCCCTCAAATAGGACAGTTTCTTCCAGAAATGCCTGATTTCTCCAAAATATATCACATCTTCTCCAAGAAATAACAGGTTTCCCCCTTCAAATACAACGTTTTCACCCACAAATACCTGTTTTATCCCCAAAAGAGGACAGTTTCTTCCAGAAATGCCACATTTCTCCCAAATATACCACATCTTCTCCAAGAAATACCAGGTTTCCCCCTTCAAATAGGACCTTTTCACCCACAAGTACCTATTTTATCCCCAAAAGAGGACAGTTTCTTCCAGAAATGCCACATTTCTCCCAAATATATCACATCTTCTCCAAGAAATACCACGTTTCCCCCTTCAAATAGGACCTTTTCACCCACAAATACCTCTTTTATCCCCAAAAGAGGACAGTTTCTTCCAGAAATGCCACATTTCTCCCAAACATATCACATCTTCTCCAAGAAATACCACGTTTCCCCCATCAAATAGGACCTTTTCACCCACAAATACCTCTTTTATCCCCAAAAGAGGATAGTTTCTTCCAGAAATGCCACATTTCTCCCAAATAGATCACATCTTCTCCAAGAAATACCAGCTTTCCCCTTCAAATACGACCTTTTCACCCACAAATACCTCTTTTATCCCCAAAATAGGACTGTTTCTTCCAGACATGCCACATTTCTCCCAAATATATCCCATCTTCTCCAAGAAATACCAGGATTCCTCCTGAAAGAGGACCTTTTCTACCTCAAATACCAGCCTTCTCCCCCCAAATAGGAATGTTTCTTCCAGAAATGCCACATTTCTCCCAAATATATCACATCTTCTCCAAGAAATACCAGCTTTCCCCCTTCAAATAGGACCTTTTCACCCACAAATACCTCTTTTATCCCCAAAAGAGGACAGTTTCTGCCAGAAAGGCCACATTTCTCACAAACATATCACATCTTCTCCAAGAAATACCAGGTTTCCCCCTTCAAATAGGACCTTTTCACCCACAAAAAATTCTTTTATCCCCAAAAGAGGACAGTTTCTTACAGAAATGCCACATTTCTCCCAAATATATCACATCTTCTCCAAGAAATACCACGTTTCCCCCTGGAAATAGGACCTTTTCACCCTCAAATACCTCTTTATCCCTCAAATAGGACAGTTTCTTCCAGACATGCCACATTTCTCCCAAATAGATCACATCTTCTCCAAGAAATACCAGGATTCCTCCTGAAAGAGGAACTTTTCTCCCACAAATAACACCCTTCTCCCCCCAAATAGGACAGTTTCTTCCAGAAATGCCACATTTCTCCCAAACATATCACATCTTCTCCAAGAAATACCACGTTTCCCCCTTCAAATAGGACCTTTTCACCCACAAATACCTGTTATATCCCCAAAATACGACAGTTTCTTAAAGAAATGCCACATTTCTCCCAAATATATCACCTCTTCTCCAAGAAATACCAGGTTTCCCCCTTCAAATAGGACCATTTCACCCACTAATAGCAGGCTTCTCCCCCCAGATAGGACAGTTTCTTCCAGAAATGCCAGATTTCTCCCAAATATATCACATCTTCTCCAAGAAATACCAGGTTTCCCCTGGAAATAGGACCTTTTCACCCACAAATACCTCTTTTATCCCCAAAATAGGACAGTTTCTTACAGAAATGCCACATTTCTCCCAAATAGATCACATCTTCTCCAAGAAATACCAGGTTTCCCCCTTCAAATAGGGCCTTTTCTCCCACAAATACCTGTTTTAACCCCAAAAGAGGACCGTTTCTTCCAGACATGCCACATTTCTCCCAAATAGATCACATCTTCTCCAAGAAATACCAGGTTTCCCCCTTCAAATAGGACCTTTTCACCCACAAATACCTGTTTTATCCCCAAAAGAGGACAGTTTCTTCCAGAAAGGCCACATTTCTCCCAAACATATCACATCTCCTCCAAGAAATACCAGGATTCCTCCTGAAATAGGACCTTTTCTCCCACAACTACCAGCCTTCTCCCCCCAAATAGGACATTTTCTTCCAGACATGCCACATTTCTCCCAAATATATCACATCTTCTCCAAGAAATACCAGGTTTTCCCCTGGAAATAGGACCTTTTCACCCACACATACCTCTTTTATCCCCAAAAGAGGACAGTTTCTTCCAGACATGCCACATTTCTCCCAAATATATCACATCTTCTCCAAGAAATACCAGGATTCCTCCTGAAATAGGACCTACTCACCCACAACTACCAGCCTTCTCCCCACAAATTGGACATTTTCTTCCAGAAAGGTCACATTTCTCCAATATAGATCACATCTTCTCCAGGAAATACCAGCTTTCCCCCTTCAGATAGGACCTTTTCTCCCACAAATACCTGTTTTATACCCAAAACAGGACACTTTCTTCCTGAAAGGCCACATTTCTCCCAAATATATCACATCTTCTCCAAGAAATACCAGGTTTCCCCCTTCAAATAGGACCTTTTCACCCACAAATACCTGTTTTATCCCCAAAATAGGACAGCTTCTTCCAGAAATGCCACATTTCTCCCAAATATATCACATCTTCTCCAAGAAATACCAGGGTTGCCCCTTCAAATAGGACCTTTTCACCCACAAATACCTCTTTTATCCCCAAAAGAGGACAGTTTCTGCCAGAAATGCCATATGTCTCCCAAATAGATCACATCTTCTCCAAGAAATACCACGTTTCCCCCTTCAAATAGGACCTTTTCAACAAACAAATAACTCTTTTATCCCCAAAAGAGGACAGTTTCTTCCAGACATGCCACATTTCTCCCAAATATATCACATCTTCTCCAAGAAATACCAGGTTTCCCCCTTCAAATAGGACCTTTGCAACCACAAATACCTGTTTTATCCCTCAAATTTGTCATATTCTTCCAGAAATGCCACATTTCTCCCAAATATATCACATCTTCTCCAAGAAATACCAGCTTTCCCCCTTCAAATAGGACCTTTTCACCCACAAATACCTCTTTTATCCCCAAAAGAGGACAGTTGCTCCCAGAAATGCCACATTGCTCCCAAATATATCATATCTTCTCCAAGAAATACCAGGTTTCCCCCTTGAAATAGGAACTTTTCACACACAAATACCTGTTCCATCCCCAAAAGAGGACAGTTTCTTCCAGAAATGCCCGATTTCTCCCAAATAGATCACATCTTCTCCAAGAAATACCAGCTTTCCCCCTTCAAATAGGACCTTTTCACCCACAAATACCTCTTTTATCCCCAAAAGAGGACAGTTTCTTCCAGAAATGCCACATTTCTCCCAAACATATCACATCTCCTCCAAGAAATACCAGGATTCCTCCTGAAATAGTCCTTTTTCTCCCACAACTACCAGCCTTCTCCCCCCAAATAGGACAGTTTCTTCCAGAAAGGCCACATTTCTCCCATACATATCACATCTCCTCCAAGAAATACCAGGATTCCTCCTGAAATAGGACCTTTTCTCCCTCAAATACCAGCCTTCTCGCCCCAAATAGGACATTTTCTTCCAGAAAGGCCACATATCACCCAAATAGATCACATCTTCTCCAAGAAATACCAGCTTTACCCCTTCAAATAGGTCCTTTTCACCCACAAATACCTCTTTTATCCCCAAAAGAGGACAGTTTCTTCCAGAAATGCCAGATTTCTCCCAAATATACCACATCTTCTCCATGAAATACCACGTTTCCCCCTTCAAATAGGACCTTTTCTCCCACAAATACCTCTTTTATCCCCAAAAGAGGACAGTTTCTTCCAGACATGCCACATTTCTCCCAAATAGATCACATCTTCTCCAAGAAATACCACGTTTCCCCCTTCAAATAGGACCTTTTCACCCACAGATACCTCTTTTATCCCCAAAAGAGGACAATTTCTTCCAGAAATGCCAGATTTCTCTCAAATATATCACATCTTCTACAAGAAATAACAGGTTTCCCCCTTCAAATACAACGTTTTCACCCACAAATACCTGTTTTATCCCCAAAAGAGGACAGTTTCTTCCAGAAATGCCACATTTCTCCCAGTATAAAACATCTTCTCCAAGAAATACCAGGTTTCCCCCTTCAAATAGGACCTTTTCACCCACAAATACCTCTTTTATCCCCAAAATAGGACAGTTTCTTCCAGACATGCCACATTTCTCCCAAGTATATCACATCTTCTCCAAGAAATACCACGTTTCCCCCTTCAAATAGGACCTTTTCACCAACAAATACCTGTTTTATCCCACAAATTGGACATATTCTTCCAGAAATGCCAGATTTCTCCCAAATATATCACATCTTCTCCAAGAAATACCAGGTTTCCCCCTTCAAATAGGACCTTTTCACCCACAAATACCTCTTTTATCCCCAAAAGAGGACAGTTTCTTCCAGAAATGCCACATTTCACCCAAATATATCATATCTTCTCCAAGAAATACCACGTTTCCCCCTTCAAATAGGACCTTTTCACCCACAAATACCTGTTTTATCCCCAAAACAGGACAGTTTCTTCCAGACATGCCACATTTCTCCCAAATAGATCACATCTTCTCCAAGAAATACCAGGTTTCCCCCTTCAAATAGGACCTTTTCACCCACACATACCTCTTTTATCCCCAAAAGAGGACATTTTCTTCCAGACATGCCACATTTCTCCCAAATATATCACATCTTCTCCAAGAAATACCAGGGTTCCCCCTTCAAATAGGACCTTATCACCCACAAATACCTCTTTTATCCCCAAAAGAGGACCGTTTCTTTCAGAAATGCCACATTTCTCCCAAATATATCACATCTTCTCCAAGAAATACCAGGGTTCCCCCTTCAAATAGGACCTTTTCACACACAAATACCTCTTTTATCCCCAAAAGAAAACAGTTTCTTCCAGAAAGGCCACATTTCTCCCATATATATCACATCTTCTCCAAGAAATACCAGGATTCCTCCTGAAATAGGACCTTCTCACCCACAACTACCAGCCCTCTCCCCACAAATTGGACATTTTCTTCGAGAAATGCCTCATTTCTCCCAAATATATCACATCTTCTCCAAGAAATACCAGGCTTCCCCCTTCAAATAGGACCTTTTCACCCACAAATACCTCTTTTATCCCCAAAATACGACAGTTTCTTGCAGACATGCCACATTTCACCCAAATATATCACATCTTCTCCAAGAAATACCAGGTTTCCCCCTTCAAATAGGACCTTTTCGCCATGAAATACCTCTTTTATCCCCAAAGGAGGACATTTTCTTCCAGAAATGCCACATTTCTCCCAAATATATCACATCTTCTCCAAGAAATACCAGGATTCCTCCAGAAATAGGACCTTCTCACCCAAAACTACCTGCCTTCTCCCCCCAAATTGGACATTATCTTCCAGAAAGGCCACATTTCTCCAATATAGATCACATCTTCTCCAGGAAATACCAGCTTTCCCCCTTCAGATAGGACCTTTTCTCCCACAAATACCTGTTTTATACCCAAAACAGGACACTTTCTTCCTGAAAGGCCACATTTCTCCCAAATATATCACATCTTCTCCAAGAAATACCAGGTTTCCCCCTTCAAATAGGACCTTTTCACCCACAAATACCTGTTTTATCCCCAAAATAGGACAGCTTCTTCCAGAAATGCCACATTTCTCCCAAATATATCACATCTTCTCCAAGAAATACCAGGGTTGCCCCTTCAAATAGGACCTTTTCACCCACAAATACCTCTTTTATCCCCAAAAGAGGACAGTTTCTGCCAGAAATGCCATATGTCTCCCAAATAGATCACATCTTCTCCAAGAAATACCACGTTTCCCCCTTCAAATAGGACCTTTTCAACAAACAAATAACTCTTTTATCCCCAAAAGAGGACAGTTTCTTCCAGACATGCCACATTTCTCCCAAATATATCACATCTTCTCCAAGAAATACCAGGTTTCCCCCTTCAAATAGGACCTTTGCAACCACAAATACCTGTTTTATCCCTCAAATTTGTCATATTCTTCCAGAAATGCCACATTTCTCCCAAATATATCACATCTTCTCCAAGAAATACCAGCTTTCCCCCTTCAAATAGGACCTTTTCACCCACAAATACCTCTTTTATCCCCAAAAGAGGACAGTTGCTCCCAGAAATGCCACATTGCTCCCAAATATATCATATCTTCTCCAAGAAATGCCACGTTTCCCCCTTCAAATAGGACCTTTTCACACACAAATACCTGTTCCATCCCCAAAAGAGGACAGTTTCTTCCAGAAATGCCCGATTTCTCCCAAATAGATCACATCTTCTCCAAGAAATACCAGGTTTCCCCCTTCAAATAGGACCTTTTCACCCACAAATACCTCTTTTATCCCCAAAAGAGGACAGTTTCTTCCAGAAATGCCACATTTCTCCCAAACATATCACATCTCCTCCAAGAAATACCAGGATTCCTCCTGAAATAGTCCTTTTTCTCCCACAACTACCAGCCTTCTCCCCCCAAATAGGACAGTTTCTTCCAGAAAGGCCACATTTCTCCCAAACATATCACATCTCCTCCAAGAAATACCAGGATTCCTCCTGAAATAGGACCTTTTCTCCCACAAATACCAGCCTTCTCGCCCCAAATAGGACATTTTCTTCCAGAAAGGCCACATATCACCCAAATAGATCACATCTTCTCCAAGAAATACCAGCTTTACCCCTTCAAATAGGTCCTTTTCACCCACAAATACCTCTTTTATCCCCAAAAGAGGACAGTTTCTTCCAGAAATGCCAGATTTCTCCCAAATATACCACATCTTCTCCATGAAATACCACGTTTCCCCCTTCAAATAGGACCTTTTCTCCCACAAATACCTCTTTTATCCCCAAAAGAGGACAGTTTCTTCCAGACATGCCACATTTCTCCCAAATATATCATATCTTCTCCAAGAAATGCCAGGATTCCTCCTGAAATAGGACCTTCTCACATAAAAATACCAGCCTTCTCCCCTCAAATTGGACATTTTCTTCCAGAAAGGCCACATTTCTCCCAAATAGATCACATCTTCTCCAAGAAATACCAGGATTCCTCCTGAAATAGGACCTTCTCACCGAAAACTACCAGCCTTCTCCCCCCAAATTGGACATTTTCTTCCAGAAAGGCCACATTTCTCCCAAATAGATCACATCTTCTCCAAGAAATACCAGCTTTCCCCCTTCAAATAGGACCTTTTCACCCACAAATACCTGTTTGATCCCCAAAATAAGACAGCTTCTTCCAGACATGCCACATTTCTCCCAAATATATCACATCTTCTCCAAGAAATACCACGTTTCCCCCTTCAAATAGGACCTTCTCACCCACAAATACCTGTTTTATCCCCAAAAGAGGACAGTTTCTTCCAGAAATGCCACATTTCTCCCAAATATATCACATCTTCTCCAAGAAATACCACGTTTCCCCCTTCAAATAGGACCTTATCACCCACAAATGCCACTTTTATCCCCAAAATAGGACAGTTTCTGCCAGAAAGGCCACATTTCTCCCAAACATATCACATCTTCTCCAAGAAATGCCACGTTTCCTCCTTGAAATAGGAACTTTTCACCCACAAATACCTCTTGTATCCCCAAAATAGGACAGTTTCTTCCAGAAATGCCACATTTCTCCCAAATAGATCACATCTTCTCCAAGAAATACCAGCTTTCCCCCTTCAAATAGGACCTTTTCACCCACAAGTACCTGTTTTATCCCCAAAAGAGGACAGTTTCTTCCAGACATGCCACATTTCTCCCAAATAGATCACATCTTCTCCAAGAAATACCAGGGTTCCCCCTTCAAATAGGACCTTTTCACCCACAAATACCTGTTTTATCCCCAAAAGAGGACCGTTTCTTCCAGAAATGCCACATTTCTACCAAATATATCACATCTTCTCCAAGAAATACCAGGGTTGCCCCTTCAAATAGGACCTTTTCACCCACAAATACCTCTTTTATCCCCAAAAGAGGACAGTTTCTGCCAGAAATGCCATATGTCTCCCAAATAGATCACATCTTCTCCAAGAAATACCACGTTTCCCCCTTCAAATAGGACCTTTTCACCAACAAATAACTCTTTTATCCCCAAAAGAGGACAGTTTCTTCCAGACATGCCACATTTCTCCCAAATATATCACATCTTCTCCAAGAAATACCAGGTTTCCCCCTTCAAATAGGACCTTTGCAACCACAAATACCTCTTTTATCCCTCAAATTTGTCATATTCTTCCAGAAATGCCACATTTCTCCCAAATATATCACATCTTCTCCAAGAAATACCAGCTTTCCCCCTTCAAATAGGACCTTTTCACCCACAAATACCTCTTTTATCCCCAAAAGAGGACAGTTGCTCCCAGAAATGCCACATTGCTCCCAAATATATCATATCTTCTCCAAGAAATACCACGTTTCCCCCTTCAAATAGGACCTTTTCACACACAAATACCTGTTCCATCCCCAAAAGAGGACAGTTTCTTCCAGAAATGCCCGATTTCTCCCAAATAGATCACATCTTCTCCAAGAAATACCAGGTTTCCCCCTTCAAATAGGACCTTTTCACCCACAAATACCTCTTTTATCCCCAAAAGAGGACAGTTTCTTCCAGAAATGCCACATTTCTCCCAAACATATCACATCTCCTCCAAGAAATACCAGGATTCCTCCTGAAATAGGCCTTTTTCTCCCACAACTACCAGCCTTCTCCCCCCAAATAGGACAGTTTCTTCCAGAAATGCCCGATTTCTCCCAAATAGATCACATCTTCTCCAAGAAATACCAGCTTTACCCCTTCAAATAGGTCCTTTTCACCCACAAATACCTCTTTTATCCCCAAAAGAGCACAGTTTCTTCCAGAAATGCCAGATTTCTCCCAAATATACCACATCTTCTCCATGAAATATCACGTTTCCCCCTTCAAATAGGACCTTTTCTCCCACAAATACCTCTTTTATCCCCAAAAGAGGACAGTTTCTTCCAGACATGCCACATTTCTCCCAAATAGATCACATCTTCTCCAAGAAATACCACGTTTCCCCCTTCAAATAGGACCTTTTCACCCACAGATACCTCTTTTATCCCCAAAATAGGACAATTTCTTCCAGAAATGCCAGATTTCTCTCAAATATATCACATCTTCTACAAGAAATAACAGGTTTCCCCCTTCAAATACAACGTTTTCACCCACAAATACCTGTTTTATCCCCAAAAGAGGACAGTTTCTTCCAGAAATGCCACATTTCTCCCAGTATAAAACATCTTCTCCAAGAAATACCAGGTTTCCCCCTTCAAATAGGACCTTTTCACCCACAAATACCTCTTTTATCCCCAAAAGAGGACAGTTTCTTCCAGACATGCCACATTTCTCCCAAGTATATCACATCTTCTCCAAGAAATACCAGGTTTCCCCCTTCAAATAGGACCTTTTCACCAACAAATACCTGTTTTATCCCTCAAATTGGACATATTCTTCCAGAAATGCCAGATTTCTCCCAAATATATCACATCTTCTCCAAGAAATACCAGGTTTCCCCCTTCAAATAGGACCTTTTCACCCACAAATACCTGTTTTATCCCCAAAACAGGACAGTTTCTTCCAGAAATGCCACATTTCACCCAAATATATCATATCTTCTCCAAGAAATACCACGTTTCCCCCTTCAAATAGGACCTTTTCACCCACAAATACCTGTTTTATCCCCAAAATAGGACAGCTTCTTCCAGACATGCCACATTTCTCCCAAATAGATCACATCTTCTCCAAGAAATACCAGGTTTCCCCCTTCAAATAGGACCTTTTCACCCACACATACCTCTTTTATCCCCTAAAGAGGACATTTTCTTCCAGACATGCCACATTTCTCCCAAATATATCACATCTTCTCCAAGAAATACCAGGGTTCCCCCTTCAAATAGGACCTTATCACCCACAAATACCTCTTTTATCCCCAAAAGAGGACCGTTTCTTTCAGAAATGCCACATTTCTCCCAAATATATCACATCTTCTCCAAGAAATACCAGGGTTCCCCCTTCAAATAGGACCTTTTCACACACAAATACCTCTTTTATCCCCAAAAGAAGACAGTTTCTTCCAGAAAGGCCACATTTCTCCCATATATATCACATCTTCTCCAAGAAATACCAGGATTCCTCCTGAAATAGGACCTTCTCACCCACAACTACCAGCCCTCTCCCCACAAATTGGACATTTTCTTCGAGAAATGCCTCATTTCTCCCAAAAATATCACATCTTCTCCAAGAAATACCAGGCTTCCCCCTTCAAATAGGACCTTTTCACCCACAAATACCTCTTTTATCCCCAAAAGAGGACAGTTTCTTCCAGAAATGCCACATTTCTCCCAAATATATCACAACTCCTCCAAGAAATACCAGGTTTCCCCCTTCAATTAGGACCTTTTCTCCATGAAATACCTGTTTTATCCCCAAAAGAGGACATTTTCTTCCAGAAAGGCCACATTTCTCCCAAATATATATCATCTTCTCCCACAAATACCAGGTTTCCCCCTTCAAATAGGACATTTTCAACCACAGATACCTCTTTTATCCCCAAAAGAGGACAGTTTCTTCCAGACATGCCACATTTCTCCCAAATATATCATATCTTCTCCAAGAAATGCCAGGATTCCTCCTGAAATAGGACCTTCTCACATAAAAATACCAGCCTTCTCCCCTCAAATTGGACATTTTCTTCCAGAAATGCCACATTTCTCCCAAATAGATCACATCTTCTCCAAGAAATACCAGGATTCCTCCTGAAATAGGACCTTCTCACCGAAAACTACCAGCCTTCTCCCCCCAAATTGGACATTTTCTTCCAGAAAGGCCACATTTCTCCCAAATAGATCACATCTTCTCCAAGAAATACCAGCTTTCCCCCTTCAAATAGGACCTTTTCACCCACAAATACCTGTTTGATCCCCAAAATAAGACAGCTTCTTCCAGACATGCCACATTTCTCCCAAATATATCACATCTTCTCCAAGAAATACCAGGGTTCCCCCTTCAAATAGGACCTTATCACCCACAAATACCTGTTTTATCCCCAAAAGAGGACAGTTTCTTCCAGAAATGCCACATTTCTCCCAAATATATCACATCTTCTCCAAGAAATACCACGTTTCCCCCTTCAAATAGGACCTTATCACCCACAAATGCCACTTTTATCCCCAAAATAGGACAGTTTCTGCCAGAAAGGCCACATTTCTCCCAAACATATCACATCTTCTCCAAGAAATGCCACGTTTCCTCCTTGAAATAGGAACTTTTCACCCACAAATACCTCTTGTATCCCCAAAATAGGACAGTTTCTTCCAGAAATGCCACATTTCTCCCAAATAGATCACATCTTCTCCAAGAAATACCAGCTTTCCCCCTTCAAATAGGACCTTTTCACCCACAAGTACCTGTTTTATCCCCAAAAGAGGACAGTTTCTTCCAGACATGCCACATTTCTCCCAAATAGATCACATCTTCTCCAAGAAATACCAGGGTTCCCCCTTCAAATAGGACCTTTTCACCCACAAATACCTCTTTTATCCCCAAAAGAGGACCGTTTCTTCCAGAAATGCCACATTTCTCCCAAATAGATCACATCTTCTCCAAGAAATACCAGCTTTCCCCCTTCAAATAGGACCTTTTCACCCACAAATACCTCTTTTATCCCCAAAAGAGGACAGTTTCTTCCAGACATGCCACATTTCTCCCAAATATATCACATCTTCTCCAAGAAATGCCAGGATTCCTCCTGAAATAGGACCTTCTCACATAAAAATACCAGCCTTCTCCCCTCAAATTGGACATTTTCTTCCAGAAATGCCACATTTCTCCCAAATATATCACATCTTCTAAAAGAAATACCAGGTTTCCCCCTTCAAATAGGACCTTTTCACCCACAGATACCTCTTTTATCCCCAAAATTGGACAGTTTCTTCCAGAAATGCCAGATTTCTCCCAAATATATCACAGCTTCTACAAGAAATAACAGGTTTCCCCCTTCAAATACAACGTTTTCACCCACAAATACCTGTTTTATCCCCAAAAGAGGAAAGTTTCTTCCAGAAATGCCACATTTCTCCCAGTATAAAACATTTTCTCCAAGAAATACCAGGTTTCCCCCTTCAAATAGGACCTTTTCACCCACAAATACCTCTTTTATCCCCAAAAGAGGACAGTTTCTTCCAGACATGCCAGATTTCTCCCAAATATATCACATCTTCTCCAAGAAATACCAGGTTTCCAACTTCAAATAGGACCTTTTCACCAACAAATACCTGTTTTATCCCTCAAATTGGACATATTCTTCCAGAAATGCCAGATTTCTCCCAAATATATCACATCTTCTCCAAGAAATACCAGGTTTCCCCCTTCAAATAGGACCTTTTCACCCACAAATACCTCTTTTATCCCCAAAAGAGGACAGTTTCTTCCAGAAATGCCACATTTCACCCAAATATATCATATCTTCTCCAAGAAATACCACGTTTCCCCCTTCAAATAGGACCTTTTCACCCACAAATACCTGTTTTATCCCCAAAAGAGGACAGTTTCTTCCAGAAATGCCACATTTCTCCCAAATAGATCACATCTTCTCCAAGAAATACCAGGATTCCCCCTTCAAATAGGACCTTTTCACCCACACATACCTCTTTTATCCCCAAAATAGGACAGTTTCTTCCAGACATGCCACATTTCTCCCAAATATATCACATCTTCTCCAAGAAATACCAGGGTTCCCCCTTCAAATAGGACCTTATCACCCACAAATACCTCTTTTATCCCCAAAAGAGGACCGTTTCTTTCAGAAATGCCACATTTCTCCCAAATATATCACATCTTCTCCAAGAAATAACAGGGTTCCCCCTTCAAATAGGACCTTTTCACCCACAGATACCTCTTTTATCCCCAATAGAGGACAGTTTCTTCCAGAAAGGCCACATTTCTCCCATATATATCACATCTTCTCCAAGAAATACCAGGATTCCTCCTGAAATAGGACCTTCTCACCCACAACTACCAGCCCTCTCCCCACAAATTGGACATTTTCTTCGAGAAATGCCTCATTTCTCCCAAATATATCACATCTTCTCCAAGAAATACCAGGCTTCCCCCTTCAAATAGGACCTTTTCACCCACAAATACCTCTTTTATCCCCAAAAGAGGACAGTTTCTTCCAGAAATGCCACATTTCACGCAAATATATCACAACTCCTCCAAGACATACCAGGTTTCCCCCTTCAATTAGGACCTTTTCTCCATGAAATACCTGTTTTATCCCCAAAAGAGGACATTTTCTACCAGAAAGGCCACATTTCTCCCAAATAGATCACATCTTCTCCAAGAAATACCAGGTTTCCCCCTTCAAATAGGACCTTTTCACCCACAAATACCTCTTTTATCCCCAAAAGAGGACAGTTTCTTCCAGACATGCCACATTTCTCCCAAATATATCACATCTTCTCCAAGAAATGCCAGGATTCCTAATGAAATAGGACCTTCTCACATAAAAATACCAGCCTTCTCCCCTCAAATTGGACATTTTCTTCCAGAAATGCCACATTTCTCCCTAATATATCACATCTTCTCCAAGAAATACCAGGATTCCTCCTGAAATAGGACCTTCTCACCGAAAACTACCAGCCTTCTCCCCCCAAATTGGACATTTTCTTCCAGAAAGGCCACATTTCTCCCAAATAGATCACATCTTCTCCAAGAAATACCAGCTTTCCCCCTTCAAATAGGACCTTTTCACCCACAAATACCTGTTTGATCCCCAAAATAGGACAGCTTCTTCCAGACATGCCACATTTCTCCGAAATATATTACATCTTCCCCAAGAAATACCAGGGTTCCCCCTTCAAATAGGACCTTATCACCCACAAATACCTCTTTTATCCCCAAAATACGACAGTTTCTTCCAGAAATGCCACATTTCTCCCAAATATATCACATCTTCTCCAAGAAATACCACGTTTCCCCCTTCAAATAGGACCTTTTCACCCACAAATACCTCTTTTATCCCCAAAAGAGGACAGTTTCTTCCAGAAATGCCAGATTTCGCCCAAATATATCACATCTTCTCCAAGAAATACCAGCTTTCCTTTTTCAAATAGGACCTTTTCAGCAACAAATTCCTGTTTTATCCCTCAAATTGGACATATTCTTCCAGAAATGCCAGATTTCTCCCAAATATATCACATCTTCTCCAAGAAATACCAGGTTTCCCCCTTCAAAAAGGACCTTTTCACCCACAAATACCTCTTTTATCCCCAAAAGAGGACAGTTTCTTCCAGAAAGGCCACATTTCTCCCAAATATATCACATCTTCTCCAAGAAATACCAGGTTTCCCCCTTCAAATAGGACCTTTTCACCCACAAATACCTCTTTTATCCCCAAAACAGGACAGTTTCTTCCAGAAATGCCACATTTCTCCCAAACATATCACATCTCCTCCAAGAAATACCAGCTTTCCCCTTTAAATAGGACCTTTTCACCCACAAATACCTCTTTTATCCCCAAAATAGGAGAGTTTCTTCCAGAAATGCCACATTTCTCCCAAATATATCACATCTTCGCCAAGAAATACCAGGATTCCTCCTGAAATAGGACCTTCTCACCGAAAACTACCAGCCTTCTCCCCCCAAATTGGACATTTTCTTCCAGACATGCCACATTTCTCCCAAATAGATCACATCTTCTCCAAGAAATACCAGGTTTCCCCCTTCAAATAGGACCTTTTCACCCACAAATACCTCTTTTATCCCCAAAATAGGACTGTTTCTTCCAGACATGCCACATTTCTAGCAAATATATCACATCTTTTCCAAGAAATACCAGCTTTCCCCCTTCAAATAGGACCTTTTCTCCCACAAATACCTGTTTTATCCCCAAAATAGGACAGCTTCTTCCAGACATGCCACATTTCTCCCAAATAGATCACATCTTCTCCAAGAAATACCAGGTTTCCCCCTTCAAATAGGACCTTTTCACCCACAAATACCTCTTTTATCCCCAAAAGAGGACAGTTTCTTCCAGAAATGCCACATTTCTCCCAAATATATCACATCTTCTCCAAGAAATACCAGGGTTCCCCCTTCAAATAGGACCTTTTCACCCACAAATACCTCTTTTATCCCTAAAAGAGGACAGCTTCTTCCAGAAATGCCACATTTCTCCCAAATATATCACATCTTCTCCAAGAAATACCAGCTTTCCTTTTTCAAATACGACCTTTTCACCCACAAATACCTCTTTTATCCCCAAAAGAGGACAGTTTCTTCCAGAAATGCCACATTTCTCCCAAATATATCACATCTTCTCCAAGAAATACCAGGATTCCTCCTGGAATAGGACCTTCGCACCCAAAACTACCAGCCTTCTCCCCCCAAATTGGACATTATCTTCCAGAAAGGCCACATTTCTCCAATATAGATCACATCTTCTCCAAGAAATACCACGATTCCCCCTTCAAATAGGACCTTTTCACCCACAAATACCTCTTTTATCCCCAAAAGAGGACAGCTTCTTCCAGAAATGCCAGATTTCTCCCAAATAGATCACATCTTCTCCAAGAAATACCAGCTTTCCCCCTTCAAATAGGACCTTATCACCCACAAATACCTGTTTGATCCCCAAAAGAGGACAGTTTCTGCCAGAAATGCCACATGTCTCCCAAATATACCACATCTTCTCCAAGAAATACCACGTTTCCCCCTTCAAATAGGACCTTTTCACCCACAAATACCTCTTTTATCCCCAAAAGAGGACAGTTTCTTCCAGAAAGGCCACATTTCTCCCAAATATATCACATCTTCTCCAAGAAATGCCAGGATTCCTCCTGAAATAGGTCCTTCTCACCCAAAACTACCAGCCTTCTCCCCCCAAATTGGACATTTTCTTCCAGAAATGCCACATTTCTCCCAAATATATCACATCTTCTCCAAGAAATACCAGGATTCCTCCTGAAATAGGACCTTCTCACCGAAAACTACCAGCCTTCTCCCCCCAAATTGGACATTTTCTTCCAGACATGCCACATTTCTCCCAAATACATCACATCTTCTCCAAGAAATACCACGTTTCCCCCTTCAAATAGGACCTTTTCACCCACAGATACCTCTTTTATCCCCAAAATAGGACAATTTCTTCCAGAAATGCCAGATTTCTCCCAAATATATCACATCTTCTACAAGAAATAACAGGTTTCCCCCTTCAAATACAACGTTTTCACCCACAAATACCTGTTTTATCCCCAAAAGAGGACAGTTTCTTCCAGAAATGCCACATTTCTCCCAGTATAAAACATCTTCTCCAAGAAATACCAGGTTTCCCCCTTCAAATAGGACCTTTTCACCCACAAATACCTCTTTTATCCCCAAAATAGGACAGTTTCTTCCAGACATGCCACATTTCTCCCAAATATATCACATCTTCTCCAAGAAATACCAGGTTTCCAACTTCAAATAGGACCTTTTCACCAACAAATACCTGTTTTATCCCTCAAATTGGACATATTCTTCCAGAAATGCCAGATTTCTCCCAAATATATCACATCTTCTCCAAGAAATACCAGCTTTCCCCCTGGAAATAGGACCTTTTCACCCACAAATACCTCTTTTATCCCCAAAAGAGGACAGTTTCTTCCAGAAATGCCACATTTCACCCAAATATATCATATCTTCTCCAAGAAATACCACGTTTCCCCCTTCAAATAGGACCTTTTCACCCACAAATACCTGTTTTATCCCCAAAACAGGACAGTTTCTTCCAGAAATGCCACATTTCTCCCAAATAGATCACATCTTCTCCAAGAAATACCAGGTTTCCCCCTTCAAATAGGACCTTTTCACCCACACATACCTCTTTTATCCCCAAAAGAGGACATTTTCTTCCAGACATGCCACATTTCTCCCAAATATATCACATCTTCTCCAAGAAATACCAGGGTTCCCCCTTCAAATAGGACCTTATCACCCACAAATACCTCTTTTATCCCCAAAAGAGGACCGTTTCTTCCAGAAAGGCCACATTTCTCCCAAATAGATCACATCTTCTCCAAGAAATACCAGCTTTCCCCCTTCAAATAGGACCTTTTCACCCACAAATACCTGTTTGATCCCCAAAATAGGACAGCTTCTTCCAGAAAGGCCACATTTCTCCCATATATATCACATCTTCTCCAAGAAATACCAGGATTCCTCCTGAAAAAGGACCTTCTCACCCACAACTACCAGCCCTCTCCCCACAAATTGGACATTTTCTTCGAGAAATGCCTCATTTCTCCTAAATATATCACATCTTCTCCAAGAAATACCAGGCTTCCCCCTTCAAATAGGAACTTTTCACCCACAAATACCTCTTTTATCCCCAAAAGAGGACAGTTTCTTCCAGAAATGCCACATTTCTCCCAAATATATCACAACTCCTCCAAGAAATACCAGGTTTCCCCCTTCAATTAGGAACTTTTCTCCATGAAATACCTGTTTTATCCCCAAAAGAGGACATTTTCTTCCAGAAAGGCCACATTTCTCCCAAATATATATCATCTTCTCCCACAAATACCAGGTTTCCCCCTTCAAATAGGACCTTTTCAACCACAGATACCTCTTTTATCCCCAAAAGAGGACAGTTTCTTCCAGACATGCCACATTTCTCCCAAATATATCATATCTTCTCCAAGAAATGCCAGGATTCCTCCTGAAATAGGACCTTCTCACATAAAACTACCAGCCTTCTCCCCTCAAATTGGACATTTTCTTCCAGAAAGGCCACATTTCTCCCAAATAGATCACATCTTCTCCAAGAAATACCAGCTTTCCCCCTTCAAATAGGACCTTTTCACCCACAAATACCTGTTTGATCCCCAAAATAGGACAGCTTCTTCCAGACATGCCACATTTCTCCCAAATATATCACATCTTCTCCAAGAAATACCAGGGTTCCCCCTTCAAATAGGACCTTATCACCCACAAATACCTGTTTTATCCCCAAAAGAGGACAGTTTCTTCCAGAAATGCCACATTTCTCCCAAATATATCACATCTTCTCCAAGAAATACCACGTTTCCCCCTTCAAATAGGACCTTTTCACCCACAAATACCTCTTTTATCCCCAAAAGAGGACAGTTTCTTCCAGAAATGCCAGATTTCGCCCAAATATATCACATCTTCTCCAAGAAATACCAGCTTTCCTTTTTCAAATAGGACCATTTCACCAACAAATACCTGTTTTATCCCTCAAATTGGACATATTCTTCCAGAAATGCCAGATTTCTCCCAAATATAGCACATCTTCTACAAGAAATACCACGTTTCCCCCATCAAATAGGACCTTTTCACCCACAAATAGCTCTTTTATTCCCAAAAGAGGACAGTTTCTTCCAGAAATGCCACATTTCTCCCAAATATATCATATCTTCTCCAAGAAATACCAGGTTTCCCCCTTCAAATAGGACCTTATCACCCACAAATGCCACTTTTATCCCCAAAATAGGACAGTTTCTGCCAGAAAGGCCACATTTCTCCCAAACATATCACATCTTCTCCAAGAAATGCCACGTTTCCTCCTTGAAATAGGAACTTTTCTCCCACAAATACCTCTTGTATCCCCAAAATAGGACAGTTTCTTCCAGAAATGCCACATTTCTCCCAAATAGATCACATCTTCTCCAAGAAATACCAGCTTTCCCCCTTCAAATAGGACCTTTTCACCCACAAGTACCTGTTTTATCCCCAAAAGAGGACAGTTTCTTCCAGACATGCCACATTTCTCCCAAATAGATCACATCTTCTCCAAGAAATACCAGCTTTCCTTTTTCAAATACGACCTTTTCACCCACAAATACCTCTTTTATCCCCAAAAGAGGACCGTTTCTTCCAGAAATGCCACATTTCTCCCAAATAGATCACATCTTCTCCAAGAAATACCAGCTTTCCCCCTTCAAATAGGACCTTTTCACCTACAAATACCTCTTTTATCCCCAAAAGAGGACAGTTTCTTCCAGACATGCCACATTTCTCCCAAATATATCACATCTTCTCCAAGAAATGCCAGGATTCCTCCTGAAATAGGACCTTCTCACATAAAAATACCAGCCTTCTCCCCTCAAATTGGACATTTTCTTCCAGAAATGCCACATTTCTCCCAAATATATCACATCTTCTAAAAGAAATACCAGGTTTCCCCCTTCAAATAGGACCTTTTCACCCACAGATACCTCTTTTATCCCCAAAATTGGACAGTTTCTTCCAGAAATGCCAGATTTCTCCCAAATATTTCACAGCTTCTACAAGAAATAACAGGTTTCCCCCTTCAAATACAACGTTTTCACCCACAAATACCTGTTTTATCCCCAAAAGAGGACAGTTTCTTCCAGAAATGCCACATTTCTCCCAGTATAAAACATTTTCTCCAAGAAATACCAGGTTTCCCCCTTCAAATAGGACCTTTTCACCCACAAATACCTGTTTTATCCCCAAAAGAGGACAGTTTCTTCCAGAAATGCCACATTTCTCCCGAATATACCACATCTTCTCCAAGAAATACCAGGTTTCCCCCTTCAAATAGGACCTTTTCACCAACAAATACCTGTTTTATCCCTCAAATTGGACATATTCTTCCAGAAATGCCAGATTTCTCCCAAATATATCACATCTTCTCCAAGAAATACCAGCTTTCCCCCTTCAAATAGGACCTTTTCACCCACAAATACCTCTTTTATCCCCAAAAGAGGACAGTTTCTTCCAGAAATGCCACATTTCACCCAAATATATCATATCTTCTCCAAGAAATACCACGTTTCCCCCTTCAAATAGGACCTTTTCACCCACAAATACCTCTTTTATCCCCAAAACAGGACAGTTTCTTCCAGAAATGCCACATTTCTCCCAAATAGATCACATCTTCTCCAAGAAATACCAGGATTCCCCCTTCAAATAGGACCTTTTCACCCACACATACCTCTTTTATCCCCAAAATAGGACAGTTTCTTCCAGACATGCCACATTTCTCCCAAATATATCACATCTTCTCCAAGAAATACCAGGGTTCCCCCTTCAAATAGGACCTTATCACCCACAAATACCTCTTTTATCCCCAAAAGAGGACCGTTTCTTTCAGAAATGCCACATTTCTCCCAAATATATCACATCTTCTCCAAGAAATAACAGGGTTCCCCCTTCAAATAGGACCTTTTCACCCACACATACCTCTTTTATCCCCAAAAGAGGACAGTTTCTTCCAGAAAGGCCACATTTCTCCCATATATATCACATCTTCTCCAAGAAATACCAGGATTCCTCCTGAAATAGGACCTTCTCACCCACAACTACCAGCCCTCTCCCCACAAATTGGACATTTTCTTCGAGAAATGCCTCATTTCTCCCAAATATATCACATCTTCTCCAAGAAATACCAGGCTTCCCCCTTCAAATAGGACCTTTTCACCCACAAATACCTCTTTTATCCCCAAAAGAGGACAGTTTCTTCCAGAAATGCCACATTTCTCCCAAATATATCACAACTCCTCCAAGAAATACCAGGTTTCCCCCTTCAATTAGGACCTTTTCTCCATGAAATACCTGTTTTATCCCCAAAAGAGGACATTTTCTTCCAGAAAGGCCACATTTCTCCCAAATAGATCACATCTTCTCCAAGAAATACCAGGTTTCCCCCTTCAAATAGGACCTTTTCACCCACAAATACCTCTTTTATCCCCAAAAGAGGACAGTTTCTTCCAGACATGCCACATTTCTCCCAAATATATCACATCTTCTCCAAGAAATGCCAGGATTCCTAATGAAATAGGACCTTCTCACATAAAAATACCAGCCTTCTCCCCTCAAATTGGACATTTTCTTCCAGAAATGCCACATTTCTCCCTAATATATCACATCTTCTCCAAGAAATACCAGGATTCCTCCTGAAATAGGACCTTCTCACCGAAAACTACCAGCCTTCTCCCCCCAAATTGGACATTTTCTTCCAGAAAGGCCACATTTCTCCCAAATAGATCACATCTTCTCCAAGAAATACCAGCTTTCCCCCTTCAAATAGGACCTTTTCACCCACAAATACCTGTTTGATCCCCAAAATAGGACAGCTTCTTCCAGACATGCCACATTTCTCCGAAATATATTACATCTTCCCCAAGAAATACCAGGGTTCCCCCTTCAAATAGGACCTTATCACCCACAAATACCTCTTTTATCCCCAAAAGAGGACAGTTTCTTCCAGAAATGCCACATTTCTCCCAAATAGATCACATCTTCTCCAAGAAATACCACGTTTCCCCCTTCAAATAGGACCTTTTCACCCACAAATACCTCTTTTATCCCCAAAAGAGGACAGTTTCTTCCAGAAATGCCAGATTTCGCCCAAATATATCACATCTTCTCCAAGAAATACCAGCTTTCCTTTTTCAAATAGGACCTTTTCACCAACAAATACCTGTTTTATCCCTCAAATTGGACATATTCTTCCAGAAATGCCAGATTTCTCTCAAATATATCACATCTTCTCCAAGAAATACCAGGTTTCCCCCTTCAAAAAGGACCTTTTCACCCACAAATACCTCTTTTATCCCCAAAAGAGGACAGTTTCTTCCAGAAAGGCCACATTTCTCCCAAACATATCACATCTTCTCCAAGAAATACCAGGTTTCCAACTTCAAATAGGACCTTTTCACCCACAAATACCTCTTTTATCCCCAAAACAGGACAGTTTCTTCCAGAAATGCCACATTTCTCCCAAACATATCACATCTCCTCCAAGAAATACCAGCTTTCCCCCTTCAAATAGGACCTTTTCACCCACAAATACCTCTTTTATCCCCAAAATAGGAGAGTTTCTTCCAGAAATGCCACATTTCTCCCAAATATATCACATCTTCGCCAAGAAATACCAGGATTCCTCCTGAAATAGGACCTTCTCACCGAAAACTACCAGCCTTCTCCCCCCAAATTGGACATTTTCTTCCAGACATGCCACATTTCTCCCAAATAGATCACATCTTCTCCAAGAAATACCAGGTTTCCCCCTTCAAATAGGACCTTTTCACCCACAAATACCTCTTTTATCCCCAAAAGAGGACAGGTTCATCCGGACATGCCAGATATCTCCCAAATGTATCACATCTTCTCCAAGAAATACCAGGATTCCTCCTGAAATAGGACCTTTTCAACCACAAATACCACTTTTATCCCCAAAATAGGACATTTTCTTGCAGAAATGCCACATTTCTCCCAAATGTATCACATCTTCTCCAAGAAAGACCACGTTTCCCCCTTCAAATAGGACCTTTTCACCCACAAATACCTCTTTTATCCCCAAAATAGGACAGTTTCTTCCAGAAATGCCACATTTCTCCCAAATATATCACATCTTCTCCAAGAAATACCAGGGTTCCCCCTTCAAATAGGACCTTTTCACCCACAAATACCTCTTTTATCCCTAAAAGAGGACAGCTTCTTCCAGAAATGCCACATTTCTCCCAAATATATCACATCTTCTCCAAGAAATACCAGCTTTCCTTTTTCAAATACGACCTTTTCACCCACAAATACCTCTTTTATCCCCAAAAGAGGACAGTTTCTTCCAGAAAGGCCACATTTCTCCCAAATATATCACATCTTCTCCAAGAAAAACCAGGATTCCTCCTGGAATAGGACCTTCGCACCCAAAACTACCAGCCTTCTCCCCCCATATTGTACTTTTTCTTCCAGAAAGGCCACATTTCTCCCAAATAGATCACATCTTCTCCACGAAATACCAGCTATCCCCCTTCAAATAGGACCTTTTCTCCCACAAATACCTGTTTTATCCCCCAAATAGGACAGTTTCTTCCAGAAATGCCAGATTTCTCCCAAATATCTCACATCTTCTCCAAGAAATACCACGTTTCCCCCTTCAAATAGGACCTTTTCACCCACAAATACCTCTTTTATCCCCAAAAGAGGACAGTTTCTTCCAGACATGCCACATTTCTCCCAAATATATCACATCTTCTCCAAGAAATACCAGGTTTCCCCCTTCAATTAGGACCTTTTCAACCACAAATACCTGTTTTATCCCTCAAATTGGTCATATTCTTCCAGAAATGCCACATTTCTGCCAAATATATCACATCTTCTCCAAGAAATACCACGTTTCCCCCTTCAAATAGGACCTTTTCACCCACAAATACTTGTTTTATCCCCAAAAGAGGACAGTTTCTTCCAGAAATGCCACATTTCTCACAAATATATCATATCTTCTCCAAGAAATACCAGCTTTCCACCTTCAAATAGGACCTTCTCACACACAAATACCTCTTCCATCCCCAAAAGAGGACAGTTTCTTCCAGAAATGCCCGATTTCTCCCAAATAGATCACATCTTCTCCAAGAAATACCAGGTTTCCCCCTTCAAATAGGACCTTTTCACCCACAAATACCTGTTTTATCCCCAAAAGAGGACAGTTTCTTCCAGAAAGGCCACATTTCTCCCAAACATATCACATCTCCTCCAAGAAATACCAGGATTCATCCTGAAATAGGACCTTTTCTCCCACAACTACCTGTTTTATCCCCAAAAGAGGACAGTTTCTTCCAGAAATGCCACATTTCTCCCAAATATACCACATCTTCTCCAAGAAATACCAGCTTTCCCCCTTCAAATAGGACCTTTTCACCCACAAATACCTCTTTTATCCCCAAAAGAGGACAGTTTCTTCCAGACATGCCACATTTCTCCCAAATATATCACATCTTCTCCAAGAAATACCACGTTTCCCCCTTCAAATAGGACCTTTTCACCCACAAATACCTCTTTTATCCCCAAAAGACGACACTTTCCTCCAGAAATGCCACATTTCTCCCAAATATGTCATATCTTCTCCAAGAAATACCACGTTTCCCCCTTCAAATAGGACCTTTTCACCCACAAATACCACTTTTATCCCCAAAATAGGACAGTTTCTGCCAGAAAGGCCTCATTTCTCCCAAACATATCACATCTTCTCCAAGAAATACCACGTTTCCTCCTTGAAATAGGACCTTTTCACCCACAAATACCTCTTGTATCCCCAAAATAGGACAGTTTCTTCCAGACATGCCAAATTTCTCCCAAATAGATCACATCTTCTCAAAGAAATACCACGTTTCCCCCTTCAAATAGGACCTTTTCACCCACAAGTACCTGTTTTATCCCCAAAAGAGGACAGTTTCTTCCTGACATGCCACATTTCTCCCAAATATATCACATCTCCTCCAAGAAATACCACGGTTCCCCCTTCAAATAGGACACTTTCTCCCACAAATACCAGTTTTATCCCCAAAACAGGACATTTTCTTCCTGACATACCACATTTCTCCCAAATATACCACATCTTCTCCAAGAAATACCAGGTTTCCCCCTTCAAATAGGAACTTTACACGCACAAATACCTCTTTTATCCCCAAAAGAGGACAGTTTCTTCCAGAAATGCCACATTTCTCCCAAATATATCACAACTCCTCCAAGAAATACCACGTTTCCCCCATCATATAGGACCTTTTCTCCATGAAATACCTCTTTTATCCCCAAAAGAGGACTGTTTCTTCCAGAAATGCCAGATTTCTCCCAAGTATATCCCATCTTCTCCAAGAAATACCAGGTTTCCCTCTTCAAATACGACCTTTTCTCCCACAAATACCTGTTTTATCCCCAAAAGAGGACAGTTTCTTCCAGAAATGCCACATTTCTCCCAAATAGATCACATCTTCTCCAAGAAATACCAGGTTTCCTCCTGAAATAGGGCCTTGTCACCCACAGATTCCTGTTTTATCCCTTTCTTCCGAGCGACTTTTCGTTTTGGAGTGTTTATCCGATGCTACACTTCAGCATTCTGTGACGAATAAAATAGAAGAGAAAAGCCCCACTAATAAGGCAGCTAGAAGGTCCAGTAGCCACACACTTTGTGCTTTCGGGGAGGACATTCCAGAAAGTCGAGAGTTGTGGCTTCTTTCCAGCGGAGAAAAAACCCCCTGTTTTCAGGCAATGTTGGTCGCTGAATTCGCTCCTTCTCGGCATTTCAATACCGCTCCTTCGCTCTCGTGGCTCGAAAGCGGCACTCGCGCTGAACCGCTCCGGAGAGTCTGCAGTTGCTGTCCGGTCCATCGCGGTTCTGCCCGAGTGCCGCTTGCAGCCTTCAGCAGCGCTCTCGTTTCTCTCGGATGCCGGGAAAGAGCGACTTCAGCCGGATGCTTTGCTCCGACGAGTGAGCGGCTTCTACTGCGCACATCGCAATGGAGAGCTTCTGACTTCTCCATGTGTCCATGCAGAATGCGCTACGCTTCTCTCTCATTCTTATCCCTTTGTTCCGAGCGACTTTTCGTTTTGGAGTGTTTATCCGATGCTACACTTCAGCATTCTGTGACGAATAGAGTAGAAGAGAAAAGCCCCACTAATAAGGCAGCTAGAAGTTCGAGGAGCGACACACTTTGTGCTTTCAGGGAGGACGTTCCAGAGAGTCGGGAGTTGTGGCTTCTTTCCTGCGGAGAAAAAACCCCCTGTTTTCAGGCTATTCAGTAGTCTGCAACTGCAGACTGTCCGGTGTGGTTCAGCGCAAATGCCGCTTTCGAGCCACGAGAGAGGAGGAGCGGCATTCCTATGCCGAGAACGAGCGAATTCAGCGTCCTGCATTGCCTGAAAACAGGGGTTTTTTTCTCCGCAGGAAACAAGCCACAACTCTCGACTTTCTGGAACGTCCTCCCTGAAAGCACAAAGTGTGTGGCTTCTGGAGCTTCTAGCTGCCTTATTAGTGGGGCTTTTCTCTTCTACTCTATTCGTCACAGAATGCTGAAGTGTAGCATCGGATAAACACTCCAAAACGAAAAGTCGCTCGGAACAAAGGGATAAAACAGGTATTTGTGGGTGACAGGGTCCTATTTCAGGAGGAAAACTGGTATTTCTTGGAGATGTGATATGTTTGGGATAAATGTGGCCTTTCTGGAAGAAACTGTCCTCTTTTGGGGATAAAAGAGGTATCTGTGGGAGAAAAAGTCCTATTTGAAGGGGGAAAGCTGGTATTTCTTGGAGAAGATGTGATCTATTTGGGTGAAATGAGGCATTTCTGGCAGAAACTTTCCTATTTTAGGGATAAAAGAGGTATTTGTGGGTGAAAACGTTGTATTTGAAGGGGGAAACGAGGTATTTCTTGGAGAAGCTGTGATATATTTGGGAGAAATGTGGCATTTCTGGAAGAAACTGTCCTCTTTTGGGGATAAAAGAGGTATTTGTGGGTGATAAGGTCCTATTTGAAGGGGGAAAGCTGGGATTTCTAGGAGGAGATGTGATATATTTGGGAGAAATGTGGCCTTTCTGGAAGAAACTGTCCTATTTTGGGGATAAAAGAGGTATTTGTGGGTGAAAAAGTCCTATTTCAGGTGGAATCCTGGTATTTCTTGGAGGAGATGTGATATATTTGGGAGAAATGTGGCATGTCTGGAAGAAACTGTCCAATTTAGGGGATAAAAGAGGTATTTGTGGGAGAAAAGGTCCTATTTGAAGGGGGAAACCTGGTATTTCTTGGAGAAGATGTGATCTATTTGGGAGAAATGTGGCCTTTCTGGCAGAAACTGTCCTATTTTGGGGATGAAACAGGTATTTGTGGGTGAGAAGTTCCTATTTCTAGGGGGAAAGCTGGTATTTCTTGGAGAAGATGTGATATATTTGGGAGAAATGTGGCATTTCTGGAAGAAACTGTCCTATTTTGGGGATAAAAGAGGTATTTGTGGGTGAATCGGTCCTATTTGAAGGGGGAAACCTGGTATTTCTTGGAGAAGATGTGATATATTTGGGAGAAATGTGGCATGTCTGGAAGAAACCGAGCTCTTTTGGGGTAAAAGAGGTATTTGTGGGTGAAAAGGTCCTATTGGAAGGGGGAAAGCTGGTATTTCTTGGAGAAGATGTGATATATTTGGGTGAAATGTGGCATGTCTGGAAGAAACTGTCCTCTTTTGGGGATAAAAGAGGTATTTGTGGGTGAAAAGGTCCTATTTGAAGGGGGAAAGCTGGTAATTCTATGAGAAGATGTGATATGTTTTAGAGAATGTGGCATTTCTGGAAGAAACTGTCCTCTTTTGGGGATAAAAGAGGTATTTGTGGGTGAAAAGGTCCTATTTCCAGGGGAAAACCTGGTATTTCTTGGAGAAGATGCGATATATTTGGGAGAAATGTGGCATGTCTGGAAGAAAATGTCCTATTTGGGGCGAGAAGGCTGGTATTTGTGTTGGAAAAGGTCCTATTTGAAGGGGGAAACCTGGTATTTCTTGTAGAAGATGTGATATCTTTGGGAGAAATGTGGCATTTCTGGAAGAAACTGTCCTCTTTTGGGGATAAAAGAGGTATTTGTGGGTGAAAAGGTCCTATTTGAAGGGGGAACCCTGGTATTTCTTGGAGAAGATGTGATATATTTGGGAGAAATGTGGCATTTCTGGAAGAAACTGTCCTCTTTTGGGGATAAAAGAGGTATTTGTGGGTGAAAAGGTCCTATTTGAAGGGGGAACCTGGTATTTCTTGGAGAAGATGTGATCTATTTGGGAGAAATGTGGCATTTCTGGAAGAAACTGTCCTCTTTTGGGGATAAAAGAGGTATTTGTGGGAGAAAAGGTCCTATTTGAAGGGGGAAAGCTGGTATTTCTTGGAGAAGATGTGATATATTTGGGAGAAATGTGGCCTTTCTGGAAGAAACTGTCCTCTTTTGGGGATAAAAGAGGTATTTGTGGGTGAAAAGGTCCTATTTGAAGGGGGAAAGCTGGTATTTCTTGGAGAAGATGTGATATATTTGGGAGAATTGTGGCATGTCTGGAAGAAATTGTCCTCTTTTGGGGATCAAACAGGTATTTGTGGGTGAAAAGGTCCTATTTGAAGGGGGAACCTGGTATTTCTTGGAGAAGATGTGATCTATTTGGGAGAAATGTGGCCTTTCTGAAAGAAAATGTCCAATTTGGGGGGATAAGGCTGGTAGTTTTCGGTGAGCAGGTCCTATTTCAGGAGAAATCCTGGTATTTCTTGGAGAAGATGTGATATATTTGGGAGAAATGTGGCATTTCTGGAAGAAAATGTCCAATTTGGGGGGAGAAGGCTGGTATTTTTATGTGAGAAGGTCCTATTTGAAGGGGGAAAGCTGGTATTTCTTGGAGAAGATGTGATATGTTTGGGTGAAATGTGGCATTCCTGGAAGAATATGTCCTATTTGAGGGATAAAAGAGGTATTTGTGGGAGAAAAGGTCCTATTTGAAGGGGGAACCCTGGTATTTCTTGGGGAAGATGTGATATATTTGGGAGAAATCTGGCATTTCTGGAAGAAACTGTCCTCTTTTGGGGATAAAACAGGTATTTGTGGGTGAAAAGGTCCTATTTCCAGGGGGAAACCTGGTATTTCTTGGAGAAGATGTGATCTATTTGGGAGAAATCTGGCATTTCTGGAAAAAAATGTCCTATTTGGGGGCAGAAGGGTGGTATTTGTGGGAGAAATGTTCCTATTTCAGGAGGAATCCTGGTATTTCTTGGAGGAGATGTGATATGTTTGGGAGAAATGTGCCATTTCTGGAAGAAACTGTCCTCTTTTGTGGATAAAAGAGGTATTTGTGGGTGAAAAGGTCCTATTTGAAGGGGGAAACCTGGTATTTCTTGGAGAAGATGTGATATGTTTGGGAGAAATCTGGCATTTCTGGAAGAATATGTCCAATTTGAGGGATAAAACAGGTATTAGTGGTTGAAAAGGTCCTATTTGAAGGGGGAAACGTGGTATTTCTTGGAGAAGATGTGATATATTTGGTAGAAATGTGGCATGTCTGGAGGAAACTGTCCTCTTTTGGGGATAAAAGAGGTATTTGTGGGTGAAAATTTCCTATTTGAAGGGGGAAACGTGGTATTTCTTGGAGAAGATGTGATATATTTGGGAGAAATGTGGCATGTCAGGAAGATACTGTCCTATTTGAGGGATAAAAGAGGTATTTGTGGGTGAAAAGGTCGTATTTGAAGGGGGAAACGTGGTATTTCTTGGAGAAGATGTGATCTATTTGGGAGAAATGTGGCATTTCTGGAAGAAAATGTCCAATTTGTGGGGAGAAGGCTGGTAGTTGTGGGTGAGAAGGTCCTATTTCAGGATGAATCCTGGTATTTCTTTGAGAAGATGTGATATATTTGGGAGAAATGTGGCCTTTCTGGAAGAAAATGTCCTATTTTGGGGATAAAAGAGGTATTTGTGGGTGAAAAGGTCGTATTTGAAGGGGGAAACCTGGTATTTCTTGGAGAAGATGTGATATATTCGGGGGAAATGTGGCATTTCTGGAAGAAACTGTCCTCTTTTGGGGATAAAAGTGTTATTTGTGGGTGAAAAGGTCCTATTTGAAGGGGGAAACCTGGTATTTCTTGGAGAAGATGTGATATATTTGGGAGAAATGTGGCATGTCTGGAAGAAACTGTCCTCTTTTGGGGATAAAAGAGGTATTTGTGGGTGAAAAGGTCCTATTTGAAGGGGGAAACCTGGTATTTCTTGGAGAAGATGTGATATATTTGGGAGAAATGAGGCATGTCTGGAAGAAAATGTCCAATTTGTGGGGAGAAGGCTGGTAGTTGTGGGTGAGAAGGTCCCATTTCAGGAGGAATCCTGGTATTTCTTGGAGAAGATGTGATATATTTGGGAGAAATGTGGCATGTCTGGAAGAAACTGTCCTCTTCTGGGTATAAAAGAGGTATGTGTGGGTGAAAAGGTCCTATTTCCAGGGGAAAACCTGGTATTTCTTGGAGAAGATGTGATGTATTTGGGAGAAATGTGGCATTTCTGTAAGAAACTGTCCTCTTTTGGGGATAAAAGAGGTATTTGTGGGTGAAAAGGTCCTATTTGAAGGGGGAAACCTGGTATTTCTTGGAGAAGATGTGATATATTTGGGAGAAATGTGGCATTTCTGGAAGAAACAGTCCTCTTTTGGGGATAAAAGAGGTATTTGTGGGTGATAAGGTCCTATTTGAAGGGGGAAACGTGGTATTTCTTGGAGAAGATGTGATATATTTGGGAGAAATGTGGCATGTCTGGAAGAAGCTGTCCTATTTTGGGGGTAAAAGAGGTATTTGTGGGTGAAAAGGTCCTATTTGAAGTTGGAAACCTGGTATTTCTTGGAGAAGATGTGATCTATTTGGGAGAAATGTGGCATTTCTGGATGAAACTGTCCTATTTGAGGGATAAAACAGGTATTTGTGGGTGAAAATGTCCTATTTGAAGGGGGAAACGTGGCATTTCTTGGAGAAGATGTGATATATTTGGGAGAAATGTGGCATGTCTGGAAGAAACTGTCCTATTTTGGGGATAAAAGAGGTATTTGTGGGTGATAAGGTCCTATTTGAAGGGGGAAACGTGGTATTTCTTGGAGAAGATGTGATCTATTTGGGAGAAATCTGGCATTTCTGGAAGAAACTGTCCTATTTGGGGGATAAAACAGGTATTTGTGGGAGAAAAGGTCCTATTTGAAGGGGGATAGCTGGTATTTCGTGGAGAAGATGTGATCTATTTGGGAGAAATGTGGCCTTTCTGGAAGAAAAAGTACAATATGGGGGGAGAAGGCTGGTAGTTTTGGGTGAGAAGGTCCTATTTCAGGAGGAATCCTGGCATTTCTTGGAGAAGATGTGATATATTTGGGAGAAATGTGGCATTTCCGGAAGAAACTGTCCTCTTTTGGGGATAAAAGAGGTATTTGTGGGTGAAAATGTCCTATTTGAAGGGGGAAACCTGGTATTTCTTGGAGAAGATGTGATCTATTTGGGAGAAATGTGGCATTTCTGGAAGAAACTGTCCTCTTTTGGGGATAAAACAGGTATTTGTGGGAGAAAAGGTCCTATTTGAAGGGGGAAACCTGGTATTTCTTGAAGGAGATGTGATATATTTGGGAGAAATCAGGCCTTTCTGGAGGAAACTGTCCTCTTTTGGGGATAAAAGAGGTATTTGTGGGTGAAAAGGTCCTATTTCCAGGGGGAAACCTGGTATTTCTTGGAGAAGATGTGATCTCTTTGGGAGAAATGTGGCATTTCTGGAAGAAACTGTCCTATTTGGGGGGAGAAGCCTACTATTAGTTGGTGAAAAGGTCCTATTTGAAGGGGGAAAGCTGGTATTTCTTGGAGAAGAGGTGATCTATTTGGGAGAAATGTGGCATTTCTGGAAGAAACTGTCCTCTTTTGGGGATAAAAGAGGTATTTGTGGGTGAAAAGGTCCTATTTGAATGGGGAACACCGGTATTTCTTGGAGAAGATGTGATATATTTGGGAGAAATCAGGCATTTCTGGAAGAAACTGTCCAATTTTGGGGATAAAAAAATTTTTTGTGGGTGAAAAGGTCCTATTTGAAGGGGGAAAGCTGGTATTTCTTGGAGAAGATGTGATATGTTTGGGAGAAATGTGACCTTTCTGGCAGAAACTGTCCTATTTTGGGGATAAAAGTGGTATTTGTGGGTGATAAGGTCATATTTGAAGGGGGAAACCTGGTATTTCTTGGAGAAGATGTGATCTCTTTGGGAGAAATGTGGCATTTCTGGAAGAAACTGTCCTCTTTTGGGGATAAAAGAGGAATTTGTGGGTGAAAAGTTCCTATTTGAAGGGGGAAACCTGGTATTTCTTGGAGAAGGTGTGATCTATTTGGGAGAAATGTGGCATTTCTGGAAGAAACTGTCCTCTTTTGGGGATAAAAGAGGTATTTGTGGGTGAAAAGGTCCTATTTGAAGGGGGAAACGTGGTATTTCTTGGAGAAGATGTGATCTATTTGGGAGAAATGTGGCATTTCTGGAAGAAACTGTCCTCTTTTGGGGATGAAACAGGTATTTGTGGGTGAAAAGGTCCTATTTCCAGGGGAAAACCTGGTATTTCTTGGAGAAGATGTGATATATTTGGGAGAAATGTGGCATGTCTGGAAGAAAATGTCCTATTTGGGGGGAGAAGGCTGGTAGTTGTGGGAGAAAAGGTCCTATTTCAGGAGGAATCCTGGTATTTCTTGGAGGAGATGTGATATGTTTGGGAGAAATGTGGCATTTCTGGAAGAAACTGTCCTATTCTGGGGATAAAAGAGGTATTTGTGGGTGAAAAGGTCCTATTTGAAGGGGGAATTCCAGGAATGCCTCGTTTCTCCCAAATATATCACATCTTCTACAAGAAATACCGGCTTTCCCCCTTAAAATAGGACCTTTTCACCCACAAATACCTCTTTTATCCCCAAAAGAGGACATTTTCTTCCAGACATGCCAGATTTCTCCCAAATATATCACATCTTCTCCAAGAAATACCAGGTTTCCAACTTCAAATACGACCTTTTCACCAACAAATACCTGTTTTATCCCTCAAATTGGACATATTCTTCCAGAAATGCCAGATTTCTCCCAAATATATCACATCTTCTCCAAGAAATACCAGGTTTCCCCCTTCAAATAGGACCTTTTCACCCACAAATACCTCTTTTATCCCCAAAAGAGGACAGTTTCTTCCAGAAATGCCACATTTCACCCAAATATATCATATCTTCTCCCAGAAATACCACGTTTCCCCCATCAAATAGGACCTTTTCACCCACAAATACCTGTTTTATCCCCAAAAGAGGACAGTTTCTTCCAGAAATGCCACATTTCTCCCAAATAGATCACATCTTCTCCAAGAAATACCAGGATTCCCCCTTCAAATAGGACCTTTTCACCCACACATACCTCTTTTATCCCCAAAATAGGACAGTTTCTTCCAGACATGCCACATTTCTCCCAAATATATCACATCTTCTCCAAGAAATACCAGGGTTCCCCCTTCAAATAGGACCTTATCACCCACAAATACCTCTTTTATCCCCAAAAGAGGACCGTTTCTTTCAGAAATGCCACATTTCTCCCAAATATATCACATCTTCTCCAAGAAATACCAGGGTTCCCCCTTCAAATAGGACCTTTTCACCCACAGATACCTCTTTTATCCCCAAAAGAGGACAGTTTCTTCCAGAAAGGCCACATTTCTCCCATATATATCACATCTTCTCCAAGAAATACCAGGATTCCTCCTGAAATAGGACCTTCTCACCCACAACTACCAGCCCTCTCCCCACAAATTGGACATTTTCTTCGAGAAATGCCTCATTTCTCCCAAATATATCACATCTTCTCCAAGAAATACCAGGCTTCCCCCTTCAAATAGGACCTTTTCTCCCACAAATACCTGTTTTATCTACAAAACAGGACAGTTTCTTCCAGAAATGCCACATTTCTCCCAAATATATCACAACTCCTCCAAGAAATACCAGGTTTCCCCCTTCAATTAGGACCTTTTCTCCATGAAATACCTGTTTTATCCCCAAAAGAGGACATTTTCTTCCAGAAAGGCCACATTTCTCCCAAATATATCACATCTTCTCCAAGAAATACCAGGTTTCCCCCTTCAAATAGGACCTTTTCACCCACAAATATCTCTTTTATCCCCAAAAGAGGACAGTTTCTTCCAGACATGCCACATTTCTCCCAAATATATCACATCTTCTCCAAGAAATGCCAGGATTCCTAATGAAATAGGACCTTCTCACATAAAAATACCAGCCTTCTCCCCTCAAATTGGACATTTTCTTCCAGAAATGCCACATTTCTCCCTAATATATCACATCTTCTCCAAGAAATACCAGGATTCCTCCTGAAATAGGACCTTCTCACCGAAAACTACCAGCCTTCTCCCCCCAAATTGGACATTTTCTTCCAGAAAGGCCACATTTCTCCCAAATAGATCACATCTTCTCCAAGAAATACCAGCTTTCCCCCTTCAAATAGGACCTTTTCACCCACAAATACCTGTTTGATCCCCAAAATAGGACAGCTTCTTCCAGACATGCCACATTTCTCCGAAATATATCACATCTTCTCCAAGAAATACCAGGGTTCCCCCTTCAAATAGGACCTTATCACCCACAAATACCTCTTTTATCCCCAAAAGAGGACAGTTTCTTCCAGAAATGCCACATTTCTCCCAAATAGATCACATCTTCTCCAAGAAATACCACGTTTCCCCCTTCAAATAGGACCTTTTCACCCACAAATACCTCTTTTATCCCCAAAAGAGGACAGTTTCTTCCAGAAATGCCAGATTTCGCCCAAATATATCACATCTTCTCCAAGAAATACCAGCTTTCCTTTTTCAAATAGGACCTTTTCACCAACAAATACCTGTTTTATCCCTCAAATTGGACATATTCTTCCAGAAATGCCAGATTTCTCCCAAATATATCACATCTTCTCCAAGAAATACCAGGTTTCCCCCTTCAAAAAGGACCTTTTCACCCACAAATACCTCTTTTATCCCCAAAAGAGGACAGTTTCTTCCAGAAAGGCCACATTTCTCCCAAATATATCACATCTTCTCCAAGAAATACCAGGTTTCCCCCTTCAAATAGGACCTTTTCACCCACAAATACCTCTTTTATCCCCAAAACAGGACAGTTTCTTGCAGAAATGCCACATTTCTCCCAAACATATCACATCTCCTCCAAGAAATACCAGCTTTCCCCCTTCAAATAGGACCTTTTCACCCACAAATACCTCTTTTATCCCCAAAATAGGAGAGTTTCTTCCAGAAATGCCACATTTCTCCCAAATATATCACATCTTCGCCAAGAAATACCAGGATTCCTCCTGAAATAGGACCTTCTCACCGAAAACTACCAGCCTTCTCCCCCCAAATTGGACATTTTCTTCCAGACATGCCACATTTCTCCCAAATATATCACATCTTCTCCAAGAAATACCAGGTTTCCCCCTTCAAATAGGACCTTTTCACCCACAAATACCTCTTTTATCCCCAAAATAGGACTGTTTCTTCCAGACATGCCACATTTCTAGCAAATATATCACATCTTTTCCAAGAAATACCGGCTTTCCCCCTTCAAATAGGACCTTTTCTCCCACAAATACCTGTTTTATCCCCAAAATAGGACAGCTTCTTCCAGACATGCCACATTTCTCCCAAATAGATCACATCTTCTCCAAGAAATACCAGGTTTCCCCCTTCAAATAGGACCTTTTCACCCACAAATACCTCTTTTATCCCCAAAAGAGGACAGTTTCTTCCAGAAATGCCACATTTCTCCCAAATATATCACATCTTCTCCAAGAAATACCAGGGTTCCCCCTTCAAATAGGACCTTTTCACCCACTAATACCTCTTTTATCCCTAAAAGAGGACAGCTTCTTCCAGAAATGCCACATTTCTCCCAAATATATCACATCTTCTCCAAGAAATACCAGCTTTCCTTTTCAATATACGACCTTTTCACCCACAAATACCTCTTTTATCCCCAAAAGAGGACAGTTTCTTCCAGAAATGCCACATTTCTCCCAAATATATCACATCTTCTCCAAGAAATACCAGGATTCCTCCTGGAATAGGACCTTCGCACCCAAAACTACCAGCCTTCTCCCCCCAAATTGGACATTATCTTCCAGAAAGGCCACATTTCTCCAATATAGATCACATCTTCTCCAAGAAATACCACGATTCCCCCTTCAAATAGGACCTTTTCACCCACAAATACCTGTTTTATCCCCAAAATAGGACAGCTTCTTCCAGAAATGCCAGATTTCTCCCAAATAGATCACATCTTCTCCAAGAAATACCAGCTTTCCCCCTTCAAATAGGACCTTTTCACCCACAAATACCTGTTTGATCCCCAAAAGAGGACATTTTCTTCCAGAAATGCCACATGTCTCCCAAATATACCACATCTTCTCCAAGAAATACCACGTTTCCACCTTCAAATAGGACCTTTTCACCCACAAATACCTGTTTTATCCCCAAAAGAGGACAGTTTCTTCCAGACATGCCACATTTCTCCCAAATATATCACATCTTCTCCAAGAAATACCAGGTTTCCCCCTTCAATTAGGACCTTTTCAACCACAAATACCTGTTTTATCCCTCAAATTGGTCATATTCTTCCAGAAATGCCACATTTCTGCCAAATATATCACATCTTCTCCAAGAAATACCACGTTTCCCCCTTCAAATAGGACCTTTTCACCCACAAATACCTGTTTTATCCCCAAAAGAGGACAGTTTCTTCCAGAAATGCCACATTTCTCACAAATATATCATATCTTCTCCAAGAAATACCACGTTTCCCCCATCATATAGGACCTTTTCTCCATGAAATACCTCTTTTATCCCCAAAAGAGGACAGTTTCTTCCAGAAATGCCCGATTTCTCCCAAATAGATCACATCTTCTCCAAGAAATACCAGGTTTCCCCCTTCAAATAGGACCTTTTCACCCACAAATACCTCTTTTATCCCCAAAAGAGGACAGTTTCTTCCAGAAAGGCCACATTTCTCCCAAACATATCACATCTCCTCCAAGAAATACCAGGATTCATCCTGAAACAGGACCTTTTCTCCCACAAATACCTGTTTTATCCCCAAAACAGGACAGTTTCTTCCAGAAATGCCACATTTCTCCCAAATATACCTCATCTTCTCCAAGAAATACCAGGTTTCCCCCTGGAAATAGGACCTTTTCACCCACAAATACCTCTTTTATCCCCAAAAGAGGACAGTTTCTTCCAGACATGCCACATTTCTCCCAAATATATCACATCTTCTCCAAGAAATACCACGTTTCCCCCTTCAAATAGGACCTTTTCACCCACAAATACCTCTTTTATCCCCAAAAGACGACACTTTCCTCCAGAAATGCCACATTTCTCCCAAATATGTCATATCTTCTCCAAGAAATACCAGGTTTCCCCCTTCAAATAGGACCTTTTCACCCACAAATACCACTTTTATCCCCAAAATAGGACAGTTTCTGCCAGAAAGGCCTCATTTCTCCCAAACATATCACATCTTCTCCAAGAAATACCACGTTTCCCCCTTCAAATAGGACCTTTTCACCCACAAGTACCTGTTTTATCCCCAAAAGAGGACAGTTTCTTCCTGACATGAAACATTTCTCCCAAATATATCACATCTCCTCCAAGAAATACCACGGTTCCCCCTTCAAATAGGACACTTTCTCCCACAAATACCAGTTTTATCCCCAAAACAGGACATTTTCTTCCTGACATACCACATTTCTCCCAAATATACCACATCTTCTCCAAGAATTACCAGGTTTCCCCCTTCAAATAGGAACTTTACACGCACAAATACCTCTTTTATCCCCAAAAGAGGACAGTTTCTTCCAGAAAGGCCACATTTCTCCCAAATATATCACATCTTCTCCAAGAAATACCACGTTTCCCCCTTCAAAATGACCTTTTCACCCACAAATACATGTTTTGTCCCCAAAAGAGGACAGTTTCTTCCAGACATGCCAGATTTCACCCAAATATATCACATCTTCTCCAAGAAATACCAGGTTTCCCCCTTCAAATAGGACCTTTTCACCCACAAAAAATTCATTTATCCCCAAAACAGGACAGTTTCTTCCAGAAATGCCACATTTCTCCCAAATATATCACATCTTCTCCAAGAAATACCAGCTTTCCCCCTTCAAATAGGACCTTTTCACCCACAAATACCTCTTTTATCCCCAAAATAGGACAGTTTCTTCCAGAAATGCCACATTTCTCCCAAATATATCACCTCTTCTCCAAGAAATACCAGGATTCCTCCTGAAATAGGACCTTCTCACCCACAACTACCAGCCTTCTCCCCACAAATTGGACATTTTCTTCCAGAAAGGCCACATTTCTCCCAAATATATCACATCTTCTCCAAGAAATACCAGCTTTCCCCCTTCAAATAGGACCTTTTCACCCACAAATACCTCTTTTATCCCCAAAATAGGACAGTTTCTTCCAGACATGCCACATTTCTCCCAAATATATCACATCTTCTCCAAGAAATACCAGGGTTCCCCCTTCAAATAGGACCTTTTCACCCACAAATACCTCTTTTATCCCCAAAATAGGACAGTTTCTTCCAGAAATGCCACATTTCTCCCAAATATATCACCTCTTCTCCAAGAAATACCAGGATTCCGCCTGAAATAGAACCTTCTCACCCACAACTACCAGCCTTCTCCCCACAAATTGGACATTTTCTTCCAGACATGCCACATTTCTCCCAAACATATCACATCTTCTCCAAGAAATACCAGGTTTCCCCCTTCAAATAGGACCTTCTCACCCACAAGTACCTGTTTTATCCCCAAAATAAGACAGTTTCCTCCAGAAATGGCACATTTCTTCCAAATATATCACATCTTCTCCAAGAAATACCAGGTTTCCCCCTTCAAATAGGACCTTTTCACACACAAATACCTGTTCCATCCCCAAAATAGGACATTTTCTTCCAGAAAGGCCACATTTCTCCCAAATAGATCACATCTTCTCCAAGAAATACCAGGGTTCCCCCTTCAAATAGGACCTTTTCACCCACACATACCTCTTTTATCCCCAAAAGAGGACAGTTTCTTCCAGAAATGCCACATTTCTCCCAAATATATCACATCTTCTCCAAGAAATACCACGTTTCCCCCTTCAAATAGGACCTTTTCAACCACAAATACCTCTTTTATCCCCAAAAGAGGACAGTTTCTTCCAGAAAGGCCACATTTCTCCCAAATATATCACATCTTCTCCAAGAAATACCAGGTTTCCCCCTTCAAATAGGACCTTTTCACCCACTAATACCTGTTTTATCCCCAAAAGAGGACAGTTACTTCCAGAAAGGCCACATTTCTCCCAAATATATCACATCTTCTCCAAGAAATACCAGGATTCCTCCTGAAATAGGACCTTCTCACCCAAAACTACCAGTCTTCTACCCCCAAATTGGACATTTTCTTCCAGAAATGCCACATTTCTCCCAAATATATAACATCTTCTCCAAGAAATACCAGGATTCCTCCTGAAATAGGACCTTCTCACCGAAAACTACCAGCCTTCTCCCCCCAAATTGGACATTTTCTTCCAGAAATGCCACATTTCTCCCAAATATATCACATCTTCTCCAAGAAATACCAGGGTTCCCCCTTCAAATAGGACCTTTTCACCCACAAATACCTCTTGTATCCCCAAAAGAGGACAGTTTCTTCCAGAAATGCCACATTTCTCCCAAATATATCACATCTTCTCCAAGAAATACCAGGGTTCCCCCTTCAAATAGGACCTTTTCACCCACAAATACCTCTTTTATCCCCAAAAGAGGACAGTTTCTTCCAGAAATGCCACATTTCTCCCAAATATATCACATCTTCTCCAAGAAATACCAGCTTTCCTATTTCAAATAGGACCTTTTCACACACAAATACCTGTTTTATCCCCAAAAGAGGACAGTTTCTTCCAAGAAATGCCACATTTCTCCCAAATATATCACATCTTCCCCAAGAAATACCAGGATTCCTCCTGAAATAGGACCTTTTCACCCACTAATACCAGGCTTCTCCCCCCAAATTGGAGTATTTCTTCCAGAAATGCCTCATTTCTCCCAAATATATCACATCTTCTCCAAGAAATACCAGCTTTCCCCCTTCAAATAGGACCTTTTCACCCACACATACCTCTTTTATACCCAAAAGAGGACATTTTCTTCCAGAAATGCCACATTTCTCCCAAATATATCACATCTTCTCCAAGAAATACCAGGTTTCCCTCTTCAAATAGGACCTTTTCAACCACAAATACCTGTTTTATGCCCAAAATACGACACTTTCTTCCAGAAATGCCTGATTTCTCCCAAATAGATCACATCTTCTCCAAGAAATACCAGGTTTCCCCCTTCAAATAGGACCTTTTCACCCACAAATACCTCTTTTATCCCCAAAAGAGGACAGTTTCTTCCAGAAATGCCACATTTCTCCCAAATATATCACAACTCCTCCAAGAAATACCACGTTTCCCCCATCATATAGGACCTTTTCTCCATGAAATACCTCTTTGATCCCCAAAAGAGGACTGTTTCTTCCAGAAATGCCAGATTTCTCCCAAGTATATCACATCTTCTCCAAGAAATACCAGGTTTCCCTCTTCAAATACGACCTTTTCTCCCACAAATACCTGTTTTATCCCCAAAAGAGGACAGTTTCTTCCAGAAATGCCACATTTCTCCCAAATAGATCACATCTTCTCCAAGAAATACCAGGTTTCCTCCTGAAATAGGGCCTTGTCACCCACAGATTCCTGTTTTATCCCTTTCTTCCGAGCGACTTTTCGTTTTGGAGTGTTTATCCGATGCTACACTTCAGCATTCTGTGACGAATAAAATAGAAGAGAAAAGCCCCACTAATAAGGCAGCTAGAAGGTCCAGTAGCCACACACTTTGTGCTTTCGGGGAGGACATTCCAGAAAGTCGAGAGTTGTGGCTTCTTTCCAGCGGAGAAAAAACCCCCTGTTTTCAGGCAATGTTGGTCGCTGAATTCGCTCCTTCTCGGCATTTCAATACCGCTCCTTCGCTCTCGTGGCTCGAAAGCGGCACTCGCGCTGAACCGCTCCGGAGAGTCTGCAGTTGCTGGCCGGTCCATCGCGGTTCTGCCCGAGTGCCGCTTGCAGCCTTCAGCAGCGCTCTCGTTTCTCTCGGATGCCGGGAAAGAGCGACTTCAGCCGGATGCTTTTTTCAGGCAAGTGAGCGGCTTCTTCTGCGCACATCGCAATGGAGCGCTTTTGACTTCTCCATGTGTCCATGCAGAATGCACTACGCTTCTCTCTCATTCTTATCCCTTCCTTCCGAGCGACATTTCGTTTTGGAGTGTTTATCCCATGCTACACTTCAGCATTCTGTGACGAATAGAGTAGAAGAGAAAAGCCCCACTAATAAGGCAGCTAGAAGCTCCAGAAGCCACACACATTGTGCTTTCAGGGAGGACGTTCCAGAAAGTCGAGAGTTGTGGCTTGTTTCCAGCGGAGAAAAAAACCCCTGTTTTCAGGCAATGCAGTAGGCTGAATTCGCATCTTCTCGGCATAGGAATACCGCTCCTTCGCTCTCGTGGCTCGAAAGCGGCACTCGCGCTGAACCGCTCCGGAGAGTCTGCAGTTGCTGGCCGGTCCATCGCGGTTCTGCCCGAGTGCCGCTTGCAGCCTTCAGCAGCGCTCTCGTTTCTCTCGGATGCCGGGAAAGAGCGACTTCAGCCGGATGCTTTTCTCCGACGAGTGAGCGGCTTCTTCTGCGCACATCGCAATGGAGCGCTTTTGACTTCTCCTTCTGTCCATGCAGAATGCACTACGCTTCTCTCTCATTCTTATCCCTTCCTTCCGAGCGACATTTCGTTTTGGAGTGTTTATCCGATGCTACACTTCAGCATTCTGTGACGAATAGAGTAGAAGAGAAAAGCCCCACTAATAAGGCAGCTAGAAGCTCCAGAAGCCACACACTTTGTGCTTTCAGGGAGGACGTTCCAGAAAGTCGAGAGTTGTGGCTTGTTTCCTGCGGAGAAAAAACCCCCTGTTTTCAGGCAATGCAGGACGCTGAATTCGCATCTTCTCGGCATAGGAATACCGCTCCTTCGCTCTCGTGGCTCGAAAGCGGCACTCGCGCTGAACCGCTCCGGAGAGTCTGCAGTTGCTGGCCGGTCCATCGCGGTTCTGCCCGAGTGCCGCTTGCAGCCTTCAGCAGCGCTCTCGTTTCTCTCGGATGCCGGGAAAGCGCGACTTCAGCCGGATGCTTTTTTCAGGCAAGTGAGCGGCTTCTTCTGCGCACATCGCAATGGAGCGCTTTTGACTTCTCCTTCTGTCCATGCAGAATGCACTACGCTTCTCTCTCATTCTTATCCCTTCCTTCCGAGCGACATTTCGTTTTGGAGTGTTTATCCCATGCTACACTTCAGCATTCTGTGACGAATAGAGTAGAAGAGAAAAGCCCCACTAATAAGGCAGCTAGAAGCTCCAGAAGCCACACACATTGTGCTTTCAGGGAGGACGTTCCAGAAAGTCGAGAGTTGTGGCTTGTTTCCAGCGGAGAAAAAAACCCCTGTTTTCAGGCAATGCAGTAGGCTGAATTCGCATCTTCTCGGCATAGGAATACCGCTCCTTCGCTCTCGTGGCTCGAAAGCGGCACTCGCGCTGAACCGCTCCGGAGAGTCTGCAGTTGCTGGCCGGTCCATCGCGGTTCTGCCGGAGTGCCGCTTGCAGCCTTCAGCAGCGCTCTCGTTTCTCTCGGATGCCGGGAAAGAGCGACTTCAGCCGGATGCTTTTCTCCGACGAGTGAGCGGCTTCTTCTGCGCACATCGCAATGGAGCGCTTTTGACTTCTCCTTCTGTCCATGCAGAATGCACTACGCTTCTCTCTCATTCTTATCCCTTCCTTCCGAGCGACATTTCGTTTTGGAGTGTTTATCCGATGCTACACTTCAGCATTCTGTGACGAATAGAGTAGAAGAGAAAAGCCCCACTAATAAGGCAGCTAGAAGCTCCAGAAGCCACACACTTTGTGCTTTCAGGGAGGACGTTCCAGAAAGTCGAGAGTTGTGGCTTGTTTCCTGCGGAGAAAAAACCCCCCTGTTTTCAGGCAATGCAGGACGCTGAATTCGCATCTTCTCGGCATAGGAATACCGCTCCTTCGCTCTCGTGGCTCGAAAGCGGCACTCGCGCTGAACCGCTCCGGAGAGTCTGCAGTTGCTGGCCGGTCCATCGCGGTTCTGCCCGAGTGCCGCTTGCAGCCTTCAGCAGCGCTCTCGTTTCTCTCGGATGCCGGGAAAGAGCGACTTCAGCCGGATGCTTTTCTCCGACGAGTGAGCGGCTTCTACTGCGCACATCGCAATGGAGAGCTTCTGACTTCTCCATGTGTCCATGCAGAATGCGCTACGCTTCTCTCTCATTCTTATCCCTTTGTTCCGAGCGACTTTTCGTTTTGGAGTGTTTATCCGATGCTACACTTCAGCATTCTGTGACGAATAGAGTAGAAGAGAAAAGCCCCACTAATAAGGCAGCTAGAAGTTCGAGGAGCGACACACGTAGTGCTTTCAGGGAGGACGTTCCAGAAAGTCGAGAGTTGTGGCTTGTTTCCTGCGGAGAAAAAACCCCCTGTTTTCAGGCTATTCAGTAGTCTGCAACTGCAGACTGTCCGGTGTGGTTCAGCGCAAATGCCGCTTTCGAGCCACGAGAGAGGAGGAGCGGCATTCCTATGCCGAGAACGAGCGAATTCAGCGTCCTGCATTGCCTGAAAACAGGGGCTTTTTTCTCCGCTGGAAACAAGCCACAACTCTCGACTTTCTGGAACGTCCTCCCTGAAAGCACAAAGTGTGTGGCTTCTGGAGCTTCTAGCTGCCTTATTAGTGGGGCTTTTCTCTTCTACTCTATTCGTCACAGAATGTTGAAGTGTAGCATCGGATAAACACTCCAAAACGAAAAGTCGCTCGGAACAAAAGGATAAAACAGGTATTTGTGGGTGACAGGGTCCTATTTCAGGAGGAAACCTGGTATTTCTTGGAGATGTGATATATTTGGGAGAAATGTGGCCTTTCTGGAAGAAACTGTCCTCTTTTTGGGATAAAAGAGGTATTAGTTGTAGAAAAGGTCCTATTTGAAGGGGGAAAGCTGGTATTTCTTGGAGAAGATGTGATCTATTTGGGAGAAATGTGGCATGTCTGGAAGAAACTGTCCTCTTTTGGGGATAAAACAGGTATTTGTGGGAGAAAAGGCCCTATTTGAAGGGGGAAACGTGGTATTTCTTGGAGAAGATGTGATATGTTTGGGAGAAATCTGGCATTTCTGGAAGAAACTGTCCTCTTTTGGGGATAAAAGAGGTACTTGTGGGTGAAAAGGTCCTATTTGAAGGGGGAAACCTGGTATTTCTTGGAGAAGATGTGATATATTTGGGAGAAATGTGGCATGTCTGGAAGAAACTGTCCTCTTTTGGGGATAAAACAGGTATTTGTGGGAGAAAAGGTCCTATTTGAAGGGGGAAAGCAGGTATTTCTTGGAGAAGATGTGATATGTTTGGGAGAAATGTGGCATTTCTGGAAGAAACTGTCCTCTTGTGGGGATAAAAGAGGTATTTGTGGGTGAAAAGGTCCTATTTGAAGGGGGAAAGCAGGTATTTCTTGGAGAAGATGTGATATATTTGGGAGAAATGTGGAATGTCCGGAAGAAACTGTCCTATTTGAGGGATAAAGAGGTATTTGTGGGTGAAAGGGTCCTTTTTTAAGGGGGAAACCTGGTATTTCTTGGAGAAGATGTGATATATTTGGGAGAAATGTGGCATTTCTGGAAGAAACTGTCCGCTTTTGGGGATAAAACAGGTATTTGTGGGTGAAAAGGTCCTATTTGAAGGGGGAAACCTGGTATTTCTTGGAGAAGATGTGATATATTTGGGAGAAATGTGGCCTTTCTGGAAGAAACTGTCCTATTTTGGAGATAAAAGTGGTATTTGTGGGTGATAAGGTCGTATTTGAAGGGGGAAAGCTGGTATTTCTTGGAGAAGATGTGATATATTTGGGGGAAATGTGGCATGTCAGGAAGAAACTGTCCTATTTTGGTGATTAAAGAGGTATTTGTGGGTGAAAAGGTCCTATTTGAAGGGGGAAACGTGGTATTTCTTGGAGAAGATGTGATATATTTGGGAGAAATGTGGCATTTCTGGAAGAAACTGTCCTCTTTTGGGGATAAAAGAGGTATTTGTGGGTGAAAAGGTCCTATTTGAAGGGGGAAAGCTGGTATTTCTTGGAGAAGATGTGATATATTTGGGAGAAATGTGGCCTTTCTGGAAGAAACTGTCCAATTTGGGGGGAGAAGGCTGGTAGTTTTCGGGGAGAAGGTCCTATTTCAGGAGGAATCCTGGTATTTCTTGGAGAAGATGTGATATATTTGGGAGAAATGTGGCCTTTCCGGAAGAAAATGTCCAATTTGGGGGGGGAAGGCTGGTAGTTTTGGGTGAGAAGGTCCTCTTTCAGGAGGAATCCTGGCATTTCTTGGAGAAGATGTGATCTATTAGGGAGAAATGTGGAATTTCTGGAAGAAACTGTCCTCTTTTGGGGATAAAAGAGGTATTTCATGGAGAAAAGTTCCTATTTGAAGGGGGAACCCTGGTATTTCTTGGAGAAGATGTGATATATTTGGGAGAAATGTGGCATGTCTGGAAAAAACTGTCCTCTTTTGGAGATAAAAGAGGTATTCGTTTGTGAAAAGGTCCTATATGAAGGGGGAAACCTGGTATTTCTTGGAGAAGATGAGATCTGTTTGGGAGAAATATGGCATTCCTGGAAGAAACTGTCCTATTTTGGGGTTAAAAGAGGTTTTTTTGGGGAAAAGGTCCTATTTGAAGGGGGAAACGTGGTATTTCTTGGAGAAGATGTGATATATTTGGGAGAAATCTGGCATTTCTGGAAGAAACTGTCCTCTTATGGGGATAGAACAGGTATTTGTGGGTGAAAAGGTCCTATTTCCAGGGGAAAACCTGGTATTTCTTGGAGAAGATGTGATATATTTGGGAGAAATGTGGCATGTCTTGAAGAAAATGTCCTATTTGTGGGGAGAAGGGTGGTATTTGTGGGAGAAAAGTTCCTATTTCAGGAGGAATCCTGGTATTTCTTGGAGAAGATGTGATATATTTGGGAGAAATGTGGCATGTCTGGAAGAAACTGTCCTCTTATGGGGATAGAACAGGTATTTCTGGGTGAAAAGGTCCTATTTCCAGGGAAAACCTGGTATTTCTTGGAGAAGATGTGATATATTTGGGAGAAATGTGGCATGTCTTGAAGAAAATGACCTATTTGTGGGGAGAAGGGTGGTATTTGTGGGAGAAAAGTTCCTATTTCAGGAGGAATCCTGGTATTTCTTGGAGAAGATGTGATATATTTGGGAGAAATATGGCATGTCTGGAAGAAACTGTCCTCTTTTGGGGATAAAAGAGGTATTTGTGGGTGAAAAGGTCCTATTTGAAGGGGGAAACGTGGTATTTCTTGGAGAAGATGTGATATGTTTGGGAGAAATGTGGCATGTCTGGAAGAAACTGTCCTCTTTTGGGGATAGAACAGGTATTTGTGGGAGAAAAGGTCCTATTTGAAGGGGGAAACCTGGTATTTCTTGGAGAAGATGTGATATATTTGGGAGAAATGTGGCATGTCTGGAAGAAAGTCTCCTGTTTTGGCGATAAAACAGGTATTTGTGGGAGAAAAGGTCCTATTTGAAGGGAGAAAGCTGGTATTTCTTGAAGGAGATGTGATATGTTTGGGAGAAATGTGGCATGTCTGGAAGAAACTGTCCTCTTTTGGGGATAAAAGAGGTATTTGTGGGTGAAAAGGTCCTATTTCCAGGGGAAACCCTGGTATTTCTTGGAGAAGATGTGATATATTTGGGAGAAATGTGGCATGTCTGGAAGAAACTGTCCTATTTGGGGGAGAAGCTTGCTATTAGTGGGTGAAAAGGTCCTATATGAAGGGGGAAAGCTGGTATTTCTTGGAGAAGATGTGATATATTTGGGAGAAATGTGGCATTTCTGGAAGAAACTGTTCTCTTTTGGGGATAAAAGAGGTATTTGTGGGTGAAAAGGTCCTATTTGAAGGGGGAAACCTGGTATTTCTTGGAGCAGATGTGATATGTTTGGGAGAAATGTGGCATTTCTGGAAGAAACTGTCCTATTTGGGGGGAGAAGGCTGGTATTTGTGGGAGAAAAGGTCCTATTTGAAGGGGGAAACCTGGTATTTCTTGGAGAAGATGTGATATATTTGGGAGAAATGTGGCATTTCTGGAAGAAACTGTCCTATTTTGGGGATAAAAGAGGTATTTGTGGGTGAAAAGGTCCTATTTGAAGGGGGAAACGTGGTATTTCTTGGAGAAGAAGTGATATATTTGGGACAAATCAGGCATTTCTGGCAAAAACTGTCCTCTTTTTGGGGATAAAAGAATTTTTTGTGGGTGAAAAGGTCCTATTTGAAGGGGGAAACCTGGTATTTCTTGGAGAAGATGTGATATGTTTGGGAGAAATGTGGCATTTCTGGAAGAAACTGTCCTCTTTTGGGGATAAAAGTGGTATTTGTGGGTGATAAGGTCCTATTTCCAGGGGGAAACCAGGTATTTCTTGGAGAAGATGTGATATATTTGGGAGAAATGTGGCCTTTCTTGCAGAAACTGTCCTATTTTGGGCATAAAAGAGGTATTTGTGGGTGAAAAGGTTCTATTTGAAGGGGGAAACGTGGTATTTCCTGGAGAAGATGTGATCTATTTGGGAGAAATGTGGCCTTTCTGGAAGAAACTGTCCTCTTTTGGGGATAAAAGAGGTATTTGTGGGTGAAAAGTACCTATTTGAAGGGGGAATCCTGGTATCTCTTGGAGAAGCTGTGATATATTTGGGAGAAATGTGGCATTTCTGGAAGAAACTGTCCTCTTCTGGGGATAAAAGAGGTATTTGTGGGTGAAAAGGTCTTATTACAAGGGGGAAACCTGGTATTTCTTGGAGAAGATGTGCTATATTTGGGAGAAATGTGGCATTTCTGGAAGAAAATGTCCTATTTGAGGGATAAAAGAGGTATTTGTGGTTGAAAAGGTCCTATTTGAAGGGTGAAACCTGGTATTTCTTGGAGAAGATGTGATATATTTGGGAGAAATGTGGCCTGTCTGGAAGAAAATGTCCTATTTGAGAGATAATACAGGTATTTGTGGGAGAAAATGTCCTATTTGAAGGGGGAAAGCTGGTATTTCTTGGAGAAGATGTGGTATATTTGGGAGAAATGTGGCATTTCTGGAAGAAACTGTCCTCTTTTGGGGATGAAACAGGTATTTGTGGGTGTAAAGTTCCTATTTGAAGGGGGAAACCTGGTATTTCTTGGAGAAGATGTGATATGTTTGGGAGAAATGTGGCATGTCTGGAAGAAGCTGTCCAATTTTGGGGATAAAAGAGGTATTTGTGGGTGAAAAGGTCCTATTTGAAGGGGGAACTCTGGTATTTCTTGGAGAAGATGTGATATATTTGGGAGAAATGTGGCATTTCTGGAAGAAACTGTCCTCTTTGGGGGATGAAACAGGTATTTATGGGAGAAAAGGTCCTATTTGATGGGGAAAGCTGGTGTTTCTTGGAGAAGATGTGATCTATTTGGGAGAAATGTGGCCTTTCTGGAAGAAAATGTCCTCTTTTAGGGATAAAAGAGGTATTTCATGGAGAGAAGGTCCTAATTCAAGGGGGAAACCTGGTATTTCTTGGAGGAGTTGTGATATATTTGGGACAAATGTGGTATTTCTAGAAGAAACTGTCCTCTTTTGGGGATAAAACAGGTATTTGTGGGTGAAAAGGTCCTATTTGAAGGGGGAAACCTGGTATTTCTTGGAGAAGATGTGATATATTTGGGAGAAATGTGGCATGTCTGGAAGAAACTGTCCTCTTTTGGGGATAAAAGAGGTATTTGTGGGTGAAAAGGTCCTATTTGAAGGGGGAAACGTGGTATTTCTCGGAGAAGATGTGATCTATTTGGGAGAAATGTGGCATGTCTGGAAGAAACTGTCCTCTTTTGGGGATAAAAGAGGTATTAGTGGGAGAAAAGGTCCTATTTCCCCGGGGAAACCTGGTATTTCTTGGAGAAGATGTGATATGTTTGGGAGAAATGTGGCATTTCTGGAAGAAACTGTCCTCTTTTGGGGATAAAAGAGGTATTTGTTGGTGAAAAGGTCCTATTTCCACGGGAAAACCTGGTATTTCTTGGAGAAGATGTGATCTATTTGGGAGAAATCTGGCATTTCTGGAAGAAACTGTCCTCTTTTGGGGTTAATAGAGGTATTTGTGGGTGAAAAGGTCCTATTTGAAGGGGGAAACCTGGTATTTCTTGGAGAAGAGGTGATATATTTGGGAGAAATGAGGCATTTCTGGCAGAAACTGTCCTATATTGGGGATAAAAGAATTTTTTGTGGGAGAAAAGTTCCTTTTTGAAGGGGGAAACCTGGTATTTCTTGGAGAAGATGTGATATATTAGGGAGAAATGCGGCCTTTCTGGAAGAAACCGAGCTCTTTTGGGGTAAAAGAGCTATTTGTGGGTGAAAAGGTCCTATTTGAAGGGGGAAAGCTGGTATTTCTTGGAGAAGATGAGATATATTTGGGAGAAATGTGGCCTTTCTGGAAGAAACTGTCCTCTTTTGGGGATGAAAGAGGTATTTGTGGGTGAAAATGTCCTATTTGAAGGGGGAAACCTGGTATTTCTTGGAGAAGATGTGATATATTAGGGAGAAATGCGGCCTTTCTGGAAGAAACCGAGCTCTTTTGGGGTAAAAGAGCTATTTGTGGGTGAAAAGGTCCTATTTGAAGGGGAAAGCTGGTATTTTCTTGGAGAAGATGTGATCTATTAGGGTGAAATGTGCCATTTCTGGAAGAAAGTGTCCTATTTTGGGGATAAAAGAGGTATTTGTGGGTGAAAAGGTCCTATTTGAAGGGGGAAACCTGGTATTTCTTGGAGAAGATGTGATCTATTTGGGAGAAATCTGGCATTTCTGGAAGAAAATGTCCAATTTGAGGGATAAAAGAGGTATTTGTGGGTGAAAAGTTCCTATTTCCAGGGGTAAACCAGTTATTACTTAGAGAAGATGTGCTATATTTGGGAGAAATGTGGCATTTCTGGAAGAAACTGTCCTGTTTTGGGGATAAAAGAGGTATTTGTGGGTGAAAAGGTCCTATTTGAAGGGGGAAAGCTGGTATTTCTTGGAGAAGATGATATATATTTGGGAGAAATCTGGCCTTTCTGGATGAAACTGTCCTCTTTTGGGGATAAAACAGGTATTTGTGGGAGAAAAAGTCCTATTTGAAGGGGGAAAGCTGGTATTTCTTGGAGAAGATGTGATCTATTTGAGTGAAATGTGGCATTTCTGGCAGAAACTTTCCTATTTTGGGGATAAATGAGGTATTTGTGGGTGAAAAGGTCCTATTTGAAGGGGGAAACGTGGTATTTCTTGGAGAAGATGTGATATATTTGGGAGAATTGTGGCATTTCTGGAAGAAACTGTCCTCTTTTGGGGATAAAAGAGGTATTTGTGGGTGAGAAGGTCTTATTTGAAGGGGGAAAGCTGTTATTTCTAGGAGGAGATGTGATATATTTGGGAGAAATGTGGCATTTCTGGAAGAAACTGTCCTCTTTTGGGGATAAAGGAGGTATTTGTGGGTGAAAAGTTCCTATTTGAATGGGGAAAGCTGGTATTTCTTGGAGAAGATGTGATATATTTTGGAGAAATGTGGCATGTCTGGAAGAAACTGTCCTCTTTTGGGGATAAAAGAGGTATTTGTGGGTGAAAAGGTCCTATTTGAAGGGGGAAAGCTGGTATTTCTTGGAGAAGATGTGATATATTTGGGAGAAATGTGGCATGTCTGGAAGAAACCAAGCTCTTTTGGGGTAAAAGAGGTATTTGAGGGTGAAAAGGTCCTATTGGAAGGGGGAAACGTGGTATTTCTTGGAGAAGATGTGATCTATTTGGGAGAACTGTGGCATTTCTGGAAGGAACTGTCCTCTTTTGGGGATAAAAGAGGTATTTGTGGGTGAAAAGGTCCTATTTGAAGGGGGAAAGCTGGTATTTCTTGGAGAAGATGTGATATATTTGGGAGAAATGTGGCATTTCTGGAAGAAACTGTCCAATTTGAGGGATAAAAGAGGTATTTGTGGGTGAAAAGTTCCTATTTCCAGGGGTAAACCTGGTATTTCTTGGAGAAGTTGTGATATATTTGGGAGAAATGTGGCATGTCTGGAAGAATCTGTCCTCTTTTGGGGATAAAAGAGGTATTTGTGGGTGAAAAGGTCCTATTTGAAGGGGGAAACGTGGTATTGCTTTGAGAAGATGTGATATATTTGGGAGAAATCTGGCCTTTCTGGAAGAAACTGTCCTCCTTTGGGGATAAAACAGGTATCTGTGGGAGAAAAGGTCCTATTTGAAGGGGGAAAGCTGGTATTTCTTGGAGAAGATGTGATCTATTAGGGTGAAATGTGACATTTCTGGAAGAAACTTTCCTATTTTGGGGATAAAGGAGGTATTTGTGGGTGAAAAGTTCCTATTTGAAGTTGGAAACGTGGTATTTCTTGGAGAAGATGTGATATATTTGGGAGAAATGTGGCATTTCTGGAAGAAACTGTCCTATTTTGGGGATAAAAGAGGTATTTCTGGGTGAAAAGGTCCTATTTCAAGGGGGAATCCTGGTATTTCTTGGAGAAGATGTGATATATTTGGGAGAAATGTGGCATTTCTGGAAGGAACTGTCCTCTTTTGGGGATAAAAGAGGTATCTGTGGGTGAAAAGGTCCGATTTCTAGGGGGAAACCTGGTATTTCTTGGAGAAGATGTGGTATATTTGGGAGAAATGTGGCATGTCTGGAAGAATCTGTCCTCTTTTGGGGATAAAAGAGGTATTTGTGGGTGAAAAGTTCCTATTTGAAGGGGGAAAGCTGGTATTGCCTTGAGAAGATGTGATATATTTGGGAGTAATCTGGCATTTCTGGAAGAAACTGTCCTCTTTTGGGGATAAAAGAGGTATTTGTGGGTGATAAGGTCCGATTTCCAGGGGGAAACCTGGTATTTCTTGGAGAAGATGTGATATATTTGGGAGAAATGTGGCATTTCTGGAAGGAACTGTCCTCTTTTGGGGATAAAACAGGTATTTGTGGGAGAAATGGTCGTATTTGAAGGGGGAAAGCTGGATGTTCTTGCAGGAGATGTGATATATTTGGGAGAAATGTGGCCTTTCTGGAAGAAACTGTCCTATTTTGGGGATAAAAGAGGTATTTCTGGGAGAAAAGATCCTACTTCAAGGGGGAAAGCTGGTATTTCTGTGGCCTTTCTGTAAGAAACTGTCCTCTTTTGGGGATAAAACAGGTATTTGTGGGTGAAAATGTCCTATTTGAAGGGGGAAAGCTGGTAATTCTATGAGAAGATGTGATATGTTTGGGAGAAATGTGGCATTTCTGGAAGAAACTGTACTCTTTTGGGGATAAAAGCGGTATTTGTGGGTGAAAAGGTCCTATTTGAAGGGGAAAACCTGGTATTTCTTGGAGAAGATGTGATATATTTGGGAGAAATGTGGCATGTCTGGAAGAAAATGTCCTATTTGGGGCGAGAAGGCTGGTATTTGTGGGGGAAAAGGTCCTATTTGAAGGGGGAAACCTGGTATTTCTTGGAGAAGATGTGATATATTTGGGAGAAATGTGGCCTTTCTGGAAGAAACTGTCCTCTTTTGGGGATAAAAGAGGTATTTGTGGGTGAAAAGGTCCTATTTGAAGGGGGAAAGCTGGTATTTCTTGGAGAAGATGTGATCTATTTGGGAGAAATGTGGCATTTCTGGCGGAAACTGTCCTCTTTTGGGGATAAAAGAGGTATTTGTGGGTGAAAAGGTCCTATTTGAAGGGGGAAACCTGGTATTTCTTGGAGAAGATGTGCTATGTTTCGGAGAAATGTGGCATGTCTGGAAGAAAATGTCCAATTTTGGGGATAAAAGAGGTATTTGTGGGTGAA